>JAOTQP010000304.1:32166869-32187059 GCA_026413545.1 Cichladusa arquata | reverse complement strand
TTTAAAGAAAATAGTGTAGCAGATGAGTTTGAGCTCCCTGACATGGCAACGCTGCGTCTAACCCAGCTCTGCTGTGCACCAGGCACACGGGCTCCTTTTGCTTTTCACACCCCCCATCACTGCCTCCTGTGTTTTCCTTCCTCAGGTGTTCCAGCATTTCTTTCCCAACACTTCATCACTCAGAGGCTCCTTCTTTGGGAGGACAGGGTCAGTGAAAGCCCTTGACCTTCCCCCAGAGGCAATGTTGATTTTGGAAGCCAAAAATGGTCACCAGTGCTCCTTGGGGCAAGGTGGCTGTGTCTCCCTCTTTTTGGGGAGGCCAAACTGCAGCAAGGGAGGTGCTGGTGAGACTGGGGCATCACTGAGCCTGGCATGTGCTCGTGCCAGTGCTGCAGCCTGGACCTGCTGGCAAAGCTGCTGAGATGCTCCTTTGTTATAAAGAGGAGAAGTGGTTCTTGGAGCCTCAGGATTAAGCCATGCTTGCTACATCTCCCTCCCCGTGTCCCTTCCATTCCCACTCACCAGGACACCAGCCTGGGGATGGAGTTGGAGAAGACTGGGTGCCTTAAAGGCAGTGCAGGGCTTTGAACCCGAGTGATGTGTGTGTGTGTGCATGGCCCAAATCACAGCAGCTGCCATAATGAAGTTCTGCAGAGCTTAACAACCAAATCAAGCCCATTTTCCAGGCTCATTTTCCAGTGTCAAGCACCTCTCCCTCCTCTTCAGCAGCACGGATGAGCTCTTTCCCTGTCGCTAATGCCAGGCAGGATTTACCGCCATGCGAACAACCAGAGCATTTATACACAACCATCTAAAGATAACAACTCAGCTGAAGGTGTTTTACAGGAGATGTTTGCCTCAGAGAGTGATTTAAACCCGAGCCAGGTGGAGAATCCCCCAGTGGAGGTGACTTTGCTGGCTCAGGAGGGCTGGCAGAGGCTCGTCATTCCCGCTTGGAACTTGCTGCCCGTTTCCCCCTTCCCTTCTGGCACAGGGTTATTTTCAGCTTTCTGAAGCAACTGTAGCCCAGTGTGCTAACAGGAGGTGATGACAGCTTGGGAGGTAGGGCCCGTGCTGCTGACAGCTTGTAGCGTTACACCTTTCCCGGGAAAATTGCTGCAATCACCTGGCACGGTGGAGAAAATAAAAATGTGTTTGAGCAAAACACCACAGGGATCACAGTCCTGCTAATATTGGTTCTGGTAGAGCCACCAGTGTTTGCAGGGAGGTGTTTCAGGGAAGAGCTCACAGCTGGGTGTTCTGCACGGGAAGAGTCAGATGGAGGAATGCTGCTGAGGGATTTCTCCTGATTGCTGTCGGCGCCCTGCAGCCTCCAGCCCCGTCCCTGATGGGGACATGTGCCTAAGGGGAGGGAAAACCTGAAGAAAAGGATGGATGAGAGGGGTGAGTCGGTTCCTGCAGCCTTCTCTGATTGTAGCCTTGCTCCCTGCACAGTGTGGAGCATCACAAGACCCTGTGGGAAAGAGAGCTTGGTCACCAGCATGCAAGAAGGGCTTTGTTCTGCAGCAACCCTGCAGCTTATTCCAAGTGACCAAGAATTTCTTATTTCGTTATTTTTAGATGATTTTTCAAGTACTTCCATTAGCAATGCCTTGTTTTCTCTCAGAGGGCTTTCCCAAAGTGCTGGATTAAGGCAGCTTTGGGAAGGGTTGGGGGAAGAAAAAGCAGCAGCTCAAATGGTCAAGAATGGGTCCTTGTGCTCACCCTCAGAGTGGTTTGGGTGTAAGGTGTGTTACAGGTGCTCACTGAGTGAAGCCAGGATGGCCAGAAACATCTCCCAAAAGCCATCTGTGTTGGATTCCCACAGTTTCCCTGGGTTTGAGGTGCCTGATACCTCTTTTTGTCTGGCACTGGAGGCCAGGGTTGTGGAGAGGCTTGGAGGGGTCCAGGGCTGCCTGGCCATGGGGAACATTGTGCTGCCAAACCTGCTCTTTTCTGACATCAATAGAGGACCTGACTGCCTGGTTTTTGCCAGCTCAGCACCTCAGTACATGCTAAATTCACCCAGCAAAATAAAAAATGAGCAAAGAACTCTGGAAGGGCTGCAGACAGCACTACATTGATGGTGGTGGCTGCTCCACAGCCCATGGAATGCTGGCTTGGTGATCACTGGGGGGACCCTTCTGACCCCAGCCCCTGGCAAGGTGAGCTGTGGGATTTTGTGGCAGCCAGTACCTGTGAAAACTTGTTTTCTGAGCTGCCAAACCTGCCTCAGAGGAGCGTCCCTGCCCTGCACCCTCTGCACGTGGCCTTCCTCCACCAGCAGCTGCCGCAGCGCCGGCAGCACCGGCACCATCAGAAGGGGTTTTCCATCCTCTTGCATCCCCTGGAATGGCTCAAGGGCTGCAGCTTGTGTGGGAAAATGAGTCTGTTGGCCTGGTTGTCTTGCCAAAGTCCCATAAAATGCAGAATTTCCCTGAAGGTCAAGTAACTTCATGGCTGTTCCCTGAGACGTGTCCAAACTTGGAAATGCTTTTCTTTTGGATGAGAAGAATGTGCTGTGGACCTGCTGAGTTACTGTCCAGTCTGCACCCTCCTTCATTCACCACCACAGGAATCACCCATCTCCTCTGAAGCACTGGAGAGCATCTCCCATCCTCTCAGGATGCTCTGTCCCACCTGCAGCAGCCCAGCATGTCCACACCTGGGTACCAAACCCTGGGAAGTGCCAGACCCATGAGATGAGCTCGATTAAGAAGGAGAAAAGTTAACATTGCCAAAAGTGCCAGGGTTTTGTTTGTAGAAGGGATTTGCACTTCTGAGAGGGCTGTTGACTTTCCAGAGACCTAGGCTTTTCAAGTCCCTAAATCACTGTTGGAAATATGCTTGCAAATTTTGTGAAGTGCTTAGAAAATATTTCTACTATGTCCTCAGGCCTTCTCCAGTGGTAATTATGAGTTGTCCATTAACCACAGTGTGCAGCTCTCTGCCTGAAGCTGTTGAATGCTCAGCACCCAGAAGACAGAGGCATGGCTGGGATTAAAAAAAATCTGACCAAGATGATGTGAGGACTGGGTGCAGTTGCATAATTAGAGAACAAATGCCCATTTTTTCACACGGGCTTGGGGCTTGTGGGGTTTTGAAGGTTTCAGAACTGAAGACCATGTGAAATGTAGCTTCCCCCAGCTTGGGCTGTGGCCAGCTCCTCCTGGGGCAGCAGAAACTTCTCTGTTTAGATAGAGCAGCCTCTGCAATGACATTTTTTACTGTGTGCATGGGGTAGTGCAGCACCCAAAGCCTCTGAGCAATGGTCCATGGGTCCAACTCAGCACAAGACCATTTGATTTGTTTAGAACTGATTGGGGTGTGAATCAGAGCCCCTGCATCTCCCTTAGGGGCTGTGTAAATGGGTGATCTTCCTGCATTTACAGCCTGGGGTAAGTTATTTTGGTGGAGTTGCTCCCAGTTTATTTGGATTTGAATGAGAAAACCCTCAAGCAAACGTGCCTAATTCCCTGGGAATGCCAGTGGTGTTGTTTTGGAGCAAAGCTGTGTCTCAGGCTGTGTGTTTGCTCCTGAACTGGGCCAGCCAGAGCAGATACAGGCAGCAGCCCTGTCACTGTGTCACCAATACTCTGTTGGGTACTGAAGTTCTCCTGGCTCACTCAGCTGCTCCTGGTGCTCCAGACCCTTCCCTGGCTCTGTTCCTTTCTCTGGACACTCTCCAGCCCCTCTTTCTTGTCATGAGGGACCCAAAACTGACCAGTAATAGGTGAACACCTCCAGCTAGTGAGGTATTTATTGAATTCCCATTCAGGCCTATCCCATGGGATGTGTCCAGGCCAAATGTCTGAGAAGTGACTGCACCATCACACTCTGCTGGCTTGATGAGAGGCTCCACAAGCTGTTGAGATCCTCTTCAGCCTCCTCCTTCTCAGAACACACACTCTGCCACTGGGTTGGCCTCATTATTTCCACTGGCACTCAGTAATCAGGGTTTAGTTTGCTCATTTAAAAACCAGCCTGGGCTAAAGGCATTTCCTGGCAGGTGAGCACGTTCATGGCCAGACTGCATCCCTGGGAGGCTCTGTGTGCTCTGCTCCAGAGGGTTTGGAATGCCTGCATGCTCCTTGTCATTCCCAGAGTTTGAAACTGTTTAGAAGACGTGACAGTACATAAACTACATCAAGTTTCTGGCCAAGGTAACCAGGCGTGGAGACTCAGACAACTGTGCTCACCTGGTCTTTGGTGAGGGGAGCAGCCATGAGCCATCACAGAGGAGGGTTTAGCAGGACACAAGCTCCAGCTACTTAAAGAAAGGGCTGAAGTTTCTCCTGGCTGATAAAAGGAGCTGTTAGAAATGTCCATTCATTTTTGGTGAGCTCTGTTCTGCCTTACATGTGGAACGATGCATGAGGTGGAGATGGTGATGGGACAGGTCCAGAGCAGGCTGGGGGTGGCTTTGATGCCATTGCCTTTTGCAGGGGCAGGGTGATGCCTTAAGTATTAAGTTTTTCTGTTCTGCTTGGGTGTGCTTTTCTGTTGTGCTTGGGTAGTGAAGACAAAACAGTCCTATTCCAGCTGGGGACTCAAGGACAATCTCCTCAAACTTCAGGCCCTAAGCATAAATAATGTGAAAAGAGGAAGGTGGTCAAGCAAACAAGCAAGGAGGATGAAACTTCATGATTTGAGGTTATTAATTGGACAGTTGACTCCTGCATGCAAGTGGACTAAAACCTATAAAAATGTGAGATCCCATGACCAAGCCCTCTCGCTTCCATCTTGGAGCCATCCAGGCAGGGACTGGCACTGGTACTGCCAGGTGTGACCTTTGAAGGCCTCTCAATAAATACCCACTTTATTCCTGTTAACTCTAGACTCTGTTCCAGCTCCTCTAGGCATCAGGGTGGCCACAGGACCTGCCATGGATGGGGAGGTGGGAAGTTGCAGCACCTGTCCATCTCCTGGGGGCCTGCTGAGCGTTCCTGCTGCTCTGCTTGTTTTCTGTTGGGAGCTCGAGTTTGGGGTCGGGAAGACTCCGAGCTGGTCTGGTGTAACTTCCATCCCAGCCTCAGGATTCCATCCCAACCCCCACCTCAGCTGCTTCTCTCCCTTGCCCCTGCAGAACCGTCAGACTTTCAACAGCCTCAGCTGCCTTAGCTCCACGGCCGAGTTGGGCTCCCAGCGGCTCCCGGGCCCCCAGCCGTGGCCCGCGGCCCCCGAGGTGATGCCGGGCAGGACCCCCGCCTGCACCCCGGTCCCAGAGCCACCACGGGCCAGGCCTGAGGGCCACCAGGCCAGCAGGGATGAGCTGTGCTGCGAGGAGGAGGAGGAGGGCGCCTGCAAGGAGGAGGACAGGGCGGCCTGGAGGAGCGGGGGGCTGGGCAGTGAGAGCCTCTTCCAGCTGGACGGAGAGATAGACATCGAGCAGATCGAGAACAACTGAGGAGGGAGCAGCTCTTCTCGCCCTGGGGTCTGGGGGCTGCCAGCACAGCCACGAGGGCTCCTCCTTCCAGCAAGTTTGTGGGGTCCTGTCACTGCTCCCCTCCTGCCTGCTGGAGGGGACGAAGCAGCTTTGCCAAAATTTCATCAGGTATTTAGAGGAATTCGTGTGCATGCGTGTGTAAATCTTGAAATTCTTTGTAACTACTGTAGCCAGAGATCAGCCAGTGGGAGGAAAGTGCCTGTCCCACAGGGAAACTGGGCACGGGGATCGCCAAAAACTCCGAATCCACGAGTAAATGGCTTTTCCAGGATAGGGAGCTGATGGGGCTGGCCAGGTTCCCACAGGTCCCACCTGTGCTAGTTCAGAAAGGGGTGCACAAGGAGAAACCACCACCCCTGGGCTGGAGAAGGGGAGGGAAAAGCAGAATATTGAGATTTGCAAACCAAGCACTGGCTGGTGGCTGCCGGGGTGGCTGTGGTTCCTTTTCTCCCCTCGCTCCCCGTGTCCCTGGCAGTGCCGTGAGAAGGAAATCACAACTGAAGTGTTTTGCTTCAATTTAATAAGGGCAAGAGCTGGATTTTTACTACTTTATTTTTAGTTTTCCTTTTCCTGATGAGGAATTAAACAGATCCCTGGCCCATGTGGGGCAGCATCCACAGCAGTGCTGGCTGGGCACTGCACAGGGATGCTCAAATGCCTTCCTTCCCTATTTTTTTTCTTCCCAGCCCCCTCTCTCAACTCTTTTGGGAAAAAAAACCCTACTCAGGCTCAGTGCCACCCTCATTTGGGTTCCCAACACCCTGTTTTGAGCAGGGCTGGGCTCTTTACCCATTTACCAGCAGCTGTGCCCTCTTTGCTACCCAGGGCACTGCTGCCACCCTCTTTTTTTTGGCTTTACTGTGAAGGGCTGCCTGCCCAAGGCATGTTGTGGAGGGGTTACTTGACAAAGTCAGCTGGCAAGAAGCTGAAAATCCAGGTAGCAGCACTGAAAGCTTTTCCTGTGCCTTTTTTAAGCACAGATAAAGTGGTGACCATTATGTTTGTATGATATGAATTCTCTTTGCTAAAAATAAGCTGTCACTTGCTAACAGGTTTAGAAGGACACACATTTTTTATTCTCCCTCTTTTTTTTTTTTTTATTATTTGTTTGTTTGTTTAAAGCTCTAGGAAAGCTGTACAAATGGCTTCCAGCATCTTCTGGATTCCTTCTGCTGGTTCCTTCAAGCTCAGGGGTCACTTCCCGAGCTTTGCAAACATGAGAAAGGAAAAAAACCTTTGATACCAAGAGCAGTTGAAGACAGGACATTTTTAAAGGGGTTCAGCACCCCTGTTGGCAATGCCTTGAGGGTCCATAACTCAGAAAGGCTGAGAGCTGCTGGTACAGGTTTAATTCATCATTTCTAATTATGTTAGTGCACTTTTTTCCACAGTGGTTTGGGATGCATGCGGCATCTCCCACCACAGTGGAACCCATTGGTTGTTACCCCTGTCCTGGCTCTGCAGAGATTTTGCTGGTGGCCGTGGCTGTGTCCACTCCCTCCAGGCAAGCAGGACAAGCCCCAGATATTTGGGGAGGGGATGACAGGGATGTCTTTTCTTTTTGGGGAACCCTCCAGCTCTTTTAAAGTATCACTTGTTGCATCCCTTAGAAAAAAAATATATCTTGGGTTAATTTTTATCCCTTCTGTTGTGGAGGGTCCAGCCATGCCAGTGTTTTCCCAGGCTGCTGCCCCTCTGTCCGTGCCCCTGCAGTGGCACCCTCACAGCACAGTTCTTGGCTTTGAGTCTTCCTGATGCTCCATCCCTCTCTCCCCACCACTGACACGTCCTGGTCTCGGGGCACACAGCTCCTGCTGGCCACAGGCACCTCCTCAGCTGAGCAAAAAAGGGCAAATGCCCCCAAATCCACGTCCGGTGCTGCCGCAGAGCTCCGGGTGGGCTCTGGCGTGGGCATCCCCAGGGCTGGAATTCCTAAGGGCTTCTGTTTTCTTTCCAAGGGCTGCTCCTGGTGCCATGCTAACCCCCCAGAGTGGGAAGGTGGCCAATGGGCCACGGCCCAGCTGTCCTGACCTGGTGGCCATTGGGCCACAGGCCAGCTGTCTTGGCCGTAGCCGTAGCATTCAGTTTACATTCAGCACAACCCGTTTGCCTTACTAAAAATGCTTCTCCAATGAGTCATGGCCTTATACTGGGCACATTGGCGTAGGCACAGACTACAGTTAGCCACAGTTTTGAGGCCACAGTGGTGTTCTGTTGGATATTTCTTGTTGGGTTTGTATGATTTCATGTACTTATTCTCAGTTTAAGAAAGCCTTACTTTTAAATTTTTTTTTTTCTCTCTCTCTCTCTCTGTAGAGGTAAAACATTTGTGGATTTATATATATATATAAATATATATAAATAAAGTAATTAAAAATATTAAATATAAGATAGTATGTGCCTCAGATTCAGGGGACATCCTGTTGATTGTAAAGTCAGAAGTGGCGTTGCTCCCCTGGTGTCAGGAGATCTGTCCCCTCCAGAGTGGAGAGCAGAGCATCCCCTGGGGGTCTTGCTCTTGGTTTGTGAAGAACTTCACCTGTTACACAGATGCTTTGGGAGCCCCCAAACCCCCCGGCACACCCCTGCCGGCTGCCAGAATGTGATACTAAAGTCATATGCAGACAAGGGATCTTATTCCTTGCTAGGTAGCTAAAATAGGCTCATTATTGTGAAGGGACTCGGTGGATTGTCCAAGGTGTGACCCAGTCTGAGCAGCAGCCATTTTGGGATGACACCAAAGCTGTGGCAGCAGCAATAAAGGTTCTTCATCCTGAAAAAAATAGGATTTTAACACAGAAAGTCTTAGCAGGCATGCAAGAGTTTGCTGTGTGTTTTGCAGATGTAGCTCTTTGA
Source organism: Cichladusa arquata (assembly GCA_026413545.1). Lineage (NCBI taxonomy): Eukaryota > Metazoa > Chordata > Aves > Passeriformes > Muscicapidae > Cichladusa > Cichladusa arquata. The sequence continues at coordinate 32,178,757 of JAOTQP010000304.1, read as the reverse complement.
GCCTGTCCTATGAAAGAGTACATTAAAAAAAAAGAAACCAAGGAAAAGAAGCATTTGTAAAATAGATTGTAATTTTTCCACGTGCTAGCATAGCCTGTTTGGCCAATAAAGTTGTGTTTCAAGTGCATTGTTTAAAGCTCCTGGCTGCCCAGGCCAGCAGACTGACGTAGGATGTTCTAGGATTGTAGCAGTGCTTTGCGGCGTGTGTGGGTTCGGTGTTCGAGAAAGAAAAAGAAGAGGATGGCCAAATAAAAAACAAAATTTAAAAAAAATGGGAAGAAGAATAAAACCCAAGCCTTCTGAAGCTATGACCTGTAGTAGCCAAGCCTCGCTGGCAATTGCACAAGCGCCGCGGGCCGTGCGTGTCCCGGAGGGGCTCCCGAGGGTCCCCTCCACGGGCGGGGAGGAGGCTGCTCCTGCCCCCTCCATGACTTGATTGCACTAGAGCAGCTCAATCTCAGGAAATTGCTTGTTACTTTTACTGTGTAAATAAAGTTTCCTGGTTCAATAACCCCCGTGTCTCCTCTCTGTGCCGTCCCCGTGGCCGGGCGCGTCTGTGGGTCCGGGGGGTTGGGGACATCGCTGACCCTCGGGGTGGTGGCACTGCTTGGAGTTTGATGGGCTTGGAGTTGGATGGAGCTCCCTCTTCTCCTCTCCTGGCTGCACCTCCTGGACATCTCTATAGGTGCTGGGAAGGGATGTCTCAAAACTTCCCAGGAAAGCCCTCAAGCAGGACCCTCCCTTGTGGTGTCTGTGTAGAAAGGGTGTCCCAGCCATGGGCTGCACAAGAAAATGGACATTTTGTGATATTCACACGCAGACAGACACACTGCACCCTCCCCGTGGTGGGGGGACATCTCCCATGCCTCCCCCCCAGCCTGTCTTTTAGCTGTAACACAGCCAAAGACACAAACACCAACATGCAAATTGAAGTGCCGAGTAGCACCTCCTTCTTTGTGTTTGAGGACAAACATATCTGCCTCTTAAAATAAAATCTAAACTCAAATCTAAACTCAGAGCCCACAGCAGCCCAAGGGCACGTGGGGGTGTTAAATAAGTTCTTGGGGAAACAGGGCAGTATCTCCCTGCAGCCTTTGTAACCCAAAAAGGAAAACGGCTGCGCTTCCTCCAGCAAGCAAACAGTGTAAAAAGTTTCATGACAGATGGCAGGATGTTTATCTCCCTAAACTTAATCAGATTGAAGTGATAGGCTTAGTATAATAGAACAAAAAAGGAAGAATTAGGGGATAAAAGAAATTCTCAGTGATCCATCACAGCCTGAACGTTTGACCAGGGTTTACAGCATCCTTCCATGTGTGTGGATGCTGACAGCACCATACACTTTGGCTGAACCACTACCCAGAGGAGAAAAGATGCAAAAACAGACAAAAAAAAACTGCATGAAGGTCATTTTCCCAGATGTAGCTTATTTTATTAGAACTTAATTCCCAGCCTCCTTTCCTCTGCTGTCCCCAAGGGAAGCTATGCAGCTCTAGGGCCAGCTGGTAGCTCTGAAAAACCAGTGTTCCAACACTCCAGAAACAGGGAGCATCATTTTGGTGTCCTTCAGTGAGCAGGGTCATCTTCAGCTGTTGGGACTGCTGGAAACAGAGCTGGAAACAGAGCTGGAATGATCCTTTACCTCCTGCTTACAGATGCAGAGAGCAGTGGCTGAATGTAGACAGTGGCCAGCATATGCTGCCTGAGAGTATGGATATATATGAAATACATGTAACACAAACATAATTACATGATTTCCATGGCCCCTTGGAGATCTGAAGCAGGTTAAAGCCCAGATCTGCACAGAGCAGGTCCCTTTAGAAATCCTTATTCAGATTAGGGAAAAAAGGCAAGTCTCATGCCTGTCCTGGCCCTGGATGTGCTGAGCACTCCTGACAGCAGGAGGGGGCTGAGCTGGAGTTGAGCTGGTGCAGCAGATTCTCAGCAGGCATGTGGGGCAGGATCAGTCCCAGGGGATGTTCAGTGAGTACAGAATCCCAGAATGGTTTGGGCTGGAGGGACCTTAAAGCTCATTCTATTCCATCCCTGCCACTGTCCCAGGTTGCTCCCAGCCCTGTCCAACCTGGCCTTGGACACTTCCAGGAATGAAGCAGCCACAGCTTCTCTGGGTAACCTGTGCCATGGTCTTCCCACCCTCACAGGGAGGAATTTCTTCCCAATATCCAATCTAAAGCTATTCTTTTGAAGGCATTCCCCCTTGTTCTGTCACTGCATTCCCTTGTGAAAAGTCCATTTTCAGCTGGAGCCGTGTCTGACTCAGCCCCAACAGCTCCCTGGCACAGGGACTGCACAGCACATCCAGGATTTTAATGGGGAGAGGTAGGAAATCCACACCCCCTCCCACAGCCACGGCTGCTCACAAGATACCCCTGCAGAGGGAAGGCAAAGACCATCAGCCCCATGGCCTTTTCCAGCTTTTCCAGGCAGGGAAAAGCATTTCATGTCCTGTAAACATCCCTGCCAGTGCTGATCCAACTGAACACAACAACAAACAGGCCAGATCCAAAGGACAGGGTTTATTCCTGACAGGATGGTGCAGTTATTCCCTAAAGTGTTACTGGATTCCTGTGCCCTCACCCAGGGCTGCTCCAGACAGGCTGATCCTGGCAGAACCACAGTTCCTGCCTTGCCAAGGCACGTGGGGCTGTCCCCTCCCCAGGGCTTTTGTGCCACCCAAGGCACACACAGGACCCTGGGGCTTGGTGGCCTCCATCAGCCCCCAAGGACTCCCCCAGCCCATCTCAGGCACCCCAAGAGGCACAGGACATGGGGGTTAAACAGATAAACCCACTCACGAGGGGGTGCCCAGGTTCCCTGTTTCCCACCTCCAGGCTGGGTCCCCAGTGTGAGCAAAGACAAAAAGGGGGAAGAGCCCCCCAGCATCACCCAGAGGGGGCTGAGGCCCCTCCCAGGCACCAAGGGCAGGACACTCAAGACCTGCCAGAGCACAGCAGGTTGGTGCTCCCGTGGATCAGAGGTCAGTAGATCATTTCAGTACCATATGTGAAATATTTAGGAAGGTGGGTGCCCACCACCCTGGCCAAGGCTGGGCTGGGTTTGTTAAGGGGAGATGGAGGTGGGAGAGGATGAAGTGGTTCCATGGAGGGGCTGCATGTGAGGGCTCATCCTGCTCCTGCTGGATTCACAGCTGCTGCTGCTGCAGGATGATGTCCACAGCCTCAGCCAGGTTGTTCACATAGGCATCAGGCTTCACCAAGGGGTGCTTTTCATCAGATGGCCTGGAAGGAGACAGAGATGAGCAATGGCAGGTTAATACTGCTGGTGTTTTAGGCACCAGCTTTGTCAGGTTATTTTAAATGAGCAATGTAGTTAATAGTTGCTAAAAGGTTATTTATTGCAGAAGGACATGAGTTTTAAAAGGCACAGTTACAGACATTAAAGTTGATGCTAAGTTTTGGTATAAAGTTCTAAATAGAAGTAGAAGCTGTTCTTGTTAAAAGTCCTGGGAAGCTGATGTTGCTGCAGTAGCTTCTATTTATTTTTGGGTGTTGACTGATGATGAAGAGTAAAAGTAAAAAGAAAAGCAATGGTAGGAAAAGCAGACAAAGCAATGGCAAAAAGTACTAATTTTTTTTAATACATACTTTCATATAGAATTTTTTAAACAAGTTAAAACACAAACTCTGACTGCTCCTTTTAAACTTATTAAATTCCAGTTTTTTAACATGCTAGGTTACATATAGACTATGCATACAACTTATTTTATTTGAAAAATGTAAGCAATATTTTTACTATAGCTCTATTATGTTTAAGTACTGTTTACAACTATGGTTTTGGAGCTTTTACTGAAAACATCAGTGTTTTTTAACTTTCACTAGAACTTGCACTTTTACTTTGGTATTTAAACTTTTTACTTACTAAAAGTATTAGAGCTCATACTAAAACTTACTGACTCACTTACTTATTTTAAAACTTAAACTTACACTTTTACTTTATGTGTGAGTGGCTTAATATACTTCAATTTATTTAAAGGCTTTAATTTAATTTTTGCACTCTGATTTCTCTCTTAAGAGTTCCCATGTCCCTGATGATCCTGCTGCCCACAGAGCAAGGCAGCACCAATGGAGCACCCCTGATGTTCACATTCCTCCCTCTTCTGTTTATTTTACCCCTTTCCCACACCCAGGTCTTTCCCACAGGTGGATCCTACATCCTTTGTGCAAATGAGCTCAGCAAAACTTTGCAAAGCCTCAAGTGGAAGAGAATTTCCAATTAGTTAATTAACTAATCCAAGTCCATGCACTGCATTTTACATGGCACATCTTCATCCAGGCAATAGCAGCACTATGCTCTAAGGACACCTCACTGCAAGCCTGGAACTCTACAAAATTACAAACCATTATTCTCCCACAGTTTTTATCTAGAAACAGGTCGTGAAAAGAACAATTCCCTTTCAATCTAGAGACACACAAAGTCTTCACATCACTTCAGCGAAAAGGAAGGTTCTGCCTGGGTTTAACTTTGCATGACCACCATCCCTTGCAAACCCAGCAGTGGTGGTTTGAAACACCACCAGAAGGCTCAGTCTCATCCTCCACCAAGTCACCACCCCAAAGTAGAGTGACTTGAAGCCATTTTTGCCAATATTTAATTAGCAGCACTGGCCTAACGAGGCACAGCTGCACAATCCCATTTTGCTGATTCAGCAGCACTGCTGGTGAGGAGGGGGGGCAGATGTGGGAGGCAGAAATTTTCCAAACCTCGTGGTCCTGTTATGGCTCTTGGGCTGAAAAACCCAACAGCTGCTGAAGGGAAAACATATGGATTCTGTATGCTTAATGACCTTCCTTTGGGAAAGAGATGGGAGCCCAAATGTCCCCCTCCCACCTCTGCTGCTCCCTGGGAAGGACAAACCTTTATTTAGCACAGCCTCTCCCTGGGGAAGATGCATTTCCCACTGGATGGGAGAGATTATTATTATTACTATTATTATTACTATTATTATTATTATTAATGATGTGCAGGATTTGGTGAGCACTTGTCTGTACAAGCACCAAATCATTTCTGTCCCAGCACTGAAGCTCCCCAGGGCTGTTCCCTTCCTGCTCTTTTCTCAGCTGTGCTCCTCACGTCCAAGCCCATCCTCACAAAAGCACGGCCTCTTTTGGAAGCCCACATGGTGTGCTTCAGGGTTTACTTGCTGCAAAGCTGTGCTATGAACTAGGAAAAATAAAATATTTTTATATTTTCAGCTGGTATTCACCTTTCCTTGTGTCACCTCTATGAAACAGACTGTGAATCGTACAAAAAGGGTGGATTTTTTTTTCTTTTAATATCCAAATTCTATATGTTGTTATAGACAGCAATGAGAATAATAATGATGATGGTTTTTAGGTTTTTCCTCAACTGAAAAAGAGTTTGCTGATGGAGAAAAATCTTCACATAAAGCAAGTAAAAATCCAGTGTGTATCCATCCCTTCAGTGGTAATTATTGCTCACTCCTGATTTAACCAAGTGGCTTTGATGAACACAAAAATAACTCTGGGCATACAGTAAAATATCAATTTCTTGTCACTAATCCTTAATTTGAGTGGAGAACTAAATAAAGCAACGAACAGAACTTCTCTGTGCATTTTACACCCTGAAAAATGTTCCTTTCCTAGATTACATATTAGGAGAAAATTTTAAGAACTGCTTGAAACCAGTGTTTCTACAAGAAATTTTCAATTACACAGCACTCTTTGATCTATTAAAAGGATTTTGTGATTAATATCTGTGCTGACTACACAGAGATCCATCTGTAACTCAGCTGCTAAATGCCAGTCATCAAGGAAAAGTCCTGTATACACTTAATGTGTCCTGTGAAAAGGGGGTGTGTATGTATATGTACATATAAATATATGAAATAAGGTATTTTTACCCATTTGCCCAGTACCATGGGATCACAACACACTGCTGGCTCCACTGAAGTTAATATTAAAACAATAAGGAAAGCAGAGAGCTGGAATAAACACACTTCCCTGCTCTCTTGCCTTTTCCTAGAGCTGTGCATGGAGCTTTTGTCCCTGTCAGTGCCACCACAATTCCTGTTTCATGTGGCCCCTTCCTTTGTCTCACAGCATTTTGTGGCTCACAAAAGCAGCCAAGGGATGGGTTTGTTCCCCCCTCTGGCTCAGAGCTGCTCTTGAAGCATCCAAGGAAAGGGAACCTCGAGCAATAATCCCCAAACTCTACTGCCAAGAAACAAAGCTCCAAATGCAGCAAAACAACTCAGGAGCCCGAGTCTGGGTGCCAGGAGTGAGGCAAAAGAGAGAGCTGGGCCATAAAACCTCTGGGCAAACCCAGGATGCTGGAGGATGAGCCCTTATTCTGTTGTCCAGAGGGAGCACAGACCATGGCCCTACACAGCCTCTTCTCTGAACAATTTGGGCTTTTTCCCAAGAGAAACACCAACCACTGAGAGTTTGAAGATGCCCTGAGGTGAAGCAGTGCTCTGGGGCTCAGCCCTGATGTCCTGGGCGTTGCTCTGATGTGTCACAGCCTCCCTGGACAAGGTCATTGAGTGCAGGTGGAAGATGAGTCAAGAGCAGATCTTGGTCCCACGGGCCCAGCTCAGCTTCTCTCCCAGTGACAACAACCCCATGGCAACTGCAGGTCACAGAACTGACAGTGAAGGTTACTTCTTAATACTTTATTCTTTCATATTCCAGAAATAAATAAATAACCCATCTAAAAATATTTGCTAGGTCAGTTGAAGAAGTTAGCATTGAGCTAACTTTAGGACAGACTCCTTCCGATTTTTTTCTCACATGGGACTCTGGTTGCAGAGAAGAGCATAAATCAAAATGACAGAAAATTCAACACTGCAGCTGAACACTGAGCTGTCAGCACTCCTGGCCAGTGCACAAACTTGCTTGTGAAAAATCAGCTACAGCCTTGGGAAACACTCTCTTCTGTAAAGCAGGACTCCTTGGAGGGGCTGAGCACCACAGCCTGAAAGTGCACACAATTTTCCAGCCCAAATTTGCCATGGCACTGTGAAATGTGACACTCCTGCCTTGCCTTTGGTGGCCACCTTGCTGGCATTACAAAGGGCTCAGGGAAAGGAGTGGCTTAGCACAGGATCCCTGTGAAATCCAGGGTGGTCCTTATGGGGACACAGGGTGATGGTAGGAGAATGTGTTCCTCAAAAGAACATCACAGCACATGAACAATGTGAATTATTTTAACATGCTGCAGCTCAGACAGTGGTCTTGAGGCTCCAGTCCATCAAATGCTCCCCAGGAGATGACTGAGCATCCTCCTCTCCCAGGGGCCATTTATCACTGTCAGGGCTGTGGCCCCTTGTGCTCTGAGCAGACCCTCAGCCCACACTGACCTGCTTAGTTCAGATCAGTGCTGCACTTGGAGACATCAGGAAGCAGCAGGGTGCTGCAGGAAACTGGCTCTGCAATTTTAGCTCTTCATTTGAGAAGAGAAGCTTCAGCTATCAGAGAAACTCCAGCCTCAGAACTGCTGCCTGTTAGAAAGAGATGGCTTCCTCCTGGGGAGGCATAAAACCAAACTGTAAGGGGCTGATTTAAAAATCAGCTCCTGCAAGAATTAGAAGGTTGACTTCCTGTGTGGGTCAGATTTCCACTTGGATAAGCCTGTTCTGACAGGTTGGATTCCCTGCCCAGACTCAGCCATCAGGAATGGTCTTGTTCCAAATTCTGTGCAGTTTTCTGGGATGTTCACCCAGATGCAGCTGAACATCTCTGAGGGATGCAGGGATCTATGCTGGCTTGCCTGGTCCTTTCAGGCACTACTTGGAGTCTTGGAAGCAAATACAGAGCAAAGATGACCCCAAACCCACAGACTTTGAGTCAATTCTTCTGTTTCCCACAGCAGTTGGGATTCCAGGTGTGGTCTGGTGTTGAACAGAGGACTGGATGGTGCTGTCAGCCAGTTCCAATGGCACTGTCACAGGCAATCAGTGCTGGAAAGGGAACTGGACCTGCAGAAGGTGGAATGTGACTGAGTCTCTACGAGCTGGGAGCAAACCATCCCACCAGGAGCTAAGGCTGAGCTCCAGGCCCTCCCTCATGCTGTCCTAGGAAACTTCACACAGCAGCTGGAATGGCTCAGCACCTCCCTTGTGCTCTGCTCCAAAACACATGGGGAACAAAAGGGAAACAGCTGGGTTACTGCATGGGCAAAATATTGAACAGAGAAAAGGCCAGGTGGAGGTGGCTGACACTGGATAGTCATGGACACAGGGATGGAAACAGCACTGGGATCCAGCTCAGTCTGGGACCTGCTGAAACCTGACTTGAGAGAGAGAGAGAGCAGATGGGGATTGATCAACACCTGATTGGTATCACAGGCTAAAACCAGCTCTTACACAGCCCTCCAGAAATCAGGCTGGGAAGGAAAAACACTGAGCAGGGAGAAGGCAAGGCACCAAAGTGAATTAGAAAAGGACAAATGATCCCACATTGCAGTGCCACAGAGCTGCAGTCATGTGGCAAACCTGATGCCAGCTCTGCTGTCCCACTGAGCTCCCCAGCACTCCTGGCACACAGCAAACCCCATCCCACGACTCACCCTGTCTGACCAAGGATCCCTGTGCCACCATCCAGACTTCCCAACAACTCCCTGACTAAACTGCACCAACTCCTGCTCCATAAAACGAGACAAAAAGCCTGAGACCATTTCTCCTGACAGCATATTCTTCAGGGGCTCTTACCATGGCTGTAAAATATGCAAGACTGGGTTTAACAAGGTTTTCTTTATGAGGAATTCAAACAGACACTGTAACCTTCACTGGTTGCTTTGGAAAGATGCAATAATTAGACTTGGTGCCATGAGTGAAACTCTCTTTTTTTTTTTTTTTTTTTCCTTTTGTGAAACATGAAATTTAATCAGTTTGGCACTGAAAACCCAGATAAATCACAGTGACTGACAGGTCCCTGATGGACAGCTGAGGGATGGCTGGAAAGCACATTTCCTGATCCCACAATTAGAGAAAAACCTGCACCAAAGTCAGTAACAGCACCCAGGGCTGGAGCAGCTCCCAGAACTCCAGGAAACCCCAAACCTGGACACTCTCATGGTATAGACAGATCCCTGGGACAGAAGAGAGGCTTTTGTGGTTAAAAAACTGGATTTTAGAGAGCTCCAAGCAAAGCAAACCTGTGCCAGAGCAAACCAGCATCCTCCACTGCTCTTCTCTTGCCTCCCAGAACTTCACACGCCACTAATTGTGTTTAATTGTGACTCATTTAAATTCAAGCATCCACAAACGGGTAGAAATTACAGCCAAATTGTTTGCTAACACCTGAAGGAAGTCTGTGGGCTTGAGACTTAATTGTTCCCATTTATGTTAAACGGCTGCAGTTTTAACTGAGCAGAATAAACCAGCTTAAGTTCAACACTTCTCCAGAAGTGTTCTCCAGATAATATATCTCAACACGTGGACAATACTAAGATTGAGGGCACAGGGAGTTATCCTTCTGCATAGTTTACCTAAAAATTAAATTAAATTCCAAATGCTAGAAATCACAGAATCATGGAATTGTTTGTGTTAGAAAGGACCTTAAAGATCATCTCATTCCATGGGCAGGGACACCTTCCACTATCCCAGGCTGCTCCAAGCCCTGTCCAACCTGGGCTTGGGCACTTCCAGGGATCCAGGAGCAGCCACAGCTGCTCTGGGCACTCTGTGCCAGGGCCTGCCCACCCTCCCAGGGAACAATTTCTTCCCAAAATCCCATTTAACCCTGCCCTCTGGCAGTGGGAAGCTGTTCTCCCTCATTCTGTCACACCATGCCTCATCCAAATTCCCTCTCCAGGTCTCCTGCAGCCCCTTCAAGCACTGGAAGGTTGCCATTCCCCAGATTCTTGTTTTTCTGAATTTCAATACACTTCTTGGGGTGAACACTTGTACTTTTCAAACATACATGTGCTGAAAATTTAATTGGAGGTGTTTAATTGATTTTTCAGTTTCTAATCAGTTGGCTGCATGGAGATGCTTTAACCAAAGATCTCAGATACACAATTCCAGGAATAACTGATTAGAAGAGGGTGCTGAGAGCACTGGCAGGGCTGCAAGAGGTGCATGAGGAGTGCTTGGTGTCCCTGCTGCACTCTGCTCTACCAGGTTTTCCACCAGGTTGTTTTAAACTGCCAAGATCTGGTGCAGGACATCACTTTGGGAAGCAAGGAACAGGCTGGAAATGGAGATTGTAACCACAGATTTGAAGAGGTTCAAGGAGAGCAAGTGGGACCTTGTCAAAATAAAGAAGTTAAATGACCAGAGGTGAGAGAACAGATCAAGAGCTGGAGGCTGGCAGGAGCAAAATTCCATGGGTTTCACATAAAAAGCTTGGGAGAGAGTCAGCACAAGTATTTCCCATACTCCTCTCCACAGGCATGACATTTACTGGTGGTGATTGCAAATTAATCCTTGAGCAATCCCAATTCCTGGCATTTCTGCAGGATGCAGTGCACCCTCCACTCTGAGCACTCAGGGCTGAGGAAGCAGATGATGGCAGCTGTTTTCCTCCACCCATCCCTATGTATTTTCTCTCTCAGGAAACCCAGCACATGTGAACATGCCAGATTAAGAGCTCTGGAGATTAAAAGTTCTGAAAGTCTGTGAGAGGACATACACAGATCTGTACAGTAAGAAACAGGCATGAAGGGAGGCAGGATGGTGATGGGACAGAGGATCCTCCTGGCTAAATGCTCTCATGTCATTACACCAGAGCATGAGATTTTATCAGTGCTGACTTCTTTCCCTTACCTCTAAAATCCTTCATGGAAAAATGCACTGGAAAGTCAAGCTGGTTTGAACAAATATTTAAACAAGCAGAGCACTGGTGTTCCAGCATCTGGGCAGCAATTTTCCTGTCAAACTGCAGAGCTCTCTTGTCTTGCACAGCCAGAGCAGTTCAGCAGGGGCCAGGCTTTAGAAGTGTGCATAGCAGCATTATGGTGGAGGAGAGGGAGCAGCACTCATGCCTCATCTGGTTTTGGACTGGTTCCCAGCCTGCTAATCCCAAAACAGCTGCACACGTGTCCTGGGAACAGCTGGTACAGCAGGGAGAGCTGGAACCTGGTGGGCACAGGATGGGGGGACACCCAACCAGCCCCTTCTGCCTCAAGGGGCTCTGGTCCCTCCTTCCCTGCCCATAATCCAGCTATCCTGGGGGCTCTGAGCTGCTGTGGTCCCATCCAGCCCTGAATCCAAAGGTGCAGCCATCGTGGCTCCATGCTGGCTGATGGATGCTGGGTTTGACTCCTGGGAAGACACAGGTGGGAAGGAGTCACTGCAGCAGGGACTGCCATCCTCAGCCCCATGGAACCCACTTCAGTCCATCTGAAACAGTGATGGAGTGCATTGGTAATACTTGTTCAATGTGCTCTGTTAGGCCAACCAGAACAGCCAGAGCAAACAGATAAATGTTTGAGAGCACAAAATGCTTCTGCTACTGCAGAGGTGAACACTCACCCTCAGACACCTGAGGTTTCCCATCAGGCTGGCCCAAACTCATCTCACCCAGAGCTGTCTGCCAAAAAACAAGATGCTCTGTCCAGGCTGGTGACCTGAACCTCCTCAGGAGCCTCCTGCTCAGGACAGGCAGGTCACTCCACAGGTCACTCATGTCCCCAGGTAACACATCTACAGGTCCCTTAAACCCCTCCAGGGATGGAGGCTCCCCTGGGCAGCTCTTTTCATGAAGAAATTCCTCCTGATGTCCATCCTGAGGCCATTTCCTCTCTTCCTGTCCCTGTTCCCTGGAGCAGATCCCAAATTCCCCTGGCTGTCCCCTCCTGTCAGGCAGTTGTGCAGAGCCACAAGGTCCCCCTGAGCCTCCTTTTCTCCAGGCTGAGCCCCTTTCCAGCTCCCTCAGCTGCTCCTC
>JAOTQP010000304.1:32099016-32166090 GCA_026413545.1 Cichladusa arquata | reverse complement strand
TGTGCAGAGCCACAAGGTCCCCCTGAGCCTCCTTTTCTCCAGGCTGAGCCCCTTTCCAGCTCCCTCAGCTGCTCCTCGTGGGACTTGGGCTCCAGACTCTTCACCAGCTTTCTTCCCCTTCTTATTCATCCCATGTTCATCCCAGTTTCTTAGATAACAAGTCTGGATAGGAAATAACCTCTGGAAGAGATGATTCTTTTCCCCACTGACTCTATTTAAACCAGATGACAAGCTCACACCCCAGAGCCAGTTCTTGGACAGCCAGAGTTAGGTGTAAAGAATCTAACTTTTCATAAAGTTTAGCTAAAGTTTAATGAGATAAATCCAACCCCTTGTGCTCCTGCACACACTGGAAATGAGCCATGAATGCCAGGCATGGTGGTGTCAGTGCAGTGACCCCCTGGCTGGGCTGGGCTGCCCTGGGGGACCACAAGCTCTGCCTGCTCATGTGGATGCACCAAGTGCTGCAGTGCAAGCACAGCACAGATGTTTCCAATAAAAGCAAAGCCTCCCTCTCCCCCTCAAAGGCTAAATGCACATTTGCTTGTTTTCTGAGAAAATCTGAGAATTGCCCCTGCTCTGCCAAACTATCCAGTCTAACAGGGTGTTTGCAAGCACCCTGAGACTCAGCTCTGCCTGCTTGGATTAATTATTGATGACCTGCTTGGCTTTGCCAGATGACCTTACTCAATTCAGTAGAAAATAATTTTAAACGCCCCTGAGAAAGAATTTGGACATAAATATTTTCTTTGTGCATACACACAAACAGATGTGCATCTTAAATGGAGCTGATGCATTAGCTATTAATCAGATTTAATATTACACAGGAGTGAGAAAGATTAATTTCAAGGGTTGAATGTAAAGCTCAGTGGTGCTCAGACATCTTACTCTGTTAGATACTTTTAAAGACCTTAGCCTAAGAGAATATTTCATTGCTTTCCTTTAATACATCACTTACAAAATCCCTATGAAAGGTGTAAAATGAATGCTGGCTTCTGCATTTGCAAAGCATCTCAGGGAGATTTAAGTCACAGAACTCTGGCAGATGCAGATTCTAGCAAGAAAGGAGCTTTGCAGATTATAAAAGAAAGAAGTCTTAATTTAAGGTTTCAAATGCTGTGTGGAGAAGTTTGACTTAAAAAGTATTAGGCCAGATTGGCACTGATAATGCAACCCTGGAGACAGGACACTCCAAGTTACAGCTTTAAAAGACTGTTTCTCACCAAAGAAGAATTTGAGCTACCCTAAGGAGAATAATATTTGTCTCCAGATGCTGCTCACTAAATCAGCTTTAATTTTAAATGAGAATGAAACTATGAGCTATCTGTGCCACTCCCAGGAAACCCAAGCAGACAGACATGCAGCCAGTTCTCCTTCCAAAGGGCAGGAACAGCCAAGTCACACACGTGTTGGGAACCAGCACCACCCTGCTCCAAAACCCTTCTCACGTGGGAAGCCAAAAAGGCACCTACACTGGAAAATAAAGGCACAATTTATATTTTTGTCTGCAAAATTGTTGGGCCTGGACAAGGCAACGGCATGGGGTCTGTCTGACTTCTCTTCCCAGATCAGATTCCAGATAGGAGTATTACATCCAACCTCCCTCAAGGATGGCAGGAACCCACCTGCTTCTAAATGTGCTCGTGTTGAACTGATATAACAAAAAGGGAATATATATTTGGGCTAAACCCCAGGAGTTCTGCCTTGGCTTTGAGTCAGTGCATGATTTATGCCCTCTGGAAGGGCTCAGAGACACCTGAGCACACAGAGCCACCCAAATAACTCAGCCCTGCTCTTCAGAAACTCCTGCCCCTTCTAAAGCAGAAACTTTACTACAGCTAAATTCCAAATTATGGCTCATTTGCTTAAGCAACTCTGTAAATGAGACCTTCATAATCTTCTCTTTTGGAAGTTTGCATGGCCTGAATGGCTGCCTGCCTTCCCTTCCATGACCACAGTGCCAAGGAAATGAAACTTCATCTGCTTGGGAGATATATTTACCAATATCTGGAAGAGTTCAATAGGTTTGGAAGGGGCTTGGAGCAGCCTGGGACAGTGGGAGGTATCCCTGCCATGGCAGGGGGTGGCACTGGATGGAATTTAAGGTCCCTTCCAACCCAAACCAGTCAATGATTCTATGAAGTGATGGAGCTGATCAGGCTTGCTTTTTGCTTTGTTTCACAGATGAAAAAACCCAGATTTGCTGAGCTGTTGAGCAGGTAATGAAGGAAACTTCACACCATGTGCAGCCTCCAGGATACTGAATGGTGTCGCTGGGGACTAAGATCCTAAATACAGTTCTGAATGAAAAGCAACAGCCAGCCCACACTGGATCCCTCTCATTTTTTAATGCGCTGGGGAGCTCAGGCCAGGCTGCTCCCCCAGAGGAAGGCAGGATGTCCTCTGCAGATGAGGCTCACAAAGGTGGGAAGCTGTTCAGAGGACGAGGACACAGCCCGAGGATCCAGACTGTGCTCTGGGAACACAGAGCTGCAGGGATGGCTGCAGCCTCTTCCTCCTCCTGCTGGCTCTCCTCCACCCCAGCAGGGGCTGAGGGAAGCCAGAGAGCACATTTTTCAAGGTGTCAAACCACATCTAGGCTCGTGCTTAAGAATGGATTACGGAAAGTGTGCTGAACTAACACTGTTAGTGCAGGGATTAAAGCCCCGTGCTCCTGGCACCCAGCCCTGTGCTGGACATGGGAACAGCCCAGGGGCTGTACCTGCTTCCTCCCAGCCCTGAGCTCCAGCTCCCTGCATGGAGACTGAGTCAGTGCAGACTCAGAGCCAGCCCCCTGAAGCCTTCCCAGAGTTTTGTCAAACACCCAGTCCCAGTCATGTCACCAGGGATTTTGCTGTGTGTTGTCAGAGATAACCCTGAATTTACAACAACTGAGCGATGAATACTCAGGTTTGGGATGCTTGGTTTCAGTTCAGGGAGTTCCACAGGCTCTGTGTCCTGTGTCCTGTGTTCTGTGCATAATTTCCTCTGTCAGTCTCTCCCACTTCCATAAATACAATGGTTAACCAATACTGTAGCCACCTCCAAACAGCTTTTTAAATTAGCTTTTGTGGGACTGACTGGACATTTCCCATGGCAGTTTACTGCTGGCTGTTATCACACGTGCAAACCACAGCCTGGAAGCACAAAATCATCCAGCAGGATGAGTTTGTACCACACCTGGCACACTCAGAACAGCACCAGGCACCACTGCTGCTGTCAAACCCTGCCACATTCACCCTCCTAGGGCTGACATGGTTTCTGAGCCAGCTCCTCATGAGCTCCAGAAGCCAAGGATCAGGATGTGCAAGGTGCCCAAGCGGCCTGGAATGAAAAGGGTGCCCAGGAGCTTCTCCACCCTCAGTGCAGCTGGCAAAGCTTCCCCATTTCTTAGGATCAGACTCACCTGGGACATTTCTTAACCATGAAATCAATAACAAAGACTTAACAGCTTTAGAACAGAGGAGGAAAAACCCCAAACAAACAAGAGCAGTGGCATGGTAACTGCTTCACCTTCTTGGTATCTGCAGTATTTGCTTTCATCTGAGCATTGTGGTTGAGACCAGTTTCCTCCCTTTGCATCAGCTTCAAGTGAAGACTGATCCTTTGTAGAATGAACAGCCCATAATGAACAGCCCATAATACTGGTTTTAGCTGTGCTTCTGTAACCCAACCTGGCTTAAATGAAGTTTATTTACATACCATGCTCGATACCTTTGAGAAAACCTAATACTTAAAATACTTCAAAGATCTACTTTGTACTGGAGGTGGGACAGCCAAGACTGTGGTCTGCACATATTGCTGAATTCCAAAGGCATTTCAGGGTGGAGATATTTGTCTATGGAGTTAAAAACAACCCAACAATAACCCAATTGCCTCCAAATTGCATTCAAAGCAGCACAGAGCAATCTGTGGAGGGCTGATCAATCCTCTGATGTTTTTTCTCAGTCTAAAATGAAGCAGTGGCTTGGGGGGTGTGTGCTATACAAGAATAATATATATATAAATATAATAAAAAATCATTTTAAACAAGCCACCCAAGCCCTTTAGCAGATCATAAAGGGACAGATTTCATCTTCATCAAGTAAAACATTAAAGGAAATGTTCTAACTTACAGCACTATACATTAATGCTCAGCAATGTAAAGAGTTTAATTGCCTGTTGCTTTCCCACCATAAATTACTACCTGCAGCTAATGGAAAACCTTCTTCCAGACCTGTTTATGCACCTCACTCTCATTTCATACTCTCACATGGACAGAAAAAACAGAAGGCAGCCTGCAGTTGTCTGAAGTCTCTGCAAATGGGCATGTCCTGAGAAAGCAATGAACATTTCAGAATACCACATGTGTTTGGTACAAGTTGCTTGAGCAGCTCATTATATATGCAATGCTCTGCAGGTTTTATGATTATTTATATTTGAATTTAATAATTAGCCAGTCAATGTTAAACCATGCTGCCACTCACACACAGCTGTTTCCTCCCCAGGAAAGGGCATTTCCTTCTTTTGAGGGGAAAAAAAATAATTATAGAACCATGGAATGGTTTGGGTTGGTAAAGACCTTAAAGACCATATAGCTCCATCCCAGAGAAAGGGGCAGGTGGCTTGAAGGAGGAAGAAAAATTACCCATCAGAGGGATGCAAGGTGACATTTGGACCTGGGTTTCACTCTGCATCTGGGAGATGCTGGTTAGATACAAACCCACAACAACAAGCCAGAGTCCCAAACACTTTCCCAAATGATTAATTAGGGAATCCTCCCCCCATTCGGAAAAGAATCTGGCTGGAAACTAAGTAACAGCAACTGTTTACTCCATTAGAGCTCTGCAGTAAGAAAGGACAGCCTCCTACAGCTTCCCACAACCCCGGGCAAGATAAACATCTTTGTTGTAAAGCAAGAGCCTCTCCACTTTTATTGATGGAGACAGAAAGTGCCAGAGAATGGGAGCTGCTGGATCCAGCCTCTGATTAGCAATTAAGCACTTGGAGAGGGGCAAGGCTGTGGGCACAGCATCCTCCCCACTGATTCACAGAGAACCCTCTCACATAAATCAGCCATCCCTTGATTTTAGTGCTGCGGTGTGCTCGTGACAAAGGCGCCTCACGGGGCTCTGTGCAGCCATCAGGCCCAGCCTTTCCAGCCTGCAGACCTGGGGGAAGGTCCAGAGGGCTGTGCACAGACCTGTGCCCCCCTCAGCACGTGTGGAGAAGCCCCAGGGTGACAGGGAGCCTCCAGGATGCCACACTGCATCGGGCATGATCCCTCTGGAACTGCCACCAACACCAAAAACAGGATGGGAGACAGGCAGGCTCTGCATGGTTCTGTGGATGACTCCCTGCTCCAGCCCCTGAGCAACCTGGGCTGGTGCAAACTGTTCCTGCCCACGGCAGGGGGGTGAATTAAATCAGCTTCAATTTAAGGTCCCTTGAACCCCAAACCATTCTGTGACTCCATGGGCTGGGGTGCAGCCTCATGCAGCCCTGGGAGAGCATCACCAACCTGCACAGCAATGCTGGGATGGACTCTGGCACGTGGAGGAGAGGTCAGACCAGGTATTTTCTCTACAAAACGAGTTGTATAAACTCCAAAGGCTGCTCACATCAACAGTCCATGTCCCGAATTAAAACCTGCAAGGAGGCTGAGCCCATGGATCCTCCCAACACGAAGTGCCCAGAGGGGTTTGCAGAACTCATCTGACACTGCAGAGGGCTTGGCTTCCCCCTACACCTCCTTCCCCTACACCTCCTTCCCCCTACACCTCCTTCCCCATGAAAAGCTACAACTCAAAATCCTGGTCCTTGGAGGGAGCGCTGGTTTTTATCAGATGGTAACAATGAGTACATCATGAAATCATTTAATAGTTCTCATTAAATGCCTTGCTGGAGAGCAGCCCTGATTTATGGACACTATGCTGTGGGTATAAATAAAGCTGCAGTTTTGCTTGTAACACAGCTGGTCCCGAAAATTAATGTTTTGCTTTCCATAACCTTTGTACTCTCCCCTTCCTCTGCTACTATGGCAAAGCTCAGGGCTGTAACTCGATCTCTCCGGGGGAGAGGAGGCACATCCCAGGCTCAGCCCTGCCTCGGGATGCAGCTTCCCAAGGACAGCCCTGCTCCCCAAGCCACCGCCCTTACACGTGGATGCACCTCCCTGTTCCAAAACAAAACCCTCAAAAGCTGGAAGTGTTGCTGGAACAGCCTATCTCGCTAGGTCCAGCTCCAAGAAATGCTGATATATTTAGCACTGCAGCATAACTTTCCATCCTTAGAAGCCCAGTGTTATTCCTTTTTCTTTTTGTGGCCAGGGAATAGGACAAAAGCCACTCAAACCAGATGTACATCCGTCTCCAGAGGAGAGGAAATATGAGGCTGCTGTGACACAGGACAGTGGCCAGAGACATTTTTTAATGCTTATATTAACCAAGGCACCTAATCCTAAGCAAACACTTCATCAGTTGCATCAGTGATTTTTTTAAAAAAAGACTTTTTAGTCCCAGCACAAGGTGTTCACTGAGTGCGTGACTGAGCACAGGGAAAACTGCACTTCCAGGCCAGGCAGATGTGAAGGAAGCTTAGGAAAAAGTCATTTTAAACAAGGATGGGGAGCAGAGCTTTGCAATCATATGGTTTGCATCTGGGATTTACAGGCATGATAATTTTATAACCCTCTCCTTGCAGTTTTTGAAGTAGTGCTGCTGCAGGAAACATCCTCCTGCATCTGACAGCTTAATGTGGCACTGAGGCTGCACCCTGTGCTGTAAAACAGGCACTGGGAAGCTGGCAGAGCCAGGGGAGGGTAAATGGGCACTTGGCATTAAAACATAAAGTGATAAAATTGACCAGTTTACTTCTGTTCACAGCCAGAGCTGTTCAATCTGGTTGATTTTATATTAAGTATATATGAGCTTTTCTTTATAAAAGTTGCTTTCTAGTGACTTCATGTACTTCTTTTCTGGTTGAAACCAAGAAACCTCTTAACCAACCATCTTTCATGTGCACATAATACATGAGGCTGCAAAATGATTGCAAGGAGAGACTTTTGGGCAGGAAGACTCAAAGCACTGAGACAGCTGAGAACAAAACAATGAGAAAATCACCTCTAACCATAGCAGGAAATGTGGGAAAGATTAACTTCTTTTTAAGAGTAATATTTTTGTATTTCCACAGACACAGCCCCAACACAGTCCCAGCTGTGTCCATATTCCAGGCACTAACAGTACATGGACTCAGAATCTGCTCAAAACCAAACCTTAGCTATCATCAAGCTTAGTTTAGCCACATATTTGGCTTCTAAACACGAAGAAATTAAGAGTTTTTCCTTGGGAGGCAACGCAGATTTTGGCAACTGCTGTTGAGTTTCAAACATTTGAAAGTAATTGCTAATGCACAAAGAAGTTGGAATGGAGGAGAATTTTCCCCAGGTTGGAGATCAGTGCTGATTTCCACTCCAAGAGCTATTGAAGTCAGTCAGACTCAGTCCAACATGCCCTACACAGATGTCAGCACTATCCCCAAAACACAGATACTCACAGACACGTACATGCATTTGGATGTCTGTGTCTCTGTAGATGCAGAAAATTTATATTCAATTACCTGCCTTTCATATGATACATAAAGCAGGAAGACAACTTGTTTCAATAGGAAAAATTGATTGGACTGGTTTCTAGGGTGTATTTATTTGTAATATAAATTTTTGTTAGGTGATTGATTTAGATGAATCTGACATAAAGACTCTGGCTCTTCTCTCCTATTAGTTCATGTCTTGATGATTAATAAAGATTTAACTTTTTCTTGAATTTAGTGCATAAAAATACATCAGTTTTGCAGAGGTCATTAATTCCAGGGTTTCTACTGAGCCACACAGTTCATCTTGGGCTGCTGCAGGTTCCAATCCCATTTTTCTTGCTATGAACCTTTGTTTCATTTTATTGCTCTTTGGGTTTATGAGAGGCTGGGAAGCAGCAGAGGACATGGACAACTTACTTTTGCTTCTGACAGTGGTGTGTGACCTTGGGTACATCACTTGGCCTTTCTTGGCTCCACAACTGAAAAATGAGAATAACAACACCTTGCTTCTTTGTGTGAGCACCTCAGAACTTCATTAGGAGGAAAACAGATACAGAAGAGTGAGGTGTTTCAGATTCAGACTGATGGATGAATCTGTGGCCAAAAAGGGAATGGATCAGCCACAAACTGTTTGGGATGATGCCCTGGCCAGCTGGGGGCCAAAAATGGATTTTGGCATTTATTTCAAGAACTTCAGAGTTTAACCTACACTGCAGGACCTCATCTGTAAACCAGAAATAACAGAATTTCTTGTCTTCCCATTCCCTCTCACCAACATGGATTTTGCACCCCTTAAGGACAGACTGTGTCTTACCTAAGGTGTTAAACTCAGTTTTGATAGGAACCTGGAAGAAGACTGAAAGGCAGTGAAACAACCCTGCAAGGCACACAACCAGCAATAAGAGGAAGAGTGAGAGAAAATGAGGAGTTGTTTTGTGAGTCAGCATTGAGCCCCTCTGGGCTGGAGCAGCCATGGGGTGTGGGCACAGCAATTGCAGTGATAAATTTGGATATAAAGTATGGGATAAACCCTGGTCTGTCTGAACAGCTTCCTTTGAATTGAGTGGGAATTGCTTCCTTGCAGCTGAAAGCAGGATTGGTCTATGTGCAATGATAAAAAAGGAGGAAGAACATTCTTAGATGATCACCACAGAAATGATCTTGGCCCTTCTAACACTGATACCAATAATTCAACTGATAAGCCCCTCTTGTGATTGCATTTCTGCCAGAATAAATTTAGAAATTCAGGTTGCTGGCTTGTGTGCAAGAATGTTTGCCCAAAGTTTCTACTGAATTTATACAAGAAAGCAATGGCCCTGACTTCCTTCCTTCCACACCCATGGAATCACAGGATTGTTAAGACTGGAAAGGACCCTGTGCAAACCCCTGACCCATCAAGTCCCTCCCCTTGGACAAGGGGATGGCACAGCTACTCCTCAGAGCAGGTCCTTACAGTCACTGCCCCAAGGAAGGGAGCTGCTGCCAGGAATTAAAGGTACCCAGCCATTCCTTGCTTCCTGTAAATATTTTGAATAGAATAGAATACTTAATATTTTTTATATTTATTTTTAAGCCAGTAATTACAGTCTGTTTCAATCCTCCACACTGCAAAAAGCTCGCTATTCCCAAGGCAGGGAATCCAACTGGGACTGCTTCTTCCAACACCTCCAGCTTCCTTTGGGAGTTCTTCTGGAGTTCTCCAGCCTCCAAGGGACCATGAGCAGCAGTCTGGCTGTCCCTGAGGGAGGTGGCTTTGGCTTTGGTCTCAAACAGGCCACTTGCCCAAACAAGAGAGTCACAACAAGCAGCTGCCTCAGCAAGAGTTAAAACCAAGAGTCCTGCTAACACTTAAGTGTTACAAATCTTCCCAGTAAAAATAAATTATTCAGGAGATGTCAGCCTCCCATCAGCACCATATGAGCTACATTTTTAATAGTTCTGTGCACTGAACATGTTCTGTCATAATATCAGTGATCCTGAGCTGTGAGACGAGGAAGGGGGAACCGAGCACGCCGTGAACATGAAAGGAGGAGCTGCTTTCTCTGAAGGGCCATGAAACACACATTGCTCCAGGCAGGGTGGAGAGGACTCAAACACAGAGATAATGCTCTGACTTCAGGAATCACAGCAGGAACCTCTTCATTCTCCCTCAAAAGCACTGTTCCTCCTGATGGGTAATTCACCCACCACCTTCCACTGTCTTAGGTCTCATTTATTGTGAACAAATCCACTCTGTGGCTCCACCAGATTTTTCCAAACATAAGCTGGAATCAGAACCTACCCTAAAATCTCCTAACTTAACAATGAAGAGTCTTCTGCTCCATGTCTCCAGGTATAATAATAAAAGAAGGGAGCTTTTCTCTTTGACACAGATGTTAAAATAATAAAACAGTAAAATACCTATCTGCCCACTGACCCATGTATTCATTTGTTTGTCCAATTCTCAATCCATGTGGCCAAACCCTTCTATCTCCCATCCCAGTTTCTGTCCCAGAAGAGGGGAAGAGGACCAGGCTTCCCCCAGGGATGCTCTTTGGGGTAAGAAACCCAAAAGCAGAGTCTCTTGTCCTACTCAAGGGAAATGGGCTGCTGAGGAATGACCCCAAATTCCCACCCTTCTTGCTTCTGAACAGGAAAACAATTTTGCCTCCTGTGCTGCAGGTTCAGCTTTTAAGTGAGTGAGGAGGAGACACAAGGAGCCACTGCAAGGCTCTTGCAAGCCAAAGGAGAGAAAAGAGATGGGGATATGGGAGATACCCCTGTTCCAGCAGCACTGGGAGGCACATCAAACCCCAGCTCCTGAGCAGCAAACACCACCTGTGTCTTCTCCCTTGCAGATGAGAGCAGCTGCTGATACGAGCGTAGCTGCACCTCAGCAGGGCTGGTTTGCTCTCAGGCTGAACCCAGCAACGTTAATTAAGGATGTTTTACTGACTGGTTCTCCCAAGACAGACTTATATTAAGAGATGGCTGCTCAGGCCAACAAGGCAGCATATGGAGGATGGAAGAAAGGACCAAGGTTTGGCAGGAGCTGAGGAAAAAATGCAGCCTCTTGTTCCCAGCTCAGAGGTTCCGATGAGCACCAGGCATGAAATCCCTCTGGATGCCCTCACACACTCCCAGTGCTCACCCTGCACCTCCCTGGGAAAGAATCCTACAGAGCACAAAAATGCTGTGGTCAGTCCTGAGTGGGCCTGGTGGCTGAGCATTCAGCAGAGAGAACCCGAACGTGCCCAGGCTGGAATGAAGAAAATCCAAATGCAAATATGCCGAAGGATCACTGGCAGGAGCCGAGTCCCCTGGGGAGTGGCAGGATGAGCCTTTGCCAACACTGTGGTTTCTGGGAGTTAAGCCTGTGCCCAAAGGAGAGCTGAGTGATGCCATCGACCCCAGGGAGTGCAGGAAGGGCACTGAAGCCTGAAGGTACAACTGAACTACAGGCCTGGAACAGCAACGTTCCTGCCTGTGTGCAAAAGAGAATGACAGCCCCTGCAATAAAGCCAGAACTCCATCAATTTCCCCAGTTTGATTTATGGCTGCTCCCTCAGCTGTAACACAGCTTAACTCCACTCACCTACAGCAGATGGGTTTCATCTGCCATGACTTTGTACCTCGTAAACTTGGCTGCAAGGAGGATGAGCTGGCCCTGTGGTCAGCAAGGAAATGCTTGGTAAAGGCTGATCTGCACCCTGGAGAGAATCCAGCAGCCAGGCTGCAGCACACAGGAGACAGGAGTGGGCTGGAAGTCAGCTACTGTGTGGATGCACCAAACATTTGGTGGAACAAGGGTAACAAGAGAACAGGGAGCCTGAGCCTGCTTGCCCAGAGTCAGTGACTGCAAAGGTGCCTGTCCTTACAGCACACAGTGCATGTTCCTCCAAGACTGCCAGTGAGGAGGGACATCTGGGGAAACACTTTCCTTTGGATACCTGGGAGGGCGAGGAACCTTCATCCCACCAAGTGTGAGGTGATTAGAGCACCAGGATGGAGAAGCAGAGCAAGGGTGTGGAGAGCCAGCTGCTGTTTTTTGGGAGCAATGCTGCCCAAGGGATCAGGGAGGTCAATTCCCTTCGGTGTCTCCTACTCACCCCATGGAAAAATAGTTTATCTGACATTCACAAAAGAAACACTGATCTTTTCCAGAAGTACTGAGCAGTGGATCAGTACAAAGATTTACCACAATGAATTAATTCTGGGCCAGGTCCAGTACTGGTTATGGTACCTCCAACAGGAATTGTGCTCTTTTAAATGGAATTTCTGCCAAGGATAAGACTGAGCCCCTGCAGTACTCATCTCCCTGAGAAAAGCACATTTCTGAATGCTCTCTGTAAAGCTGTTCCTTGTCATGTTACTTTCCATCCACTCCAGCAGCCCCACTCATTCCCTGGGAGGCTGAAGACAGTTCTAGGTATTTCAGACCTGATCTGTGTTAACAAGAAATCAACCATAGTGCAGCAGCCAGAGTTGCAAAAACACAGAGTGACCTTGTGAATAGTGAAGACAGACCCAAGCCAGAGCAATTTGTGTTGTTTGGAGCCAGCCTGGCAGTGGCTGCATTAAGAATGCACAGACTTGAATGTGGAACATGTGTTTGCTGAGAGCAATAAAGCCTGAGCAGGAAAGCTGGGGCAATTGAGCCTCCTTCCCTCTCTTGGCAGCCTCAAGATTGCTTCTGGTGTATGACTTTGGGGGTGAGAGCACGACCAAACAGGTGGGCTGAGAGGTGAGCAAGGGTTTATCCTGCCATCTGTCCCCAGAAATCATCAGAAACGACCGACAGCAGTGGAACTGCAGATTCAGGAACATCAGCAAAGCTGGGGTCAGCTCCAAGCTGGTGCCCACTCTGGCCAAGCTCTGCTTTTTATTTAAACTCCTAAAATCAGCTGCTGCTAACCCCCTGAGCAACTTTTCTGGATTCTGTGAAACACTGATCTGCTCCAAGCATCCCGTGTGATGGCTGAGGCAGTGGGGGCACCCAGCAGAGAGGCTCCCCAAGAACACCCAGAGCTGGGTGACTGCTCTGCAATCCCAGGAGATTCTGGGGCCAAGCCAGCCTGGCTATACCCCAGGGAGCTAACCCAGACAAAGCCCTTCTGCTGGGGAGCAGGAGGATGCACAGGTTCAGGTCCTGCCCAGTGCATGAGGCTGCCAATGTGGGAAGGGTTAAGGTAACCACAGTCCCAGGCTTGTTTACCCCAAGCATTAGAGAGGGATAGTTTGCTGTGAACACACTGATCAATATCTCCCAGCTGCCAGTTTAATCAGGATTAAGTGAGCAGCTATTAATTCTGCTCTTTTCCAACAACGTTTAGCCACCATGTGAAAACATTTCTTCCATCACAAACAAATTAACCTTGATATCATCTATCCAGACATCTTAAAGGGACTTAAAACAGAAAACCCCAAATCAAAACACTAACAAGAAGGGCCAAGACCAATAATCTGGCTTTAATTACAAGTTTTCCAGCTCGCAGCTCCATGAAGCAGCAGCAGGGGTGCTTGCTCAGAGCCAAGGTGTGCTTGCCTGGCACACGGAGCTGGAGGCTGGATGGACACCTGCAAAGCCACTTTGGGAGTGTCTGGAGTCCTAAAACATTGTGGAGGAGCAGGGAGCAGCCACCAGGTCCCCAAGGGTCCCTGCAGAGCAATGTCAGAGCAGAGACATGTCCCTGGGCCGTGGCCACACGCAGCGTCCCCACGGCAGGACAGCTTTGACTCCTCAGGTGCTGTTTTACCACTAACAAGGCAAACCCCAGAGCTCAGCAAACTCCAGGAAATATTTTAACAGCCCAATCTGCAGCTCACCCACAGGCACTGAGTATTTTTATCAATGCAAACTGCTTCTCCCCTGAAACACATCCACCTTGGGCGAGGGGTGGCAGGCGGCCACCCGGCACAGCGCGGCCGCGCATACAAACACGGAGAATGCAGCCCTGGGACTGAACTCCCCGGGCTGCAGATGACAGATGCTTCCAGAGCCACGAACAAATGGCCTCTGAAGAGCCAGCTTCTGCTATTTTGTCTCCTTTCCCCTAAAAAGTCTCTTGTTGCCATCCACGGGGTGAGTCACGGAGGAAGAGCACACATCTTAGGAAGAAGGGAAGCAGGACACAGAGCAGCCCAGCTCTGAGCTTTGTAAAAGCCCTTTCTCCCAGCTATTCTGCACATGGCAAAGGCACCAGAAGTTCTCTGAAAAAAAAAAAAGGATGACAGACGGGGCTGGACTTTCTTTCCAAGCTTCCTCTGAAATCACACTTGGCACAGCAGCCCCAGCTTGTTGAAAGAGCATGGGAACGTGCGTGGCAAGAGCTGCTCTCAGGTTGGAGCTCTCTGGGCTTTTCTAAGCCATCTGGGCTCTGATTTAGCTTGCAAGTCTGTCAGTCCCAAATAAAAAGTCAGCTCCTAACCCAAGGGTTCAGCTCAGGGTCGACAGCTGAGGAGTGTCTGAAGAACTCACTCTTTAATCCTCCTGGTTAACAGCAGTGGGGAAAGGTTTTTGGAAAACTCACCTGATCCTTTCCCATTTCCCAACTCCACTGCCTCATCTAGCTGGAAAAACTCTGCTGTTTCCCCTCTGCTGGGAAAGGAGGGAGAGACCCAGTGCAGGCAGAGCTCAGAGCTGATGATTTTCACAGTGCTGGGTTACACAACCCTTCTTCCAGCCAGCAGAGCAAGCAGTGCTTGAAAGGCTGAGCTCTCCCTCCAACCCTGATCCTCAAGTCCCACCTGGATTAAGTTTCCTGCTACTACTCCCAGGTGAAAACCACAATGCCCAGGTGAAAACCACCATACCCAAGTGGTGAGCAGCCTTAGATCAAACAACTCCAGTGCAAGCCCCATCTGCTGCAGACCCTCCTCATTCTTTGTGTAACTCCAAAGCTTGTGAGATGCAGGGACATCTGTCTCCCTCCTTCCCCACGTGGATCCAGACAGGCCCTTGAAGAAGGGACAAATTTCACCATGACTGGTGTGAATTCTGCCCTCTTGGTTACTCTGTGCAAGCCAACAAGACCCAGCCTTGGGGTGGGGAAGCACGTCACAAGTGATGACAAGTCTTTCAGAGCAAACCTCAAGACTTCCTTCTGCACAAACCATCTCTGAACTGCAAAGTGCCACCCAGCCCTGATTAATAGATGTGTGGCTCTGGGCCTCCACCCTCCCCACTTGTGTCAGGAATGATGCTGATATGGGTTGAACTGAGGAGCCATTGTTCACAACATGCTGAGCCGTATTTCATCCAGAAAAGCAGAGATTGGAGGGAGGCTGGCACAAGGCAGAGCAGGTTCAGATAGCACTGAAGGTCAAGCCAGCTGCAGTGTGGAGGGCTGGAAGCTTCCAGTGCCAGGTAGGACTGTGGATAAAATCCTGCTCTGCAGGACTGGCTGTAATCTGGTGACAGCCGTTACCCAGAGCTGCCTCTGGGAATGTTAAAATAAGGCTTTGCAGTGGTTCCTGAAAGATCTCAGAGAGTTTTACAAACATCAGGGAACCAAATCTCTCCGTGCTCCCAGGGTGCAGTACAAACCAGCTGGGATAACCCAGCAAGGCAGGTCTGAAAGTGCCAACAACTCTTTCATTTGTTTTACTGAAAGGGAAACTGAGGCCCCAAGGGAGTCGAGCCAACCTTTCCTAATTTGCATGCCTGATGTTAGGCAGCTCATCTGCATGAAGAAATAATTTATAATTTTTACTACTACTTCTTTTTTTTTTTTTTTTTTAATCAGATTAAAGTATTACAAGGTTGATCCCCTTTCAGACAGCTTGGTTGGCTGCATTGTGTTTCAACACTTGGATTTTTCCCACAAAAACACCACCAACTATATTGCAGAAATTTGATCATAGGCTTGCACATGCTTACACAGAGAGCCTTGAAAATGGCAACACCAAGTAAGTTTTTCCCACAAAAACCAAGAATTCCCTTTGAATATTACAGCTGATAGACAAAATATATACTTACTACTCCATACTTTAGAAAGCCTCAGCAACTTTAATGCATATTGCCCTTAATCATGTGGAAGCAAGGAAGAACAAAATCATCAGAAGCTGAATTATTCTAAGAGCCTATTATCATGGTGTAATCTTATTAAAGAAAATTCATGCTGGTGTAGCCTCTTACCTTCACCACTTACAGAAGAGCCATGTGGTGTAGTTCTGAGTGCACAGAGATAATAAAATTACAGTGAATTATGTGGTCTGTGTATGGCCAAAGGAGCATAATTCCATCCCTTGGAGGAGAGTGGCTGATTTTTCTCAGGGAGGCGACACCAGTACTCCTCAGCTACTGTGCATAAAGGGACTATTCATCATTATCTGCAGACAAGCAATTCTGGGGAAGATCTAGGGGCTGCCAGTGCAGAAAGGCACAGCTTGCTGCCACGGCTCAGCCAACAGCCAGCACTGCCTTCCTCAGCTTCCACAGGCTCTCTGGGTGCCTGGAGCTGCCCTCCCAGCACTGCCCCTGTCCCCTGACACAGTCAGCACTGCCCCTGTCCCCTGACACAGCCAGCACTGCCCCTGTCCCCTGACACAGCCAGCTGGCCTGTGCAAGGTGTGCAATTACATGATCTTCAAGGTCCCTTCCAACCCAAACCATGCTGGGAGGGATGTGCCCATCGCTCTGGTTTCTCCATGAGTGTCCCTGCAGGATGCTGCACACAGGGCAGGAAATCCCACCTGCACTGGAGTGATAATGAGCACAAAGCATCCACAAGAGCCCAGGCACAGCAGAAGGCCAGAACAACCCAGCAGCAGATGTGGGGGAGCTGGACTGGGCCTATAGTTCCACCAAAACCCTGCTGGGGAGTCTGAGCTGGTCCAGCCCACCACAGTGCCTGTACAGCTCCACCCAGCTGAGCCAGATATTTGGGGAGAGGATGGGTGGCACTGTGGAGTTTGGGGTTTTGGGGCCAGCTGCTGTCCTTCCTAATCAACCTCTACAAAAGGAGTTTAGCTGGTCATGAGTTAGGCACACACAACAGAGGACACATGAGGAGAGAGCTCTGCTCACACCTCCCTTCTTGCATTGTCAAGTGTGAGAGGTTTGTTGTAAAAGAATGGGATTATCCTGCTCACTTAACTTTATGTAAACTTTTCAAAACTAACATTTCATTTCACTCTTTTACTAAAAGAAACATTGGCTTGCATTCCTGTTTTGCAGATGATCACACTTGACACTCTTGGGAACCTCATTTAGCCTTGTGAGGTGCCTCTTGTTCTTCTGGGCCTGCACATGTGTCCAGGCTCAGTTTATCTCAGCTAAAGTGGATTTCCTTTGTTTTATTTTTCTTTTCCTTTTTTATAATATCTAGTTTATGGATCTGTGAAAACAGCCATACTGGTTGGCTGCAGCTCTGTTAAACACTTGAAGACATTCCTCTGTTCAAACAGCTCCTCTGTTTTCAGTGGGACTCTAATGCATGTATTCTGCTTTAACAAAGCCTTAATCTTGCTCCTTCCTGAATCTGTGCAGGGTTCAGTGTTCACCATAACCCCCTGAAACAGCCATGACACCAAATAAATTTGCCTGCTCCTGCTTGGTTCTCGGCACAAATTGCAATTAGTGAGCGAGGGCTTCACTCAAAGTAATTTTTCTCCCATTGTCTGCCCCGAAGCTGGAGCAGAGCAAGAGATTGGAAGAGATTGAGTCTGGCAGCAGTGTGGTTGAAGGCACATCCCTGCTCCCTGCTGTGCTCCTTGAGGATGTGTGTTCAGAGAGCAGGAGGCTTTAGCCACGAGAGCCATGTATTATCACCCTTTGAATAGCCTGCATTGCTGTTCTCCTACAAAAACCCGGGGAAGGCTCTTTATCTGAAACCAGAATTGCATGAAAATTAGCTGGGGCTGATGAAGTAGCATCTGTGGTATCTTTTTTTTTAACCCTGCTTTACCTCTCCTCATCTCAACATGTAAATCCTGTCGCTAACAAGATTAATGGCACAGAAACCTCAGGAGCAAAATCTGTGGCTTTTGGAGGAACACAGAGCTGGAGTTTTCTCAGTAAATCACATTCAGGCTGTTCAGCTGCAGCATCCTCCTGCTCTCAGGTGCCTGCTAACTTCCCCAGTTCTCCCAGAGTTAAATGGCCATGTTTGCACACACACAGATACACACTCACATGCATTTGAGGCTTCTCAATGTCCCAAAATCCTGTCTTTATCTTGAATTAGACTGAAGCACCTTAGAATCACAGAAGCATTTTTAAGTTTAAAAAGACCTCAAAGAGTCCAGCACTGCCAAGCCTCACCTGAACATCTTTTAAATTCCTTCAGGGATGGTGACCCCACCACTGCCCTGGGCAGCCTGTCCCATTCTTTTCCTTAACTTCTCTTTATTTCAGGGTGTTGAGATGTTTGGATGTGGCCTCTTCTGGCTGCAGGCTCTCTCCTCTCTGTGCTGCCACAAGAGTGACATTAGCTTATGCTAATGAGTTCACCTTACAGCATCTCCTGTCCCTCCAGCTCCTGGCAACCTCTTTGGCACACAATTAGGTTTACTCACTCAGTGCTACTCCTCCTCTCTGCTCAGTGGGTTGGGGACCTCTCTTTGCAGAAGTGATGGTTGCAATTCAGCCCTCACTGGGCTCAAACCCTCTCTGCCTTGCTTGTAAACTCATACCACAGACCTGGACATCAGGCAAGCAGGATTCCAAATTCTAGTGTAAAATCTCCTCCCTCTATCAATGCAGGGCACACCCAGGCCTGCAGAGCCAAGGACTTGATAAACTGAGTAAACAGCAGCTCCTGATTAGGTTAACACAGCCAGGTAAGGCTCTCTAAAATGAGATTATCCTGGAACTGCAAACCTCACAGATGTGCCACTGCCATGGCAGGGCTCAGCAGCTGCAGAGTGGTGCCAGGGGGGTTGGGATGATCCCAGATTTACTATTCAGGAAGTGACTTGGGTAGAGAGAGGTGACCAGAGCTGCCATAAAACCAGTGATATGCTGCTGTGTCACAGTCTGGGGGCAGCTGTATGGCCCCAGCTCCAGACGTGTCACTGGAGGTGCTGTGGCACCAAGACCAGAAGGGTTTGCAGTGTCAGACTTGTTGCAAGAAGTGCCACACCTCAGTCCTGAGCTGCTGTGAGCTGCTGCTGCATGGCTGTGCTGAGCTTGGTTTGCTTCAAGTGTGACCCAGATGAGAGGTTCTGAAGACAGGAAGCCTTTATTTAGTTCAGACTGGTCTTAGTGTCACCTCACAAGCTGGTTGGTGACACCCTGACTCATAACCACACACTCTTCCTGAGCTCACACATTTTCCTCTCTGCCCTGCCCTTGAGCAGCTGCTGCTCTTACAGAGCCTCTTCCCTGCTCCTCATGGCCAGGAGAGCACAAGGGAGCTGCACATTCCCAGCTCTCCCCATAGATCTGATTTTTGGGGGGAGCCAGGTTAGGGAGCAGATCCCTTCCACCAGCTTCTGACCTGTCAGTCTGAGCTGACCATACTGGGGGCACCTGGAACATTGACATCTGCTGGGCTGCTCCTCAAAAATCAAACCCTGACACCAAATTCACAGAAATGATACACAGCTTGCCAATGCCTTAACTGCCTTAGTCT
The DNA here is from genome assembly GCA_026413545.1 of Cichladusa arquata. Taxonomy (NCBI): domain Eukaryota; kingdom Metazoa; phylum Chordata; class Aves; order Passeriformes; family Muscicapidae; genus Cichladusa; species Cichladusa arquata. The sequence goes on along the minus strand of JAOTQP010000304.1, from coordinate 32,146,966 downwards.
TGCTGGTAGTTTTGGAATCCTGCTCCCCTTCAGAGATGAGTTTGCATTCCCCTCTGCCCTCCCAAGGACCTCCAGGTGGTTTAGAAACAGGAAGGGTTACTGAAGACAGCTGAAGGTCACAGCTGAGAGAAAAGGGATCACAAGATACTAAAAAATACTTTTTCTGGTGGTTGGAGAGGCCTCAGAAGGAGTGACTTTTTGACTTTGCAAACATACCAAACTTCTGGTAGGAGCTGGGTGGAGACATCACCTACAGCAAATGGCTTTCTCCTGCCCAGGCAGCATCCAGAGAAAAAGAAAGGGCTCTGTGTTTTGTCCTAAAGAATTACAGAAACAGGTGCTGCCAAAAGAGTGGAAGAAATTAAGTCCAGTGCTTTCCAGGGAGAACACCCTGTTTGCAATCCCTTCTTCATCTGGCATTAAAAAGTTGGATTAAAGCAGGTCAGTTCCTCTAGAGCTGTAAAGGTGAGAGGCAGAGCTGCAGCACAACCCAGACAAGAGCTGTGAGCCCTTCCTGACCCCCTGGATTCCTGACATTTCAACTTGAGCTCTGCTTCACTCTTCTGATCACAGCTTTCCCTGGCCACTCCTGCTGTATACCAACACTAAACACCTTTTCCCTGTGGCTGCTGGTAGCAAAGTGTGTTGTTTAATCTCTGTCCATCTATTGCAAGGGAACAACAGCCTCCTGGTTCTACTCTTTGTACCCAAAGCAGGGCAGAAAATGGTACCTCTTGCTCAGCAATTAGATATTAATAGATATACACCCCCCCCACATATATATAAAAATTATATATATAATAATCATTATATATATAATAGATATATATATAATATCTATAGATATGCAAAAGGCTCAGAATTACAAACTCTCCCCTCTCTTCCAAAGGGTTAGAGGGAATTTAGGAAGTCAGGATTCAGAACTGGAGGGCAAAGGAGGGGTAGCATGGAAGTCACAATCCAGATCTGTATTTCCTCTATTTCTGAGAGCACAAGAAAATCTTATCTGGATGCATCCTTTGAAGTAACCTGAATTCCACTTGGATGAAGAATCTAATTAAGTGCTGCAGGCTTTAGACAACACATTAATATTTTCAACAGTTTGATCCCAAACAGCCATTAAAACTCTTTCTGATATGTGCTAATATGTGTTACACGCTTTTGTTTTAATTAGAACGAGATTGTAATCCATACTTCAGTTAAGTTCATTACACTTAGAATCTTAATGCAATCAAAAGACCAATCAGTCATTAGCTAAGTCCATTTTAATTAGCATTTACAGAAAACTTTTAATTGTGTGCCTGTCCTTCACAGCAGGTGATGAGGGGAGTGAGGCCTTTCTCCCTTATGATGACCCATCTCAAGCTCTGCATTTTGTGTCCCTAACTCATGTCCAGCTAAATTCACTTTTTAGAGGTTGCTTAGGAAAGAGAGCAGCTGGCCCCAAACCCCCAAACCCCACAGTGCCACCCTTTATTCCCCAGGCAGCTAGGCTGGGCTGTACAGCCAGCATGGCATGGTCAGATCTGGCCAAATTCAGGGTGGAGTTTTGGTGGGAAGGGGAGCTGCAGGGCCAGGTCAGCTCCCCCACATCTGCTGACAGCTTCTTCTGTCCCTCTGCTGTGCCTGGGCTCCTGTGCTCTGTCCTCACATGTCCCTGTGCCCCTGACACCCCATCAGGAACCATCTGGCTCTGAGTCATCTCCTGCCCCTCGCTGCACTCCCTGGCACCACCACAGAGCAAACCTTCATGTGAATCTCTGCAAAATCTGGAATGTAAAGGAGATTGCTCCAATCAGGCTGAAAAAAGCAGCATCTTCTCAATGTCCAGCATCCCAGCCAGGAAATGTGCTGCCTTTGCTGAAACAAGTAGATGATTTTTCCAGATTTCCCCTAAAGCAATGGCCAAATCTGTGAAGCTCAGAATATATATATGTATGTATCTGGGAGCAATGTAGAAACTAGACAGGGATAAGCCAAATTGGAGCTGCTGTTGGACAACTTCCATGTGGTTTTGTAGACCACAGGCTCCTTTTATCTTTCCCCATCAGACTTTGCCCCATGTTTGGGACAAGGCTCCCCACGACAGGGATAGAGAGAATCCCCCTCTCCCTGTCCCCACCATCCCCCAGCTCTCTGAAAACCAGAATGCAGGATTTTGTTGCAGGACTATAAATGGTGAATTGCAGAGGCCAGGAAGAATTAATTATTTATTCCTTCATTCCTCAGAGCAGGCAAAGCCAAACTCTCCCTGCCTCCTGGGACTGCATGTCCCAAGGGCTGGGGGTTGATCCCTGAAGACCCCAGGTATTGCTAAGTGAGGTTTTATTGTGTAAACCTCCCTGAAACTACAGATGAGGAGGAATATGTTGGGACAGAGGCTTTGCCATTGCACAGCAGCATTCTGAGAGCACACCTACCTGTCCCTTCTCAGCAAAATTACTAATACTGTATTTTTTGTAGACTTCAGGTGCCTGATAAATCTGTAAGTTATAAAGTGACACCTGGAGAGGTCCCTCCCACCTCTCCTTTCACTCTTCTCAGCTTTCCAGCTCTTGTAACCAGGATCACACCTGAATGGCCCCAGGCACTGTGATCCCTTCCTGCAAAGCACAGAGTTGGTTTTCTTTCAGCTTCATTCCTTTAATCCCCATTCTCCCCATAACACCTGCTCCTCAGGCTGGGCTCACTCATTCCTGGAGAACAGGATAACCAGTGAGTGGCACCTTGCATTATTTTTCCTGGGAAGGAATCTTTTCCCTGGGCAGCACAGTGGTACAACCCACCTGGAAAACACAGTCCAGCTTCACCCTGGGAAAGGGATTTAGCTGCTGCTATTGGAAAATTTGCCACCTGGGTTAAGTTTGTGCCTTAAAAGCCACGTGCTAAACCTGCAATGATTCCCTCCCTCACTGCTCTGCAGCAGGGATGTTTTAAGAGCAGCACTGATGGGCTGCTCATCCTGGAGGATGCTGTTCCCACCTGAGGTGGAGGCAGGGGCACACCTGGAGGCTCCTGGCCCTGGTGGCCATCAGCCTGGCAGCCCCTTGCAGCCCCAGGGGTCACCAAGGCACCAGCACCCCCTGAAATGTGCCACCAGTGCCAGCACCACTCTCAGCACTGCAATGGGACCACGCCACAGGAGCATCCACTGGCCCAGCTGAGCTTTCTGTTTGCCACCTCAAAGCCCTCAGCAGGGCTTAATCCTGCTTTCAGATCTAATCCATTCAACAAATGCATTATGCAGATTTGCTTTTCTCCTGGAGCTCCAGCAAAGCTCTGTGTCCCATCTCTGTTACACAAGATTTTTGCAGTGGTCTTGCTCTGAGCACAGAACAAAAAATCTGCCTGGGCCAGACCAACCATCCTCCAATTTCCTTTGGAAATTTAGGCTGGAAATAGGTTTTTCCAGCAGGACATCCAGCCACGTGCCTGCCACAATCTGCCTCCCTCAAACCTCACCCAACAGCCCAAATCCTGCCCATCCCAGCCTGAAGAAGCCAAAGTCACCTTGAGGAGGTGAAGACTGAAGAGCACAGCCCAAAGTACATGTGGTATCTATGGCCTAGTAAAGAAGGAAAGGTCATTTTATTTTTTCTTTTTGAACTTACAAATAGAGCAGAAGACAAACCCAGTGGGAAGAAATTCCAGCTCTTTCCTTTTAATTGAAAATAGATCCATAAAATCCTGCTAAGTCTACTGGCTAATGCAAGCCCTGGGAGGCAGCTGGATTACACTTCCCAAGGGCAGGGTATATTACAATCATTACATTTAAAAGTCACAGGGGTCTAAGTTTAAAAGCAAAAACTATACTGATATTCCCTCCTCCTGTACTCACTCACTACCCCTGACCTCCTTCTGCTAATGTAGGGAGCCTGATTTTGGAATACTCCCCAGGAGATCAGAAATAATGGTGAGTCAGTGATCCAGTTTTAAAGATGTGATGCAGCAGCGATTGGATTTTCCAATGCCATGTGTCAGCTGAAGTCTGGCTGGGTGCTAGACCTGCTGATCGTGGGAAATCCTACAGGTTGGAGACAAGAAGAGGGATTTCTTCATGTCTGGTAGATCAATGACCTCCAGCAACTATGAGGTCTCCTCACAGTTTATAAATAAATAAAGAAAAAGGAAGATTTAATCTCCCTACTACGCAGGGCACTGCATATGCAAATATTACACACATGAATATAAAGTAAACTAAAATCAGACATCAAAACCTGCACCCGAAGGTCTATAATTAATTTTTCAATGCATTTTTCAGGGGAGATTATGGCTGAGTGGCCAAAGTGACCAAAAAGCACCCAGTCCCTACTGCTGGGTGGAAAACTGGGCATGTGTGACATGGGACATGTCACTTAACACTGAAGCAAAAGAAAAGCAATGCACAGGTTACTTTTTTTTACAGGAATATCTGCTCCAGAGTGTTGGCAAGTGAGACTGTGGGGACTGGAACTGTGGGAAAAGAGCCCTTGGAGCCAGATCCAGCAGAGGAATGAGCTGTCTTTGATGCCATCTACTGGAATGGTGGCTCCAGGGCCTGGGACCTGCTGCTCTGCTGGAGAACACAAAATCAGGGCTTGCTCCCATGTGAAGCTGGATGCTGCAAGTGGGATACAGGCTTGGAAAGGCTGCCAGGACAGTGATGCTCTGCAGGAGCCACAGATGCAATAGGTGTGCTGGTCCTGGGAGCCCACAATGTCCAGGAGAAGGTGGCAGGGAGGCAGAGCCCAAGGAATGCTGGAAGGCTCAATCCACAGGAGACAGTGACACTCCCAGGAGAGGAGAGGAGGGGCACAGCAGTTCTTTAAAGGAGGAAGAGCTTCCTCCATTCCCAGCTCAGCCCAGTGCAGGTACCAGACTGGAATCACACAAGGCTGGGCTGCTGCCTGTACTGACAGGAGGAGCACGATTTGGATGGAATGTCAGAAACCCCTGGGATTTTCCCATGAGGATGGGCCAATCTCCATCAAGTCACTGCACAGCACCACCTAAGCCTTCCTCCTCCCCATGTGCCTTTCAGTGCACCAGAGCAGCTTTGTCAGGAAAAGCAAGGCTCAGATCTCTGCTTACCTCACTTGTGCTGGGGCTGCTTCCCCTCTAACAGAACCAAAATCACCAGATTTTGCTTCATGCAGACACTCTGCAAGACAAAGAGACAACACCTGGGTGCTTTTTGAATCCTAGCTATTCTAGAAAGATGCTAAATGCCATATTTCACTTTGCTAGGGTGATTATTTACAGGAGGTTGTGCCTTTTCTTTAAGAACCACAGCAGGTAAGACCAAGACTGGCCCAGGGTTGTTTTTCTCCCTGTCCCAGTAATTATGATTTGCAGATAGGAAACTGCTGACGATTGTCCCCTTGGATGGCAGACCCAGCAATCTCAGGATAAAGGACACTTCTCCCACACTACCTCCCAGAACAAGCTTGACAACATAGTGACAGCCACGTGGCCTGGCTCCTCCATAAACCTGGCAGCTCCAGGGAGCATCAGCCCCGTGCTGAGCCCTCCTGTGGCCTTTGGAAAGGTCCTCCTTCATTCTGTTGCACAAAAGATCCAGGAAACAAAGCCAGGGAAAGAACTGGCTGCCATGGAGAAGAAGGAAAGGTGGTGGCAAACAACAAAGAGCAAACTGCAAACTTGGATAAGCCACGAGAATAAACTTTCCTCCCATCTCCTGTAACTACATGAAACTTCCCTGCTATTTGAAAGGACAGCTGGCCAAACCAGATAGAGGAGAAGCCTGAACTAACAGCAGATCTTCATAATTCCATGCTGCCAGTATCTCCAGTCCAATAAACACACAGTCCAACCAGCTGGCCCCTGCATTCCCATGCCAATAGGTTGTTCTTTATCACTATTTGTTGCTTGTGCACAACTTGGACAAAGCAGCAGAACTGAGTTTTCAAAAGGAATGAAAAACAAGCCTGAGAAAATCACTTATCTGGAAATAAAAGCTCTTTAAAACAACAGGGATCATTAGGGTTTGGAATTTGTGTGTCATTGGTGAATCCCAAGGACAGGACCCACCTCCACAGCCCACTGCTGCTGGGGGGCTCATTCTGCAGCATGTCACATTCTCCTGAAGGGACACCACAGAGCTCAGCATTCCTGGGAACCTGCAGGACCCCCAGCACGTTCATCTTGTGTCCCACAGTGAGCAGGGCTGCAGAACATCACATCCAGCTGCCTCTTGTGGCCTCCCAGCACACAGTGAAAAATAAGAGGCAATCAAGGCACACTTTATAAATAAATAAATAAATAAATACAGGAGTCTGGGGCAAAGAGACAGAGAAGGGGAAAAAAATGAGGAAAATGACAGGATGAGTGAAAGATGACAGGAAATGACAGGATGAGTGAAAACTGGACTCACCTGAGGTGCAATAAGGGGAGGGGTTGAGTGAGTCAAAAAAAAAAAAAAAAAAGGCAAATTTGGTATATTCTGTTCACAGGGCCACACATAGCCCTGTTTAACAGGTTTTGTTGCCTCCAGCATTTCCTGGGCATCTGCCATGGAGATCTGGGCTGCCTCTCCATCCAAACAAATGGGATTGATTAAATCCTATCACACTCTCAAGGATTTCTACAGGCAGGCTGTTCTGTACATTTGCAACGCAGCAATCTGACCAAATTCCCCACAGAGCAATTGCTACAGAAAACTGTTGTTTTACTGCCCTGTCAATCCTCTAGGAGTTTCCTATAAAGGCAGCAGCTCCTGGATTTACTTGGCAATCAGCCCCTTTCCCAAGGATGGCCACCTGGGACGAGTCAGTTTGTCTGGCTGTCAGGACAGCACAGACAGGATGCTCTGTGCAGGGGGCTGAGGGTGGGGTTTGTCTCCAGCACTCCCACAGGACTGTCCACAGAATTCCAGAATTTGGAAAACATGGGTGCACGTGAGCTGGAATAAGCTCCACAGTTTTTTCTGTCTCTTTTTCCTTGAGTGCTGCTCTCTTGGATAAAACCTACCTGGCTCTGTGTGTGTGTGGGTTTGGCTCAGAGCAGGGCCAGAGCTCTGCTTCCAGCCCTGAATTCCTCTCCACCTACAGAGCCCAGCTTGGTTTGCTCTTCCCCCAAATGTCTCCCTGCCTTTCCCTGGAGCTGGCAGCACAGCCATGTTCCCCAGGTGAAGTCAGGAGGGTGAACACAGCCTGTCCCTGGGGGTTCTGGAAGAGTCTGGCTTTTCCTGGGATGTGAGATGTCCCCACAGAAGGGACTGAGTGGGAACAGCTCAGCCATCAGCCAGGGGAGTCCCTCAGCAATGCCACCCTGTGCAGGAGGGGTCTGGGAAGGAGGGCAGAAGGCCACAATGCCAGCATCAGAGAGGGGACTAAGAGTTTTGATTTTCCTGGTTTGCCCAGAGCCACACAGAGATGATTTCTGCTCCCAGGAGAAGGGTATAGGAAAGTATCTCCAGTCCAATAAACACACAGTCCAACCAGTTGGTCCCTGCATTCCCATGCCAATAGGTTGTTCTTTATCACTATTTGTTGCTTGTGCACAACTTGGACAAAGCAGCAGAACTGAGAGTTTTCAAAAGGAATGAAAAACAAGCCTGAGAAAGTCACTTATCTGGAAATAAAAGCCCTTTAAAACAACAGGGATTGCTAAGATTTGGGATTTGTGTGTCTAAGAGCAGGCAGGCAGTGTCAGGAGGCAGCAGGAGCTGCTGGCACTGGTGATGTGCCTCTGCACACCCTCCCTGAACCCAGCAGGAACAGCCTGGGGCTGGGACAGACAATTCCATCATACCTCTCAGCAACCAGGATTTGGGCTGCTCACAAAATCCCCTCCCTGAGCCACCTGCAGCCAGGCAGGGACAGTCACTGGGACAACATCAGGAACCTGAGCTGCAGAAACTGAGAACTGCAAAGCTGTTTATCCCCTCCCATTAGATCCAGTGGCTCCTTTCAATCCAGAAGTATCTGTCTGCACAGAATGACACTCTGCATTCTTGTTCAGCCTGGGAAAGGTTTAAACCTTTATATGGCAAACTCCACTGCTTGCTTTTAATTGTCCTTTCCTCCTGGTGACAGGCTGTGCTTTGGCAGGGACAAAGCTCCCTGGAATGGCCACACAAGGGTGTGGGAGGAGGGTGCCACAGGCAGCACTTTGGAGCTAAATTATGTTTACTGAAGCTGGAACAGAGGGTCCAAGGCACTGATGGAAGGTGAGGAAGTTACTCCATCCCACCCTCCTCAACCATCCTATGTAATATCTCCTATAATGCACCCCCCAAAACTTTCCAAGAGCAGCTTCTAAGACTTCTGTGCTGTTTACTCAGCATGAAAATCCTCTCCCAAGACACAGCATGAATATTGCCACAACATTTTGCAGCTGAAAACAATCCCAGGCCAGGATTTCAAGAACAGCCCTGCCTCTTGTGACTGTGGGGCGTGATGTTTTAATAGTAAAAAAAAAAAAAAAAAAAAAAAAAAAGAACAGGAAGCAAGTGATACATTTCGGAGGTGCAAGGCATTTTCCAGTTCCTCAGGCATGATGGAAAGGCTCCCACTAGCTTCAGACAGGGAGGGACCAGAGCTGCTCATCTCTCCAGCCTGGCCAGGCTGCCACGTGCAGGTGACAACACTCCCTGGTGCACAGCTGTGCACAGCTGGCAGCACCAGCCACAGCCACTGCCACATCCCCCACTGGCACCATCTTGTGCCAAGGCTGCAGCAGGAAACCTGCGAGATAAAAAAACCTCAGGAAATCACTTTGATTTCCTAACCCTTGGAGCTGCTGCTGGCTCCCAGGATCAGCAATCTGCCTCCAGGAGGGTTAAATGTGGAGCAGAGCTGGCACTGAGGGGACTTGCTCTGCTCTGCATAAGGGGAGGTTCATTTTTTGCTGCTGCCCCATCATTTTTACAAGCACATGCAAAGATTCCTTCCTTTGTCTCACTCAGACCAACTGTTTTGTAAACCAGAGGTGACAAAGCACTGATGTTCCCCCATAAACCACCAGTCCCAGCAGCTCACCCAAACCTTCCAGGACCTGGATGCTGCAGAAATGGGAGTCAGTCACCAAGGGATGGCAGCACAGGAGCTGGGAGCAGAGGATGTGAAGATACAGCTTGGGCAACAAGGACACTGAAGGCTCTGATACACCCCCAAACACATCCCAGCCCTTCCTGTCTCCCTGATTACCTGTCCCATCTGAGCTGGTGGCCTTCCCAGTGACAGCAGAGCAATCCTGGTGACCAGGTCCCCTCTGTGTGTTCCTATGGAAGGTGCAGCAGGAAAAAGCTTCCACGCCAGCCCAGACAGGCAAGCCTGAGCTAATTGTGCATTCCACTTTCAACAGTGGCCACTTTCTGACAGTGGTTTAAGAAAATGGGAGAGATTTTACATTAGAATTTGTGCCCTAAAGGAAAAATGCCTTTTGAACTTTATTAGGGAGAATTTGGCTTGTGTCTCAAAGCATGAAGGGCTAAAGTGCTACCAAAGCCCTTGAACTAAACCCAGCTCAGAAGGAGGCAAAGGAAATTTTCCTTCTGTCTTCTTTGGACCATCATTTTCATCTTTCAGGGTTTGTTGTTTGGGGGTTTGTGAGGGCTTGCAAAAACTCTAAAATCTCAAATGCTGTAGACTTGAACAGGAAATCAAGACTCTGTGTTTTAGCTCCTGCTGCACTGGAAAGACACCGACCTTTGTGGTAAGAGTAAATATTCAGCCAAAAGGCAGCACAGCTCATAAAGCCACAAATGCAGACAGGCCTAAAAGTTATGAACTTATTACAAAAAAGACCAGAAACAATTATTAAAACCCAGCCCAAGTATTTTCCTCTATTATTAAATGATGGCAGCAAATGAAACTTCCAGGTCCAGAGCTCTGCTCCTTTACCTGCCTTTTCACAGATCATGGATAACCTCTCTGCTCTTTAACAAAGTCTGTTTTGTCCCAAAGGGATTTTCCCTCTTATGCTGCTATTCCTGCATCTAGCAGAGGTTTCCAGTTTTGATAAGACTCTGTGAGGGACAGGTGATACCCATGGCTTGGCACAGGGTAACTGCAGTCTGCTCTCCAAATATTTGACACTCTGACCTACCCTGCATGGGGAATTTCTGAATACATCTTGCCTCTCCTTACAGAAGATCATGGAAAGGTTTGGGTTGGAAAGGACCTTAAAAACCATCCCAGACACCAGCAGGGACACCTTCCACTAGAACAGGTTGCTCCAAACCCCATTCAGCCTGGCCTTGGAGACTTCCAGGGATGGGGGAAACATGCAGGGGAAAAAAAAAATACTCAGGGAAGAAAAATGGGCAGGTCCTGAAGAAGGGAAGGAAGGAGCTTTGCTCCTTCTATTCACAGCTGAAGCTGGCCAGGTTCTCCTCACCTGCAGAGCCCAGAGGAAGGAGAATTGTTGTATTTCACTGTTGAATGGTTTGAGTGACCCCAGCTGATGTCTGGCCTGTGCATCCCCAGTTCCCACGGCCTCCAAGTGGTGACAGTGACAATAACCAGAGCAGCCCACGGGCCAGGCAGATGAACTCCCAAGTATTTATTTAGATTATCAAACTGCACCTCCATTAATCTATTGGATCCCCTGCTGTAGGAAAGGGTCCAGGGTGTTAAACAAATAGGCAATACATTTCAGAGGATTTGGTAAAATTAGGATTGTCATTACTTTTCCATTCCAAGAAGACTAATCTGGGTTATAATTATCCCAGCTACATCCAGGCTTTTCAATAGCCCATACACTGATAAATGAAGTGTTCACTCTCACAAATGCCTCTCTTTTCCCTGATGGATGCAATGTGTTCCAGATGGATGGAGAAACCTTTTTTATTTCCCTTTTACACTTGCTAAGCTATTTTCAGGCATACAGAGCACCACAGGTGTAAATCAGCAGAGCTCTTCCACTCTTTTTTCTCCACTCCTTAGAGCAGTTGAGGATCCAGCCCCTTATTTCTAACCTTAAAACCACAGATTACACATAGGTGATAAATGAGGGAGGTAAGAAAAAGCCCCACCAGACAAACACAAAAGACATTAATTGCACAAATCACTTTGGGCCTGCCAGCCCCTGCAAAAAAGCCACTTTAATTAGGCTGATTGAAATGCAGACAGGTTTTCTTTCCACTGCTGTCTTTGTACCCACTTTGTATGAACAGGAGCCAGCCTCCACATCCTCAGCCCAAACCTGTCCTCTGACTCCCTCCCAGGAGCCAGGACACTGGGAAGAGCCACCTCAGCAGAGCCTCTGTGAGCTCCCAGAGGAGATCAGCACTGATGCCTGATGGAGGCAGACAGAGATGTTTTTGTGATGAGAAAGGTCGGTGCTGCCCCGCAGAGGGATTCTCCCTCTGCCCTGCCACAACACTGCTCCTCTGTGATTCCCAGGCTTTCCTCAGGGCCCTGGGATTTTCTGAGTGCCTGCCCAGGGCCAGCTGGGAGTCCATCTGCAGCAGGGCTGAGCCCACACGATGGCCCTGAGGCGGTCACGAGTGGCATTTCCAACATATGTTTGCACAAAATGCTCGAGTCCTTTCAAGCTGAGCACGTGAGCACCCAGCCCTGTGGCCAGTGCCAGCTTTGAGCTGTGCCTCTTGGCCCTGTGTGCACAGGGAAGGATTTCCAAGCTCTGCTCTAGAAATAAATGCATGAATGTTTGTATTTAACGAGCTGAAAGCCATGGCAGAAAAATGCACACGACTGGAGAGGGGAAAATGCTCTGTGAGTCCCCCCAGAAGTGTGTGATGGGAGATGAGGATTCAGCACAGGGAAGGGGATGCAAGTGTTTCATCAAGCACTGCTCAGAGTAAATGCACAATATGGCTCAGTGCATGCTGTAATGGTCTCTTACTATGCAGTATTTTTATCTGAATGTTATTTGACAGCTTGTGCTACGTGCAGCAGCGTGTGTCTGCCAGCACCTCTGGCCACTGTCTCACAATCCCAGAACCCACTCCCCCCTCCCAAGCCAGCCCCATCTCCAACTCTCCCTTAAAACCACAGGACATACATCTAGGGATGTGTTTTCACAGAGCTCTACAAGCTTCTGCACATAAAAATACAGCTTTGTACAAAACTACTGTATCACAAAGCTCAGGGGCTGTTTGGAACAGAGTGACCAGTCATGCCAAAAGCTGCAGGAAGGGACTTTTCAAAGCAGAAGTCCATTTCCTTGGGTAAAAGGCAACTCCCCACCTCTCCACATAGTTTAAAGATGACAAGGAAGTCGAGTGTTTGCTAGAATATCTCAAGCAGCAAGGAAAAATAAAAGTGCTCTGTCGGCAGGAATGAGAGCTGGCTCATGCAGTGTGTGCTCACTCTCACGTCTGTCAGCTCCACTAATGCTCAGTGAAACGAAGGGTCTGTGCTGGAGCTGCAGCAGGACTGGCATTCACTGCTGGAGCACCAGATTTATCCCAGCTGCTCAGGTTCAGGCCCCTGCCACTCACTCAGCTGCTCCAGTTGGGCTGTGCCTCACAAAGAGTGCCAGGGATCAAAAGCTAAGAGGTTTCACAGCCTGGCTGCAAGCAGAGATTTACCCTGGGTCAGGGAAGCTTCAAGCTTTCATGCAGAAAAAGGTTAAACCATGGAAAAACTGTTCAAGTTCCTGTCTGGGGCATGTATTTGATGCTGGCATGGGAAGGAAATTCCTGACCTGCCTGCCACAGGCTCAGCCAATGCCAACCTTGCACCTTTGCAACTGCAGCCACGTCATTTCCCAGCAGACAACCAGAAATATCCCTGTGCTTACTCAGACAAATCCTCCCCAAGGCTGACAAAGTGAGAAGCAGCTCATCAGTGCCTGTTGCTATCTACAAAGCAGCTTGTCTGCAGAAATTTCACTGCTGTGATGATCTAAAGGTGCTAAAACCCCAAGAAGGAAGGGCTGGCATGCCTTAACCCTATTCTCAGTCTCTAACCAATGAACTGGTTTCCTATCAGATGTCTACATTGACATGGTAAAACTCTTTTCCTCTTTTCATTATCAGAGTTGGGTGAAAATGCCCAGCAGCACACATGGAATCAGCTCTTGACACGGTGTTTACACAGCAACAGCAGCTTTTTCAGCTTCACTGGGGACCCAGAGACCAAACAGTGCCCATGGTTGTGCTCCAGGCATCCTTGCTGTAACAGCATTATAAATACATAATGAGAATTTAAAAGGCAGAAGGAAAACAGATAAAGGAGACTCTCTGTATCACACTCGGCTTTCATCATCTGAAAAGAGCTACAAATTTCAGCATGTGCTCATCAGCACTGAGGGAAAGGTGTCCTCGTTAGAGAATGAGCACAGGAGCTGCCTGGCAGCATCCAGGGGGAAAGACATCAAGTTTCAGAGGAAAGCTGCCACCACATTTTATACACACTGTCACTTTTCAAGAAGAAAAAGCAGCTTAGCACAGAAGCAAGAGGAACTGTGTTCAAGCACAGAACAACAACAACAGCAAGGTCATCCATGCCATGTGAGCACAGATTTGGATCAAATCCCTGAAGGCTGGCCTGGGAAAAGCTGCCTCAAATATCAGAGAGCCAAAAGGGAGTCAGTCAGTCCCTGGCCATCTCAGGTGCTTCCATGGCCACCTCGAGCAGTATCCATGCACTTGCAAGTCCAAATCATGCAGAACCAAATCACAACTGTGGCCAACATTACCAGATACCTCTGGGTGGGTTCACAGCCAGAACCTTGAGAGCAGCACAGTAACTTCCAGCACACTTCAAAGGAAAGAAAAGTGTCACCTTTACAGGACAGACTCAGCCTGAATGGGACCTTATCATCCATCCTCCAGTTATGCACAGACAACACTCCCAAAACTCCTTCCAACATGCAGCTCCAATCCTGTTCCTCCCCCTTCAGGTCCTTCCTTCCCCATTCCCTCTCTCCCTGATTCATGGCCACAGCAAATGTGCTGCTTGATTATCTGCTGACACATGCATTTAGCACTTCTCCACAGAAAGCAATGAGTTTGGAAGCTTTTCCAACTTCCCCTCTGGATGATGTCACCCTGGGCAGGCGCCAGGCTGGGTTTCAAGTGAATATCCTTCACTTCAGGGTCAGACATGCTCCTATTTTTAGGCCTGGACTGAGTGTTGTGCAGCCAACAGCTGAGCTGGACAGTTCTCCTTATTCCCTGAGTCTGCTAGCTGTGTCCTGCCCCACAGAGCTCTCCAGAAATTCAGGGTGAGAAATGTGTCCCCTCCAGTCTGCACTGGGAATGGGGATGGAGAGGGGACCTGTGGCTGCAGCCTGTGAGTTCCCATCCACCCACCTGGCTCTGACATCTCCATCATCCCACTTGGCTCCCCAAAACCTTGTTAGTGCCACTGCCCCAATGTCCCCAAGGGCCACATCCACACAGATTTTAAATCCCCCCAAGGATGGGGACTCTACCACTGCCCTGGGCAGCTGTGCCAGGGCTGGACAAACCTTTTTGTGAAGAAATTTTCCCTAATAGCCAATCTAAGCCTTCCCTGGCACAGCCTGAGGCATTTCCTCTTGTCCTGTTGTTACCTGGGAGAAGAGACTGACACCCATCTGGCTACACCCTCCTCTCAAGCAGTTATAGAGTTAAGGTCCCCCCTGAGCTTCCTCTTCTGCAGGCTGAGCCCCTCAGCTGCTCCTCATCAGATTCATTGCACTGATTTCCCTAATTGCAATGCTTGGTCAGCCAATGCCTGTGCTGTGGCCATTTAAGCAAGTGATGTGTTGCTGTGCACACAAAGCAGTTAAGGAAGGAAAATCTTTTGAGATGAGCTGCAGCTCCACACAAAGAGCAGCCAGGCTCTTCCTCTGCTCCTCACAGACACACATCCCTGTGTCTGAGGGAGGCTGGTGGCTGGAGTTCAAAGGATGGGATGCAGACCCCACACAACGGCCCAGCCCTGTGTGCTGGGTGAGCTCATCTCAGCAGGGCTGAGGTGTGACCATGCCCGCTGCTGACAGCCACTGAAAGCCACAGACAAGTGAGAAGTGCAATGGTTTTGGGGCAGAGTGTGAATGTGAGTCACAGCTGCAGTGCTGGGAGCTGCCCTGCACCCAAATCCCTTCTCTCTCTCATTGCACTCGTGCTCCTGCTGCAGCACATGGGCACTCACTCACACACAGACACATCCCAGCCTGCAGCACACCCTAAGCTGGCATTGCTGCTGATTTTCAACTCTGGATGAGTCCCATCCCACCTCCCCAAGGGGATGAAACCCAGCTGGAGGGCAGCAGCTCCCTGGGGCTGTTCCCTTGTCCTCAGCACCCCAACAAAACCTGTCTGCATCCCCTCTGCAGCTGCTGGAACCATGAATGATTTGGGCTGGAAGGGACCTTAAAGCCCATCCAACTTCTTCCACTTCAACTATCCCAGGTTGTTCCAAGTCCTGTCCAAACTGGCCCTGGACACTCCCAGGGGTGGAAGGCAGCCACTCTGGCTTTGTTGGCTGAACCTACTCATAGAGAAAAAAAATAAATGTCACTGGCTAAGCCTGCAGGGACCCTCCAGCATCCATGGGCACACGGAACAGCATCAAAACAGGAATGCTCAGGTGTTCTGTGCTTGCAGGGTGCCAGCACAAGGCACTGTTCTGGCACTGCTGCTCCTGAGCATGTTTACAGCACAAGCAAGGGCCCAAGCCAGATCAAATTTCAGATATTGAACCATTTGCTTCAAAGGAGTTACATCAGCAGCTGACTTGGCCTATCTCTTGTTTGCTTCTCTCTAACTTTGAAAACAACACTCTGGCTTGGTTGTATCAATCAGAGCAGACTCTCTGAGAGGACTCCATGCACCAGAAAGCCTGGGTGATATTTAGCTACAGGAAAAAATAAGAGAAGAGGAACCTGTGCTTAAAAAAAAAAGGAAATCTCTAGTGAAACCCAAATTGTGCAGCTGTCCCAGCTGTGCCCTTTCTGCAGCACATTTCAGCACTCTCCTCTATATTTTCAGGGAAATAAAGTGGTTTTCCATTGGTATGGAATTCATCAATGCTGTCAAAGGCTGGACAAGCTGATACAGCTCAGTGTTCTGCAAGGGACAATTCCCCTTCCCTGGGGAATGTTCCACTGCAGCCTTGTGCAGGGGCTGAGAAAAGCCTCTAGGGATAACAATAAGCAAAGACCACCTCCTGGAGTGCCCTGCTCGGGGCACAGGGGCTGTGCAGATGAACACACCCTGTGGAAGCCCTGGACAACCCCTGACCTGCCACCAGCACCACCTCAGCTCAGGAATTCTTTCTGCAGGGAGGAGGGAAAGGCAAACACTGGCCAAGCAGCTGCCAAGGGCTCTGGAGCTGCTCAGGCAGGGCAGGAGCACACGTGGCCGTGGAGGGAGGGTGGCTGCCAGCCCAGGCTGCCAGAGCCTGTCCTGCCAAGACATCGAGGCACCACAGCAGAAGGGAAGGAAAGAAGAAAGGCCAGCAGCTTTGGATGCTGTCAGAGGGCCTGGAAATGCTTTAGTGCCATATATCAGGTCCAGCTGAGCCACGTGCCCAGGTCCTGCTGCCTCTGCTCCAGGTAGCAGACACTGGCACCAGCTCCTCCTCTTCCAGCCCCTCACCAGCTGCACAAGAGCAGAAATGGAAACCTGAGCTGTCTCTGCTGCTGCATGAGCTGGGTGGATGTGAGGCAAGAGGGGAAGCAAAACTGCAGCTGATGTGGTCACTGCCCTCTGCTTTGCCAAGTGCACAGTGCCTCCCTTCCCAAGGAGATGAGAGTGGACTGCACTGGAGCTGCTGAGGAAAAGTCAGTCACTGCACAGGCAGAGAGCAGAATTGTCAGACTCCTGAGTAATACTGCTTTTCCTCACTCATCTGATCCAGTCCTCATTTATTTATCCTATTCTCATCAGACTTCTGAGTAATACTGTTTTTCATCACTCACCTGATCCAGTCCTCATTTATTTATCCCACTCTCATTGCAGATTGATCTCTTTTCTGATATTCAGACTAATTTTTTTCAGAACAGCACATGAGCACACAGCATGGCTGTGTCCTGAGCACACACTACTCCCTCGAGGTTTATTATGCTACCAATAAATAAATTACCTGCTAATAAACCCCCCTCAAACTCACACTTCTCTTTTAGACTGAAGATAATTAAATTTATGCATGAGTTACTAATTTCTGTGACTGAACACTGGAATATACTGGGAAGATGGAAGGCTGTGATCTGAGGTGCACGTTAAGGCACTGCAGGATTTACTCTGAGCTTCCTCTACAAAGCTGATTCAAACATTATGGTAACCAAATTGTGGCCAAGAAATTGATAAAAAAACATGTGAAGAGCCTCCCACAGACAGAGCAAACCATAATTTGAATATGCAATAAAGGGTGATAAGGCTATGCTTGGGACTCCCTGCAGTCAGCTACCACAACTCGCTGACACCAGCTTTAATAAATGTTGCTTAAGACATTAACTAACATGAATTACAACTTTTCACAGTGCAAACATGGTTTGGAACTCTTTCCACTTAATACTTGAAACAGGCTTAATTATCAGGATGTGAGGGCCTAAGAATGCCTCTGGCTGTGTTTCTGCACAAAGGGAGTGCCTCTGCCTGCTCATTCTCATTGCACACTGCTGGTACCCAGGAGATGGGAAAGAACTCCTAAAATTGTTCATCTTGGCTGGGTTGGTAACACAGGGAGCAAGAGAAGGAGGGTGGAGGATGCTCCCTTCTGCAGAGCAGCAAGAGGTGACTGTTTCTTCACAGAACTTGTCATGAGCTTTCACTCAATTACACAGTGACAGCAGAGAATTTATCTATGTGTGGAGATTTTTTAAAGAATACTTTTATAACTTCATTTAATGACACAATCCACTTTTCCCATCCTTAGTCAGCTGATGATGGCAGCCTAAAAGATTTCTGTGTCCCAACGTTTGTCTTGGTCACATCTTGACTTCTCTCCTGGCAAGCCAATTTACTGCAAATTCTGTGTGTTTTCTTTAATCAGGCAAGAGGAACAGATCACAAGCCACTTTATTAAGGAAGTCAGGCTAATTATTCTCTGAGGATAATTAAAAAGTAGGGATACATGAAGTAACTTGACCCAGTTCTCCTGGAGAACAGTGGCAGAGCTGGCAGGAGATGGCAGCTCTCACAGGCCTCCATCCTTTTATCCCCCATCCCTGGAGATTCCTTGATGTCTGTAATGAGGCAGCTCAGGGATGTTGACTCTGATGTCAGTATCAGCCATGGCCATGAGATAAATCCCTAACCAAAGGAAAGAAATCCCAGGTGGGCACTGAGAGGGGATGAATCCACACTGCCGCATTCCAGAGCCATCCCAGGGCTCACAGGTGAGCAGGGCACCATTGCCATGAATATTCCTGGCTCCTGCCACACACCAGCAATGGCAAGTCCATTATTTAAAAAACCAAGGCTGTAAATGACAACAAGGAGAAGGGGAGAATCAATTTTTACCCCCTGCCAAGATCCAACTGCCATCTGACACACCTGGAAGCTGTTTCCAGAGGTCCAGGGAAGCACTTGGAAAAGCCTCAAAGTCATTTTTCTCTGCTCTAACTTGCAGGCTGCAAAGAGGAATGAGGATATTACACAGCACTGTAGAATCAATAGTTATTGTGGGAATCATTGGTTTGATGTCAAGGCCAATTAGCTGCAAGTGGAATTAGCACATACCCTGAGCAGGAAGACAAGAACATGTTCTTCCCTAGATGGGAAAGATGTTGGCCAGGTGTGCACAGAAACTCTGGAACTGGTGTCACATTTCCCAGTGCTGACAGATCTCACAGCCCTCAGGAGCCTGCAGCAATCTCTGTCCTGGACATGGGACAAACTGAGAAAGGAGAAACCTGCAGCCCACACTGACCCTTTGATCTGGAACTCACACCTAGGAAAGGCTACACTTGGCCAACAACTACTCATCTTGTGCCAGGTTACCCCAACACACCAATCTTATCCCCTCACCTTCCCCCTTTTGCCCTGACTTGTGCCAGCAGAAGTTTTATTCCATGTTGCACACAGGATTTATAGCATTTCTTGGACTAAGCTATGCCATGCCTGCTTTGGCTACTGAGAAGGAGTTCAACACTTGAGATCAAGGAGCAAAGGGTGTCATATCAAAGGAAATAGGCTGCACAGATTTTAATTAACTTTAAAGATCCAAGAGAAGCAAGACAAAGATGCCAACTTGCAGGACTCCAAGAAAGGTGATGCAAAATTGGTTTTTTCAGCAGTTTAATGCACATTTTGAATCTCATGCTGGGAGCAGCCAACAGTGGAGAATACTTTGCAGAGGTCAGGGGAGGAGGCAACCCCAGGGCATATCCCTGCATAACCTGGGTGGGCAGCAGACCTTAGAAACCACAGAACTGTAGAATCACAGAATATCCTGAGCTGGAAGTGACCCACAGGGATCATCAGTGCAGCTCCTGGCCCTGCACAGACACCCCAACAATCCCACCTGGGCATCCCTGGGAGTTTTGTCCAAACTCCTGGAGCTCTGGGCAGTGCCCAGCACCCTCTGGGGGAAGAACCTTTCCCTGAAATGTTCATGTAAACTGCTTTGAGCCCTAAAAGCAGGAGAGCTGCCCCATTCACCCTGGTGCACTGGAGGTGACAGTGCCAGCTGGGCACATCTGGGTGAGGAAGGAGGGGAACAACAGGGTCCCTTCCAACCCAACCCATTCAGTGGTTCTGTTATTGAAACCTGTGGCAATCCCAGCACTGCAGCAAAACCCTGACACCTTTGTGCTTTCAAAGCCCTTTGGACAAACAGCCCTGGATGCTGGGGAAGCCCCAGGCTGGGATGTGCATGAGCCAATGACGCCATCCAGAGGTGCTCTGGTGCAGCACAGAACTCTGAGTCATCAAAGGCTAAAGGGGAACACAGCACCTTTGTATATCTTATTTATCAGATTTTAAACTAACCCCACCTCCAATAATTACATTTTGATCATTTCTAATTTATCCTGCCCATCACTTGTTTATTTTCTGTCGCTCCTCACTGTGTGCCTGGATTTTCTAAGTATATTTCTAAGTCATTCTTAAAAATACAGATACACCTCTGACCTCTCCTGGCAAACAGGAGTTATTTCATTTTACTCCCAGTTGCTGAGAGCAGGCCTGGCACGACATGGGGAATTGAGAGAGACACTCATCTGTATTTCACTGCTCTGCAAGAGTGGCTGACCTGAGAAAACACTAACCACACACTGAAACAGGAAATAATCTTTGTTCCCCATCTAGAACAGCTGGCTTTCAGCTTTGTGAAATCATTTCAGCTGTGAAATCATGTCTCAAACTTGATAGAAGAAAATGCTTTTCTAGCATATGATTATACATGTTTGTGGGTGTTTGTGTACACAGAGTTTATGTGCCTGAACAGTGTGGGTGCAACATCACCTGGGGTGTATTTTATGATGGGGAAAGTATGGAACAGGAGAGATCTGGTCAGTAGCAAAGACCTAATTCACATTTGTGTGCAAAGATACCTTCTTCATTGGCACCTGTAACTGTGTGGCAACAAAATGTGGATTTGCAAAGTGATCCCATTAATATCAGAATAAAATCAACCACTGAATCTTGTGTTTTTCCATTAGGAACCTAATGGAATTAGAATCATAGAAGGTCTTGAGTTAGAAGGGACCTGCATGGATCATCAAGTCCAGCTCCTGGGACTACAAAGATTATAGACAAATAATCCCAAAAGCACAAACTATATAATTATTTTTTTAATCTTTGGGATTTCCCAAGCTTTATTCAGATACTTATCTGATTTTTAGATGTACTATCTTAAAATCATAGAAAACACAATACACTCTTACCTGACTTTTTTTTTCCTCAGAAACCATCACCTACTGGTCCATTAGAATTAAGGCACAGTGTATTATTTTATCACCTTACATAAACCAAAAAGGAAAACTGAGGAGCAGTTTGAGTTGAAAATGAACAAAATAACTTTTCAGATAGTTTATGGCAAGCATGATTTCACGTGCTGTATCCCCCCCCAAAGGAGCATCCTTCTTTTACAGTCTCAATATTTGAAAGTGAAAAAAAAACAGTGAAAAAACAAATGACATCAGATGACAGAGGGTGTGGCTGAACATGTTACAAGGAGGCAGGTTCTGGCTAAGAGGAGATGGTTAAAATGAGATTTTGAGTGTTGGGATCAGAATGGCAAATTGAGGGACAGATCTCTGCACTGCACTTGGAGTCACCCTGAGCTGACCTCAAACCCAACACCAGGCACCTGCTCAGCACTGGGGCATGTCCTGTTTAGAGGTGCACTCAGAGTGCCCCTCAGCAGCTGGACCTGTGACAGCTCAGACACAGCACAGGACCATGGGGACACCTGCACAAGGAGGGGTTTGCATTTGGAGCCATGAGTGACCCTGCAGGACCCTGCACTCTCGTGTTTCAGACACCTCAGTGCTGAATGTGTGTCTGGAGGGAAGGGCAGACATGGAGCCCTTCCTAAGGCTGTGAGAGATGACCCACAGGGATGGCTGAGTCAACAGTCTAATTTTATAACCCCGACCCTGCCACGGGTTTCAGACACATCTTATATCAAGTGTTCAACACTTTCATGCAGCAGCAGGAAAAAAACAAGCAAACCCCAGGAAATACACCAGTATGAAAAAAATACAGCAGGAGTTGAACAGAAAGTATTTCTTCAAAAGATCAAAGACACTCTGCCCTCCCCTTCCTGCTACTTTCACACTTTCAGTGTTTTCCTAAAAGAAAATATCACCATCCACCCAAGTCTCTGCTGCACAAGGAGGTGCTTGGGCAGACAACAAAAGCCAGCCTCCATGGACCCCAAGGGGAAAGGATGTGAAGAGGGCCTGGAAGGAGCTGAGGCAGTGATCTGGGGGCAGATTTGGGGGCAGGGTGTGCACTGACCTGTACTTGCCCGTGCGCACCTGCAGCGCTCGCATCCCGCAGCGCTGCGCTCCCCCCACGTCGCTCACGATGTCATCCCCGATCATGATGGCCTGGCAGGGCAGAGAAACACAGCCAGAGCTCATTCCTGCCATTTGTCACCCTCCCCTGACATAACAAACAGCTTGGTTTGAGGTCCAATGCTGCCACTGGACAAATTAAACAAGATAATGTTGTCGTGGTATTGATTGGAAGTCATCCCACCCTGAGGGTAATTCACTGGCACAGCACACACCTGTACAGTTTGGAATCAATCACAGAAATCAAAGGGATTTGGGGCACAGTTGTAAGAAAATGGTCAGTTTTATGAAATTAGGCCTCCTCTGTTTCTAACAATCCATTCCTGCTATGTTCCAAGCAGCTTAAATTAAGCTTAACTTCTTAAATCTGCTGTTCTACAGGCTGGTCAAAAGCTTAAGCTTGTAATCACCAAGAGCTTGATCCCAACCTGTTTTCTGTATCATCTCAGGTTGATACACAAATTTAGGAAACCACTGTAAAATGGAATTTATTCATTTTTGCACAGTATGGCACAATGTGTACAGGCACTGTTTGTGTTACCATCAGTTTATGCTAATATTAATTTAAATAATTAATTAATTGATTATTAAACAAAAGTGAGTCGATTACCAAAAAAGTAACTGGTTATGCCAAGATTTGTCTGGTGCTTGATAAAAAGAGTGCACAGAGCACCTTCCTGCCTCTGTTAAAGATATTTATTAGATCAGAGTGTATCAACCAAGGCATCCTTTCTGTTGACAAGATCTACAAGATTTCAAGTGCTTGTCATCCTGCATTACAAATCACTATATTTATTCTATTCTTCAAATTTAGAATGATTGGGGGATGCCATTTCATAGTTTCAACAAAACCCAGTATAAACATAAAACAGTAATTTTCCATTAATGAACCAAAAAATCAGATTTATACTTCCTAAAGGTGTTCTGGATTATTCTGCAGAGAGCAGGGCAGCACCTAAAACTGGAGAAGCACAGATTTGAAAGTCTGTAATGTGATTTATCAATCAGATTCTTTTACCTTTGTATTAAAGTTGAATTTTGTCTAATACAGAGTTAGCTACATCTTTATTTTCATCTTTTAAATCAGCTTTTTGGTTCATAAATTTAACTGCCTGGCTTTCACAACCATGGTACCTTCCAGCTCCAGACATTCCTGCCTGAATTTCCATCCCTTGCCCAGATCTGTTTTGCTTAAGAATAAAAATACTAAACCTCCTGAGCTATTTTTATGAATTATCTAATTGCAACAGGATCTTCTCCCATGTATTACACTGCGTGTAAAGGAAATCTAAATTTTTTGAGAGGATTCATAAACCAAATTGAGCTACAAACAAGTGGATCTGGGACAGCTCCTGTAGATAGTTCACCTTAGTACTCTTCCAAACCAGCAATTCAGCATGAAATGGGGAGAAAATGATGGGTTAGATTTAAGTGATTAGTGAATAAAGCATGTAAATGTGGGTAAGGAAAAGAGAATAATCCCACTTTGTGTGCAGAGCTACAAGAACCTGGCAACACCATCCCCAGCCAACCACCATTACCAACTCCCCCAAACTGCTCCAGGATATTTAACCATTGGCTTTAAGAGATTACAATTCCTTTTTCTTACAAAATTCCTTCCAACACCTCCCTGAGGGTGAGAGGGAACAGGCTTGCATGCCCTTGCTCAGCCCAAATCCTGACATTCATGATGTAAAGACAATTTCAACCCTGTGTCCTAATAACCCTAAAAAGAATTTCCTCTGCCAAAGGAAAAGGGCAGAGCAGGGCAGAGCACCAAGCACTCTCCTGCTCATCAGGGCTGTATTTTACCCCATCCAGGGAAGTTTTCCAGCAAGACTCTGGCAGCTCTGGAAGTGCAGCTGCAGCTGAGCAGTGATGCCTGTCCAGGCCAGCTTGTGGCACACACACACAGAAATGTGCTCCAGCCCCCAGGGATTTCACAGATTTACTATCAGTGAAGGGCAATAATCACTAAAGGAGGAGCAATTATTCCCAAATCATTTAGGATTTAAAAAATCATTGGCAAGAAGATAGAGGTCAAAAGGTGCACTGTCAAGGGAAATAAAAAAAACTCTACCTGTCAAACCTGGGTTTAACTTCCTCTCTGGCTGCAATATGGTAAGAAGAGAGAGAAAGATATAAAACTGAAAGGTCACATAGCCACTGAAAGCAGGAATTAAAAGATCCCCATTCGTGTTCACATTTTACACAGGGATCACACCTTTAATCTGTTCAATCCTTCTGCAAAAGTTCCTTTTTTTTAGATTGGCTACAAATTAACTAAAAAGGGAAAAAATGCAGTGAGTCTCTCTGGGTTTTAAGATAAATCATCAAAGGAGGAGGATGGGTGTAATTTCTGTTTCCCTAAGATGGTGAGAGGTGGTTTGTGGTTGCACACACACAGTAAATAAAGCATATGTGCCAAAGCTGAGGGAAAACACTGCTCTCAATGAGATCCCATCAGACTCAGCCCACTGAGAACAGAGGAGGTCAACATGACCCCCAAGAATTTGGGGTGGAAAGGCAAAATTTAATCCCCACAGTCAGCAATGCCACTGGTGCTGCCTGAGACAGACTCTGAGCTGAGTGCAGGTGAGTAGCCAAAACTAAGAAATCTTGAGACATGCTGTTGGGGTCGTGAGTGGGAACCTCAGGCAGTTTTTGCCTGCAGAAAGATGAGAATATCCTGACTGACCCAGCCCTGCTGGTGCTGCAGGCAGTGTTTACCAGGACGAGCTCAGATGGGGGATTTTGGAGGCTGGAGCCCATGCAGGATGCAGAGATGCACAGAAGGCAGTGTGCTAACTCCACCAGAGCACTGAGCACAGAGAATGACTCTAGAGGCAGATATATTTACACCTAAACAGATTTTTTGCTATAGATTTAATAACCTTTACCAAGCTAAATGTGCCAGGACCATAAGGAAATAAAGCCTATACACCAAACCTTGATGTATTAAACCCCTTTACACAAGAAATACAACACATTTACTTTTCTCCCTGCTCTCCTTCACCCAAGGAATAACACTCCAGGCTTCAGGATCCCACATTATATTAATTTTGTTTCTAAAAACTCCAGAGGTGTGGGGCCATTGCCTTCACGGAGTGAAGCTTGACATTTCCTTTGGCCACTTTTCTTTTGGAAGGGAAGATCTTGCCCTGCTGTGGCTGCTGAGCAAGGAGGGGACATTGGCACAGGAGCAGGTGCCCTGTGCCACCCCTGGGTGACCTCTCCCTGCTCTCATGCACCACTAACTCCCACCTGAGGCTTGCAGGTGGCAGCAGTGGGAACTGCTTAACTGCCAGTAGTTTATGGACTCCAGTATGACCTGCCATAACTCCCATTAAAGCAGGATAATTTGCTACAGAGAGAACTTTTTATGATTATATAAAACTACCAGAACCTTAACATTATTTAGGTTTTATTGTAAAGCTGTAAAAATCATCCACTGTTACAGCTGCCTTAAAACACATGAATTAGACATTTCAGTAACCTTTAAGATGTGTTATTCTTTGTCATAGTACTGAATTGCAAGATAGGTCTGGTTACCTCTAAGAGGTTTAAATTTCCAATCTATTAAAGTAATACTGGCAATCTGTTATTTCTAGGCCATTGAGGAAAGGTTAAAATGAAAATTGGACTTTAGGGAGCTCCTCTTTTTCTAAGTGCAGGCTGAAAACATCTCAGCAGCAGAAGGCAAAGTCAGGGTCTCAGTAAGAAGCAGTTATCAAGGGAAATGACTGGTGATAACTTTATTGATTAAAGCAGCTTGAGGAATTTCAGAATTGCCACTGTCTCAAATTACTGTGGTAAGACAGCTTTATTAAAATGGTATTTTTCATTAAAAGCCAAATGAAAGAAAACTGTCATATGTTTTCAAAAGCACAGCTCATCTAAAACAGTTTAATGATGGTATGGATTAAATGCATTCCACAGGTGGAATAAATTATTGGAATAAACATTTTGTAAAAGCAAAGGCAAGTAAAACCAGCCCCTGTCATGTCAGTACAAATGCAGAGTTCATTCAGGAGACAGATTAAAATGTAAGTAAGTGCATTACAGGAACTTACTGAAGTAACTATACTGAGGTTTTAAACTGAAAATAATGGGATTTTATTACTGTGTACCACGAACTAAACCAACCTGCAAATCCTTCTCCCAAAGTACATTAAAGTCACAGGGTTGAGCACCCAAAAGTTAGGAAAAGATGCCAGAATTGAGGCAGTTTGCTTGTTTGGAATTTGTTCCTCCTACATATGTGTGAATCATGATCCAGGCTTTATCTCCAGCAGTGTGAATTGTTTTTTCCAGGGTGGAAAGCATGGAGTGACTGGTGCCATTATCCAGTGGTGTCTGCTGCACTCCTCCTCCTTGGTCAGGCACACACTCCCTTCATCTCCAAACTTTCTAAAAATAAAATATTACATCTACAAACTAGACATATCACTACAACAGACTGATGGCATTGAACATTAGAGACTATATGAAAAAAAAGACTCTGGAAAAAAAAAAAAACTCTGACAAACTATAAAGTTAGGCATGAGCAGCAGACATGGCAAACAGCAGAGAATGAGTAAATAATCTCTGCTGGGAACCATTCCTGCTTTTCTGTGCCCAAAACAAATAGTGCTGAAGCTGAGGGGAACCACTCACTAGGGCTCACTCTATGAGACCATTTTTGCCAGCCTGGTGATACATTACACCAGATTTCCTGGGGAAAGGATTTGGAGACAGCAGCTCTGCACCTGGGATAGTCCAGGCTAGTCCAGACTGAGCTATCTTATTCCTGGGAAGATATGGACAGACTGAAGAGAATACAGAAAAAAAAGAGGGGGACTGAATGGAGGGAAGCAGCAGAATTAAACCACACAGTTTTAATAAAAAACAACTCCTGCAATGGTAACAAGTCTAGAGATAACTGGGTGGAGAAAATATCCAGGAAGGCAAGCAGTTATTTTGGTTGTTAACTAGTGTAAAACTAGAAATAAGGGGATGCAGTTTAGAAGGGAACTATCCTGATAAATCTCAGGAAAAGCTGCCTTCCCACAAGACCCACTGGGCTGAACACCATCCCTAGGGTACTGACAGTTGTTTGGCTCTCTGAAAACTACTGTGGACAAACCATTAATAACTGTGGAGCAGGGAACACTCCTGCATGTGGAAGAAGATGGATTAGATGGCTCACTAGGTCCTTTCCATCTCCCCACTCTATAATAAAGCAAAACCCAAGCACACACTGAATTACAGGGCCATAATTTCATCTCCAGGCTCCAGGGACCTACAAGCCACCCCAAACTTCCCTCCTGTTGTTTATAATGTCACCCAACCCCCCTGATGGAATTATTGTGCTGTAATTCACTGCTGTTTGTGAGGCTTCTCATACTCATCCTTATGTCCTGTGTGACAGAACAACAAATCAATAAAGAGGAGCTGGGAACAACTACAGAGGTGGAAAATGGGCTGTACTGAGGAAGCACAACACACTCAGCATGTTTCTGGAAAGCCAGAGGCACAGGAGGAGGTTTTGGGGTGAGTCAGTGCTTCCTATTCAGCAAAATTATAAAATATTTTACTTCTACCTTTCCCTTTTATTTAAAAAAAAAAAAAAAAAGGTAGTCAGTGTGACAGCACAGGAAATAAATGACATTTTGGGATCAATCCCATCCCCCTGCAGCCTCCAGTCTCCAAGCAGACTGCCAGGCATTAGGGCACCACTTTTGCCTCTGCCAGGCATGGAGTCCTGGTCACATTCTCCTTCAGCCTCATTTGTAACTTCTCAAAGCTACAGCAAAGCAGGAAAAAAGCACCAGTGGGCACAAATGTATGGCACAGCCCATGCTAATGGCACCTCAACCTTACCTGCTCTGCTGGAACTCCCAGCTCTGCCAGGGCTGACTCAAAAAAACTTTTTGCTGGTTTTCCCACCACCTCAGCCTGGACATCACAAGCATACTGGGGAAAAAAAAAGAGAGAAACACAAAATACTGATTGGAAAAGGATTTGTTCAACTCCATAACTCCAGTTAAAAACCTTTGTGATTATTGATTTTTGCCCTTAAATATCACAATGGATTAGCAGGTGTAGGTGAATATCAGAGAATTTGGATAACAGAAGTGTTTAAAGTTCTCTGGCTGGAGAGAAAATGCTCTTGAAACACCTCAAGATGCAAATCTTTCACATTTTCCATCACTGAGTAATCTTCAAACTTAGCCCCAGTACTGCTCATTTTTTTAGGACCATCACTCTTAGAGACATAACAAATATCCTTTATACAAAAACTATCTTTATCCTATCATTTATACAAAACTACCAAAAGTACTGAAGGGCCTTAAAAGATACAGAGGATTTCTTCAACCACTTGGCATAATTTTAATGATTCAAGTGAAAAATGGAGTTTCAAATCAGGGTTTTGAAAAGTTACATTTGAAAAAGCAGATTTTAGAAGTTACATTTTCCTGCAACTAAATATCAGTGCTATGCTGAAAAAAATTTTTTCTTGCTTGTTCCGAGACAAATAAAAGCCTTCAGGTTTTCCTGGGTACCTTGCACACAATATTCTGCTTTTTTCTTGTCTGACTCCTCTTTCCAAGGGCCTCACTTGCAATAAAGGTCCCACAATGGGGAAAAGTTCACAGTTTAAGTAAAACAAATTTAAATCAAAAAAATGAACAAAGGCAGAAAAGAAATTAATCCACCCATGTTTAGAATGCAGCAAATGAGTTTCAGTGTGTGGAAACTCCCTCCACCAAGGTGAGTAATGACAGAGGATGACCCATATTTATCCCAGTTACTCTTTTAACAAGGTGCAAAGGGTGGGTAAGCATAATTCCAGCTATAAAATACCTCTAATGCCTTCATATATGCTCCAACATCAAGTTTCAGACCATCAGTTTCTTTATAGTAGCGTCTGGAAATGAAAGTGATAAAGTTCCCATGAAATGAAAATGCTGGCAGTTAAAGACAAAGAAACCACATTTTATTATTTCTGGGCCTTTATAGATGTCCATATGGCTGCATAAAAAGTCAAGTAATCAGAAAATCCCAGGCCTTGGTTTAGGAGTTAAGGAAAGGACAGGCTCAGGGAAAGGATCCCAGGTGTCCATCTGGGAACAACTTCACTGGTTCAAAGGGATTTCAGTGTGCTCAGATCAGCATGGACTGGGCTGTGCATCACTGCACAGTGACAAAAACCCCCTGGCAGGTCAAAAATCAGGGCTGGCACCAACCAGCAGCTGTGACCCCTCCTCAGAGTGTCTGCAAGGAGACCCCAGACAGGACTACCCCTGCTGTCTCAGCCTCCCACACCTTGTTTATCAGGGCTAAGAAAGCCCTCCAAGCTCAATTTTGCTCCTTCTAAAATTGTTCCCATTGCCATGAAGGTCATGGAATTAGAAGGTGTCTTTAGAGAGTTTTTCTGGAATTCACTTTCACACAGGTCTTCCAAGCTCTGGGCAGAGCAAAGACAGGTTTCTATATGACAGGAAAAAAGGTAGGATGAGCAGTCAGCTAAGATTTTATGCCTTATCCTTCTGCCATTTTCGATTATTCAGCATAGCCTTCCTTTAAAATGACCACTTGACCTTTGCTAGAACAGCCATTAACCTTCTATAGTCTGGTGTAAACAGCTTAATTTTCTGACAGTGGCATGACAGAAGAAATTACAAAGCCAATTCCCACTCTCAGCCCAAAACAGATGCTAAATGTAAATCACTCCATTTCCAGGAGCAGGGCATTCTGCTTCAGTGACTCTGACACTTTTGTTTTCTATGGAATGAACTAAAACTTCTACCAAAACCAACCTGCTGGCCCAAGGCAAGCACCTTGCTAAGGTCCACCAGCTGTGCTGGTTCTGCAGGTTAAAAATGAAGTTGGGTTTTGTGTATGGCCCTTTGCATCAATGAGGCTGCTCCACTTAGGAGAACACCTCTCATCATTTATAATCTTCCTCCTTTGAGTCAGAGAACTCACCAGAGAACTTGTATTCACATTACCTCAATGATCAGCCATTAAAAAACAACATGCTCTTGGTGAAAACTGAACTCTGAATATCCCAAAATCTTTATTTTTTAACAAAAAGTAGTATTTCAAAGAAGTATCAAAAAAGAGCTATTTCTATCAATGAATGGCCAAATAAATACTTTTACATGCAGAGGCAACAAAGCATTTTTGCATTGATGACAGTATAGTTCCTAAGCAAAGATTGATTCTATATTTAATTTTGAAATATGGTATTACCTAACACAAAAATTTGATTATTTCATGTACATTAGCCATTCTCCTGTTTGCTTAATGTTTTCTCCTTATCCTTCTGAGAAACAGGAAGGATTTTTCACCTCTGTTGGAGGATTAGAGTGTGAGTGTCAGGTAAGGCAACACAATAAATTTAACTGCTCCTTCCCACTGATAAATTCTCCCCACCTCAATCAATAAGTCACAAACTAAGAAGGGGTTTTATGCCCAGTACAGTCTATTGAACCACTGAGCAAAGCTGTGACTGCACTTTCCCCAAGATAAACATGTAGAGTTTCTTTCAAACCCATGCATCCCACAATAGATAAAAATAACTCCTTGGAGGCTGTTGGGATTTCTCATTATTCATCACAAGAATTAATGATGTCCTGTTTAAAATCTCAGAATACATCTAAATTAATTATTTTCAGGAAAACATTCAAATTCCCTGATTGGATTTTTTCCTGTGTGTCAAAGCAGGAGGTCAAAATTTACCTTTAATGGGCAGAGAATAATTAAAAATGCTGTCTGACATTAAAACTACCAAAACAATTGATCTGCCACTTCAAAAGCATCAAACTGCATCACAAATCTACACCAACAGCTCTTTGTCCAGGCATGGCCTGTGGAAATTCTGGGTTCCTTTCACTATGAAAAATCATTTATATTCAGTTCAGAGAGGAACACGTGGCTACAGGCAGCAGTTAAACCAACAGTTCTCACCTCTGAGCTACTAAATACTCACTTGGGGGTCACACACATCAAAATCCAAACTCTCCATGATTCCCATGAGGTTTTGAGGCTCTCCTAAAGCACCAAGTCCTCTTCATTGACACCTGATCAGATCAGGCTCCCAGCCCAGGCACACAGATGAAAAACTGCAAAGTTGGTACCAGGAGTGCCCACACTGATTTCTCCATTAAAGACAGTATTAAAAAATGCAGAGACTTGAGGAAAAACCAGAGCTGAACTCACCCTTGTCCAAGGGAGATCAGAACAGGCTTCTCCATCCCAATCAGAAGTCGGAAAGCCTCGTTAAGGTTTGCATAGGTGAAGTCTTCTGCTGCATCTCCAAGAACCACACAGTTTGGGTTTGTCTTATCAATCTCAGCAAATTCAGGGAGAAGATCTACAGGAGAAGGGAAAAAAAAAACCCAAAAATCACAAATCCCTCACCATTTCAGATCCAGTGGAAGCGATGGTGTTTCCCCAGATTTGTGCTTCCCTTCACTCATGACAATACATGAAAAAATAAATCAATCTTGGTCTGAATCAAGTGTTCTTCAGACACCTATTGGAACCCTATAGCCTGGGAGTTTTGAACTTTCTGTGCTTTCTGGCACTGACCCCCAAAAGAACACTGCTTTTGACTTAGAGAAGGCTTCCAAATCTGAGTGATGCAGCTGGGATCACTGGTGTGTGGTTTGAACACAGGTGTGTAATATCACATGGTGAAGGGTTTGGCATTTGGGGTTTTAGAATACAGTAACAGGTGTGGGACAAGATGGATGTTCTAGGGCATTGTCTTTTTCTTCCTTCTTGTTCCTTCTTCTTCTTGGCTTCAGGCAGTAGCTTTTGGTTGGATAGAAGGCACCACAGTGCAGGTCACAGGTGTTTGGTCATTGGGTCAAAAGTATAAACAATACAGATGTTAGCTTTTAATTGGACTGTTTGCCTTTAAAAGACTGTGCAATGAGCAAGATATGGCTCCATTTCCTCACCTTTAGCTTGTGTCTTGGGGTGACTTTATGATGCTTGTATCCCCAGTCATCTGTTCTGTTAGTGTTGAATATTGAGTTCTGCAGCTTTAAAACTGGTTCCAGGAGTGAAGGAGGGGGCGAGTTTTGTTGCTTAGCATTGTTAATTTTGTGCTGAAAACTACTTTGCCTGTTAAATAAACAGGTTTGGTTTTTTTTCCACTTCTCTCTGAGAAAATATTTCCCTGAACCAGATGGGAGAAAAACTACTTAAATTTGCTTCCTAAAAGAACCCCATTCAAATGTTTTCTCCCAAATTTACCCTAAACCAGAACAAATACAGCTTGTTGGCTAGAAGTGCTGTAGGACTTATTGTACTATAGGTAAGAATTAATAAACAACCGAGTCTGAACATGAAAATCCATCTCTCGTGCTTCAATCCCAACTGAGTGAAGGCAGAAGAGAAAAGAAGACAACCACTAATAAGTGGTGCTGCTAAAACAAAGAGGAAAAAGAGCATTTCCCTGTGATAGTCTTTGTATCAGGGTGGATGGTCCTCAGGGACAAACTCAGGCACTCTGTATAAGCTGGTCTTAAAGTTGCAGTTTATTGTAAGGGCGTAGGTACACAGAGTCCTGCTAAGAGCTGCCAGCTGCAGCCCAGAGTAGGATGGAAAGAGAATGGGGGTAAGAGGAACAAGTAAGAGAATAAGAGGGTAAGGGGGTAAGAGAGGGGTGGTAGCAGCAAGAGAGAGATTTTCCTGTTTACAATACAATAAATCTTCTTCTATGTTGAATATTCTAATTTCTACTAACCAATCTAACACAAGATACAAATTCTATAGCATTTACATACAGCCTATAAGAATCATTACATTACCAAAATGTGTTATACTTTAAACTCTAAAAACTACTCTTTGGACCGTAGCAGGGTCTTCTTTGACCTTTGGAGCTGCTCTCCAGCAGAAGGCATTGTTCTATCAAGAGGGGATTACTTTTGGCTGGCCATCCTATTGTCTTCTAGTTATTTAGTAACTGAGGTTCAGTATCTCAAAGATGGCTTTCATTTCAATCTCCCTTATGGTTTCTACATTCTCAGAATCTAAGTAAGGTTTTCCAGGATCACCCTTCCCAACACTCCCTCCCTCCCTGTGTCCCCAGAGCTGTCCCACCGTGGTGCACCAGCAGGTGTGGCCTCAGCCCACGCTCCCTCAGCAGGTGACAGGCGGCCGGCGCCGGCGCCGTCACTTCGGCCACCGAGACGTCGAAGCCCAAGTTGCGCAGCTTGCGCACAAAATCCGCCCGCGGCGCCTGCGTCTCGTTGGTGCAGAGCTGCAGCTTCAGCCCAGAGGCCTTGATCCTGCAGGGGGAAGGCAGCAGAGGGGTTAAATGCAGGAAGGAAATGAGACAGGAGAGGTGAAGGTGCAGGATGCACCTGAAATCCTGACTGGGTGCTGCAGCTGCCAGGTAGATCAGTGGTGTTTTATCATTAAATCTCCCATCAAACACCTGTGCTGTTACTTGGTGGATAATCCCAAAAAATATGGTATTTTAAGTGATTCATTAATAAATGTTTACAGGTAAATGGCTTCTCAGGGGGGAAAACACAGCCATGAGTGTCCAGAGCCAATGATATTGCTCCTGTGGATTGGTACTCTGCAAAAGCTGTGTTGTTGTTCCATTCCTGGAAGTGTCCCAGGCCAGGTTGGAGCAGCCTGGGATGGTGGAAGGTGTCCCTGCCCACGGAAGGAGGTTGAACTAGATGATCTTTAAGGTCCCCTCCACCCCAAACCATTCTGATTCTGTAAATCCCCTGTAGCTTTGTTTCCCAAGCTGGTGATGTGCTGTGGATGTCCCCAAATAAAACACTTCCACAAGGATGAGCAATGAAAGTGTATCACAATTAATTAAAACATAATCATTTGCCTAAGGGACTTTAACTCAGCTCCTCTAACACGTGAAAATACCTACTTTTTGTCAGTTTGCATGTGAATTTGTGCATAATTATCTTCGAGAACCTGAGCACACGCAGATTCAGATACTTAGTCTGGATATAAGTCTGGAACCAGGCTTATAAATTCTTAGAAAAATATGATGACTCTCCTTTGTATTAAAATGAAAAAGGACTTTTCTATTAAGGAAGGCCCTGCACTGATTCATGCTGGGTCCATTTGGTAGGGAAGATGATCTCAATCGGTTGGTGCAAACACCAAAGCCACCTCAAGACAACAGATCTGATGATGAAGTTTCCACCAAAGGATTCTTGGAAATCTGGTCCTGACCCAGAGAGCCCCTTCTGCTCATCAAAACTGCATGCCAGTGTCTTCTTTAATAATGCTGGTGATTCATTTCTTTCTTATTATTTGTCTTTCCTAATCATAGATATGTGAATTATCAATTACACTTAGTGGTTAATTGCCCTTCATAAAGATAGCTTTTCTCTTTTAAATTAGGCAGTTAATATATTGTAACTAATAGCATCCACTTGTACATTATAAATATATCTTCATTGATTGGAGCACTGAATGTGAGATTCACTCTCAAGTTAATGAAGCAATTGAGTGAAGAAGTGCAGGGTGTACCCAGGGAATAATTATTGTTAATGAATTATGATGTGACCTTCTCAGAACAATGAACAATTGGTGTGACAGTGGGATGACAATATTCCACATCTGTTATTCGAGACACGGTTTCAGCTGGAGTTAAAAAGCAAAGCAGTGTAATTTGGATACACAACAAACTTTAATACAGTGTGCCACGGTTTAAAAAAAAAATTATTTTAAATGCAAATCCTCCCTGCACACTCTGAGGGGGAAAAAAAATCCCATGATTCCCAACTGCCTGGAAGCAGACATTTGTTGAATGAGAATCTGCTTTTTCTCTTCCTAAAGGTCAACACAATGAATTCAGGGACAAAACCAACCACAGACCTGAACAGACAAACCAGCACCCTCACAGGTCAGCTTGCTGAAAGCACAGATTCAGTTTTCCTGAACTACAAACTTACTTCTTTCTCAGCATTTTGGATGAAAAGCAGTGACACTTCTGAAAGGACTGAGCAAAGCAGGAGGAGTCTGGACACATCCCAGACTGCTTCATGCCTTCATGGCCACCAGCAATTACCACCCCAACAGATGAGCTCAGGAAATGCTTAGGATCAGGTCTACAAAGAGTTAGGCCAAGCTGGACAAAAAAAATGGAGTCCTCACGTGACACAGGACTTTTAAAAATATCCTGGAACACTAAATGAAACAAAAATCCACAAAACTCTAGAGAAGACTTATTTCTACAAAAATGTCTTTCCAATGAAAAGTCACTTTTTCCTTCCCAATTAGCATCTCTGACAAGACCCCTGTAAACTCTGCCAAATCCTGCACAGAACAGACATACCCACCTGTACATTCAGTATCTCACACTGGGATGGATCCATCCCTGGATGCTCAGCACAGGGATGGTGAGCAGAGCCTGCAGGCCAGCAAACAACTCTTAACTCAAAGCTTAAATAATGAGGGATTTTACCAGCAGCTCTGCATGGGGAAAAGCCTGACTCAAATCATGTTTATTGCAAAACTCTTGCTCAGTTTCCCTGGTCTGGCAGGTTTTGGATGTGAAGAGACGAAAAGAAGTGGCCTGAAGGTCTGTGTCTCACAGGTGTGATGCTCTGCTCAGTGAGTCTCCAGGGCTGCAAAGCTTCAAGGGAAACCTCCAGCCCTGAACTGACCCATTGCTCACACTCCCAGCAAAGCAAGGCAAGGAAGTGCAATTTCCACTGCTGGCAAGTGTGGGGATATCAGGAGAAGAATAAAGAACAAGATGTGTAATGTGATGTCTTATAAGATAAAGAGCGAGGGATTAGGTGCCTGCAAGTGCAGAAGAATGAGGCAGCAGGAGATGAAATACACAGACACGTTTTATCGAGATTACAGTGTTACAGATGTATCAGCAGCTCCATTACAGAAGCACAGGCACACCCAGGAACACCCAGTCAATCAGGCCTTCAGCTGACTCCACACATCGGGCTGTGATAAGGATCCCACTCCAACTCTGTAAGCACCAGGAAAATCGATCCTGATTAGAGCCCAAGGACAGGCAGCACTGCTCTCTGTGCTGCAGGGACCCAGCATGGTCCAGGCAGCCGTGGACATCCCAAGGCTGCCTCTCCCTCCCTGTCTGGGGCCATCAGCAGGCTCAGCATCACACAAACCCACTCCATTTCCAACATCACTGCTCACAGCACTCCTAATGCCCGAGAGCAGGAGCAGGGGAGCTTCACCTGAGTGAGGCAGAGCAGCTCCTGACCTTTCAGGCTGTGACAAATGCCAAACTCACCTCAAGTGGCAAAAGAAACTTGTCAGAGCCCTTCTTTGGAGGGGATGGAAGAACAGAGATGGCAGCAGGGAGCAGATGGAGAGGCCACTGTCCCCTCCAGCTGTGTCACAGGCTCTGCTGCCACTGCCTGCTCTGCCAGGGAGCTGCCACAGCATACAGGCACAAGGAAGAAGTCACAAAAAAAAACTTCCAAGCCCAAATTAAAAGTGGACAGATGAGCACTGAGCAGCCTTACAAGAGGAGGGATTTAAGCCCACTCCAGATCCAACCAACCACTTGGTCACCCAAATGATCCCTAAATCCATACCTGGGGCACCCACTCAGCTCGAGGCACACCAAGAGCACCTGCCCAGGGGAGAGGGGCATGTGAGGGGTTTAATTTCAGCCCTGAGCCACCCCTGATGCCTCAGCAGCTCTTTGAACTGACCTTTACCTCGTTCTGCTGGAGCAGGACACGGGGCTGAGTGACAATGTCCCACAATGCAATTACCATGCGTCAGATGAGCCAGTCCCTTACAAATCACCTCGAACTTTACACATCTGCTGGCTGTCAGCATCTGCCAGGCTCACTCACCCGAAAATAATGAAAAAAACTCTCATTATTGTTCCATAACAGGTAAAGTGTTAGGACAATTATTGGACATCCTCACTGACCTTGTGCAGACTTAGCCAACTGCCCTTGCCAACCTTTATGGGCAGCCCTTGGGCACATAAAACACAAAATCTGTTCTTTCAGATGATGTAAAGGTTGTGACACTCGTAGGAAAAGCAATGGTCCTGGAATTTGGACTGGGAATCATCAAACTTAAATTCACATTTTCCTGCACGTGCCTAAAGCAACTAAGAAAAAGGTATAAGGCTAAACTTCAGATTTCCCATCTTTTCGCACTGTCTTTTGCAGGGAAGGTTTTTCCTAAGGAATAGGGGGAAAGTCCAGCCCACAGCCAGAGGTCCCAGATGGGCAGTGGGGCAGAAAGCAAAACCCTGGAAGAGCCAACAAACCTGAGCTTGGAGACTGCCCAACATCAAAGGAGTTTGGAAATGTGCTACCTGAGATTCCCAGAACTGGCTTTTCCTCCTGCTTTTGGTTTTTCAGACTGCTTTGGGGATTTTTTATTTTTTTCATTTAAAAGAAGGCATGCTGAGCACTTTTGCTATTTGACTCTTTTACATCAGTGGACAAATCTGAGTGTGCTTCAGGGTAAAGCTCTTGGCACTCTGATACCTTGTCTCAAACACAGGGAATCCACAGCACCTGCAAATCCCAAAACAAAAGCAGGATTTGTGCAGCAACATCATCCTCCCACCTGGGCAGCCCTCTGCAAGAGCCAGGGTGCTGGTGCTCCAGGTAAAACCTCTCCTGATCTTGCAGGTTCTTCCCAGGAGAACTTCTCTGGGAGCACCACACACACCTGAGGATCCAGAAGGGTTCTGGGTCCAGCTGTGGAAATGCATGGTGGGAGGAGAACACATTTGCTCTGCTTAAAAAGTGTATTTTTGGCAAAAAATGTGCTGTATTTTCTCTGTAAATCTGTATTCCTGCCATTCCAGCAGGTATTTCAGCTTCTGCCATAACAACAGGCAAAGTCATTATTTCAGAAGCCTGAAGGAGGCCATAAGTGCCTGTGCCCATCCTTACATGGTACAAACCTCTCATAATTCCATGGAAACACTGAATTCCCTGTTGTTTTTCAACCTGGTGGGTGCAATGGAATCAGAGGACTGTGGATAAAACTTCAGGATTTCCCTTCTCTATCTCACTACCCAAAATTTTCTGTTTCTCTGATTTCTGCCACCACAGCACACCCAAACTGCTTCAACCTTGCTGTCACATCTCTGATGCCACTTTTGTCCCCTGACCTCCTGGTGTTTCCCTTCACTGATGCCCTGTTATTGGCCCTGAGCACAGCCAGGCTCATTAAACCCCTGGTTCTCTGGTGATCCAAATTCTGCTCCCTGCAGCAAGGCTGCCCTGACAAATCTTTACACATGGCACTTTTTGGCCCCAGTCCCTCTCACATTCCTGTGCCTGAAACTCATCTCTACATCTGCTATCTCCCCAGCACAATTTCCTCTCCAGCCCCAGATGGCTCACCTCGCTCTAAATATAGAAGGGGATAATTTGGAGGCAATCCAAAGGAGGGATTGCAAAAGGGATTAAAAAAATGGGAGGGCATTACCTTTGCACATGAATAAAAGCAGATTAATACATGAAAGAGCCACAAGAAGAGGCCAATGTTACTTAAGGGTGGGCAAGGGTGACATAAGGAAGGGTACAGCTATAAAAGTAAAAACTCTGGAAACACCACTTTGAGACAGGGTTGGAGAGTAAAAACTGAGAGGAAAAAAATCATTAAATTGTAGCTAAAAAAAAAAATCACTAAATTTAAAGTTTTTAATGCAAACTTTAAAAACCCACCAATGTCTTTATTTAGATATTTTTGATAATTTAGAATTTTTTTGAGGCAGAAAGAAATCCTGGAAGTTGCAAACTAAAACAAACACCAAGTCCATCTTGTCATGAATTCTCTACAAAGACCATTGAATACAGCTGGACACCAGAGTTACTGCACAAATTATCCAACACCATAAATCAGAGCCTACCTCCCTGAACTGCAAAGAAGACAACAGATTTGTAAGCAGCAATATGCCACAACAATAAAATCCAGAATTTTTTATTTAATAAAAATAACACATGCTTCTGAGGG
The DNA here is from genome assembly GCA_026413545.1 of Cichladusa arquata. NCBI lineage: Eukaryota > Metazoa > Chordata > Aves > Passeriformes > Muscicapidae > Cichladusa > Cichladusa arquata. Next base: position 32,108,131 of record JAOTQP010000304.1, on the reverse strand, counting down.
GAATCTGCAGAAAGAAAGCACAAAGCAGAATATAAGAAAAAAAAATCTCTCTGGTCCATTAAGTTCAGTAACAAGATGCATTTAAGGCTGCAGATTACCAAATCAGCTTAATGTATTACACCTAAAAGACTTTAACCACACTGCAAGTGGTTCAATAAGTAAACTCTGGCAAACCTTAAATAGCTGGTAAATCTCCACTTTGGGAGCTGTCAAGAAAAAAATCAGATCTTAGCGTGAACAGGTTTGGGATATATTTATTTGCACTATGTACAATATTTTTATGGACAACATAGTGAATGATAGTCCAATAGCTTTTATTCTGTGCAAAAAGGGAGGTACATGATCTTTAAGGTTGCTTCCAACCCAAACTATTCTATGATTTTATGAAGCTGCTAATTGCTCCATTAAAAATTCATTCAAAAACAAGTTGTTTTTGACAGGGCTGAATTCTCACTTTGTACACAAATAGCACCTGCTTGTAAAGAAGGAATTCTATTCCTGAGACCCTAAAGGTTAATGATGTGTAAACTCCAAAAATGCAAGCACTTGCTCATGCAATTTGTGGAGACAGCAGGTGAGCACCCACAACTTCAGGGACAGTAATCTTTCTGAAGAAATAACGAACACTGCTGATTAGGAAAGCAAATATTGGTTAGGAACAGCCACTGCTCTCAGAAAACTGAGACCACAGCTAATGTTCCAGACTGGAGTGCAGCTGAGACAACTCTGCACCCACTGAGGATCAATTCCTGGATCCCCTTCTGGCTCTGCCAGGGAACAGCAGACATGACAATACAGAAAATCTTCGTTTTTTGTGTGTCTGCTGCTTCAGGAGGGCAGTGACATCTGGGTCACTGGGTTTCTTTGGGTAGAAAGTGCAACGAGAGTCAAGTACAGAAACAAACTAACAGATACTTACACAAGAGTCTATACTTTACTTGAAGGTCTCTTTCTAGGAGGAACAACTCCTTTTCTAAGGCACAGCAAGCCTTGGAACTCTGAACATCTGCACAGCCTGTGCTGAGCCACGTTCTCTGCTGTGACAACAAAGATTCCCTACTCCTGGTGGCACACACTCTTCCAAAAGGCTCTTTGTGAGCTCCCAGCTCCTCTGAACCCCCACACCCTGAATTGTTTTACAGTCCCAGTTCCGCTTGTTCTCCTCACAATCTTCTCCTTGTTAGACTCTCCAGGTATTTTATTTGAACAGGACTGTCCAGCTGCTCCCCAGCCTCCCTGCTCCCCAGATTTCCGCTGCCCCTTTCAAGGGCTCTGTACAAAGCTGTGCTAACAGATGCACTATCCCAGCCCAACAACAGGATGTTGTAAACGTCCAACCACGGTGTGCTTTTCATATGGATATGCTAATGGACACGCTATCAGCACACAGCTGTAAATGCAAATGCCAGAGCACAGGCTGAGCATCTTTTATGGGTGTTTAACCACCTTCTGTCTTGCAAGGGACCAGCTCCCTGCTATTTGTAAGATAAAAAGCAGCTAGCTCACCTCGTGTCAATGCTGTGTAAATCGATTAAGACAAGAACAGCACGGCACTGAGGCTCTGTTAGGGTCGGCTCCAGGAGAAGCCTTTAAGTCACCGATGGCCTTTCTGATCTGCTCCAAAGCATCTGCCAGTGAGCTGCACACGCTGGGAAGAGATGGGTGGGGTTTACATAACTTTTTCAAAACTACAAGATGTGCCACAGTTAAATTAAACAATGGAGAAACATTACGTCTTAAAAGTTTTAAAGGGATAAATCATCTTATCGAGCACGTTTGGCTTTTTTTAGCCATCCACTGCTGTAATATCCCCACCTAAAGGTAACAACAGTCCCTGAGAATTTAGAGGCATTCCTGGCTCCAGGGGCTGTCACAGTCTGGATGAGAATCAAGGATCCAAATTCACCTTTTCCCTTGAGCACAGGACACATCTCTGCTCAGCAAACACTCCTGTGGCTCACCTTCTCAGCCTCCAGCCCACCACCCCCCTCTCAGTGCACACTGAATCCTTCAGTATTTCACAGGTAAGATCTATCAGGGCTGCAGGTGAATCAGCAATAAACAAAGCATTCCCAGCTGTTACACTTCGTGTTTCACCACAGATTATACCAACTATTGGTGCCTTGCTCAGGAGGGTCTCTCCAGCAGTGGGAGGTTACTGAATGTCACCTTGCTCAGGGTGTTCCAGTGTCCACCAGCTTCTCTGGCCACGTTTCTGCTCCATCTGACTGTACTGTTAGCTAAAAACAAACAAACAAGAGGGAAGCACTCCTCTGCAGCCATCACAAACAGAAACCAGGCCAAATTCTGCTGGCAGAAATTACACTGCTGCTCTTGCAAACGATCACTCAAATAACTGCAGAGCAGAATTTGGCTGAAAAAGAGAAATAATGCAGCAAATGTAGTTTTAGGAGGTCAGGACATCTTCAGCCACGTGAAACCAATGAGAAATTAGTATGTTTACTTATAATTTCTATTGGAGTGTACTATATGTTGTTACACTAAGTTAATTGCTGTAATGGGAGAGATGATGTAGCAAGACAGTCTGAACAGAACAGGTCAGCTGTCCTGATGTCACTGTCCTTATCTGTACTCTGAGTTATCAAAATGGTATTTAAAGTTTCTGCTGGACAAAGTTTCTGCTGTTAAACAGCTCCTTTAGCAGAGGACCACAGGAATTTGAACTAGTTATAAGGTTCCTTGCTATCTGCAATTATGTCTTCTTAATTGATTAAAAGAAAAGAATTAATTAAAAAAGAGCTCCTTTTAGCTTTGATCCATCTGCTTGAAACCACCCAGCTGTACTGTGACGCAGAAACAAATATTAATGATCAACTGGCAACAGGATAATGAGTCAATAAAGAGTTTAAATGGTCTGAGCCAGAACAATTACTAACCTAATAGGCAGATAAATAAGGCTACTTGACTTTACCCAAGGGAAATGATTATTCTTCCCCACTTACATTGAGTTACCTGAACAAAGTGGTTTGGTGGGGGTTTTTCCCCTTCCTGGCACTTTTCCATTCTGCTGTTCCCAGTTCCCACAGCTGTGACCACTGCTCACCAAATGCTGCCCAAACGAGATCAGCTTTCCCTGCACAGCATTCCAGAGCCTGCTGCTGGATTGCATCTCCAAACCCTCCTCAAACACCCCTGCAGCCCCTTCCAGGCAGGCAGACAGGCCAGATCAGCTGCTGAGGGCTTCCTGTGACTAACAGGCAAAAAGGGCATTTAGACATCCCCAGGATTTCCAGAGAAAGCCCATAATTTCCTGCATTTAGCCCAAGGCCAGAGTTTTACTGCTGTTTCATAAGCATATTTCTGATGTTACTGCAAGTTAGACTGCAGTTTATGTTGCCTCCATCCAGGAGGTTTCAGCAAATGCAGTGACAAAGGTTATTAAATAACAACCTGCAACCCAACAGAAAATGATGTTTAAAATCTAACAGAAAAAAAACCAATGTCAAAAGCATCTGGTGAACCACAGCACAATATATCCTAGTTTCTAAAGGAATAATCTGATCTCTGACACTGTTTATGCAGTTGTTGTTACTTATGCTTGGTTTGGCCATGCCTGGAGGCCCTGGCTATGATCTGGGCTCTCCCAAGCTTTGCTCTGCACATGCACAATCCCCTGAAAGAACCACAGAAATTCAATAAAAGCAACTTCTCCCTCTGCCTAGTTTCACTGAATTCCCTGGGAATGCTGCTCTCACCTTGGCTGTCCTGGAACCTGCAGCTTCTCTCAGCCAGGTAAGCACCACAAGCTGGCCAAGAGCCTCAATAAGCCTTAAACTTACTTCAAATATTGCTCTCTGACAGCACTGGGAACTCTGATCCATGTGACAACATCCTTTGTGTATCCTAAAGGTGTTTAAAAAAAATATGAACAAAGATATAATTATGGAAAAAAAAAAAAAAAGGCAAGCAGCAGAGCTCTGTTATTACCACTTCATTTGCATCTTCTCCAGTTCTGCCTTTCCATGGCAGTTCCACCAACATTTAGGCACATATTTAACTAAATTCATATGATGAATTTTACTGAATTCAATATTTCTTCCTGCATATTTTCCTGCTCAATAATGCACTCATCCCAAGTGTGTCTGTGCTGAGTGGTGCTCACCAAGCAGCACTGTCAGTGTTTCACAGGGGTTCAGAATTCAGACATTTAAAACATTTCAAGTGGGGCACACGCAGCAGCACAGAACCACAGAATGGTCTGGGTTGGAAGGAACACTCAAATTCCAATCTCCTGAAATGGACAAGGACACCCTCCACTATCCCAGGCTGCTCCAAGCCCCATCCAGCACTTGCCAAGTGAAACAGATCTGGATTTTCCACAGTGGGGGAGTGAAACATCACAGAAAGCCAAAAGGCTCTTCCAGAAATTCACAACCACACAATCAAAACCCGTCTTTAAACAAAGCTGTCCCTGCAGCCACTGCTCTCCCCATCCTGCTCCTCTGGTCAAGAAGGACCAATACAGACACACTGGTGAGTCAACCTAATTAATTAAAGTTAGGTAAATTAAAGTTCCTTAGCTCGTGTTACCTGGACAGCACCTCCCAGCTAAAAGTGAAGGAGTTCCCTTCCAGTGGGCACTGGGAATAACTCACCAAGGCCAACTTTTGCTTTTGAGTCACTTCCAAGCTGGGCAATCATTAACCCCAGCACAGAAATTCTCCATTTCTGGGCTGGAAGCTCACTGCAAGAAGTTCCAGCTAAGCTGACAGCAAAGTCAATCCATTCACAGCATGGGTAATGTTTTAAAAATTATTACTGGGGGGACAATATCAGATCTGGTGCCACCTGTGCAGTGACAACACTGAACACAGAACCACACGAGGTGATGTGCCTGCTGCACCGCCCAAACCCTTCTCCCATCAGCCAGGCTCTGCGGGCTCCCTTCCCTTCAACAACCCTCAAAAGCACCAGGATGACCCCAAAACCACCAAGATAACCCCAAAAACACCAAGCTGACCCCAAAACACCAGGCTGACCCCAAAAGCACCAAGCTGACCCAAAAACACCAGGCTGACCCAAAAACACCAGGCTGACCCCAAAACACCAGGCTGACCCCAAACGCAACAAGCTGACCCCAAAAAAACCAGGCTGACCCCAAACGCAACAAGCTGACCCCAAACGCAACAAGCTGACCCCAAACCCCCCGTTTCTGCGCGGCACTCACACAGATCAGCGGCGCTGGATCAAACCCCGTTCGCGTTTAACCCACTCCGTGCCCTGCGCACCCCAATCCCCGCGGGCCCCCCGCCCACCTGCGCACGGCCTCGGCCGAGCCGGCGATGGGGACTCCGCCGTCGGCCCCGCTATCGTACAGGACCCCGCTGACATCGAGCAGCAGCCCCCTCACGGCCCGGGCCCAGCCGCCCGCCATGGCCGCGCCGCCCCCCGCGCACGGGCTGCCGGGAAATGGAGTCCGGGCCGGGGGAAATGGAGTCGGGGCCGCGCTCCGCCCCGGCGCGGCTCGGAACGGAACAGAACGGAACAGAACGGCTGCTGGGCATCCCCACAGCCTGCCGGGCCCTGCAGCAGTGCTGGCATCCCCAGCCACGGCACTGCAGTGCGAATAAACGATTTTTAACGTGCCTTTCTGTAAGAGTCGGTCCGAAGTTTCTCTGATCTCCCTCACGACACCCCAGGACTCCACTGCTCACTCTGACCTAAGTTCTGGCCTGGCTGAGGTGGATGCTTGCCCAGGACGGTCTGTGGCTGTGCCTGGTGCTTGCCCAGGACGGTCTGTGGCTGTGCCTGGTGCTGCCAGGGTACGCTGCTCTCAGCAGGGTACTGGTTATAGAGCCCTGTTCCAGCACCTGTTTCTCGGAGCAATGATCTCCGCATACAATAGTCCATAAATCTCCCCACCTTTTGGCCAGAGGCCACTGGCTTTGGAAAAGGATTATAAAAAGTGACTTTCTTAAAGAGACTCTGAGATCTCCTTCTCCCCAGCGGATCGAAGATGAGTCTGTCATCGGACGACTCGAGGACGATGTCCCTTCTGTTGGTAGCTACATCCCATCCTTTCTCTCTCTCTCTCTCTCTCTCTCCCTTCGCAAAACTGAATTGTTACACACAATAAACTGCATTACTGCTTTCTGCTGAACAAAACCTGAGACCCTTGCTTTTATCTTTTGCACCCCTGGGGTCGAATGAACCATCACGACTCCCTCTCGGTTTGAGCGGATCGTGACACTTCCCAACCCAAGCTGCATGTGCACCCACCTGTCCTCCTGGGTGGCACACCCAGCCATGGCACTGGAGTGCAAATAAAGGGTTTTTAATGTCCCTTTCCAACCCAAGCTGCATGTGCACCAACCTGCCCTACTGGGTGACATCCCCAGCCATGGCCCTGGAGTGCAAACAGATGGTTTTTAATGTCCAGCTCCTTTTTAAGGCCTTTATTAAGGGTCACTTTTGGGCTGGGAACCCAAGGAGCCGCACACACCACGGCTGTTCCCGTTGGACAATGCAATGGAGGAAATCAGCTTTGCCAAATGACAGAGCTGGAGTTTCTATCTTCACAAGAGTCTCTAGAAAAACACTTACTGCCTCTTGGTCTAGGGGTCTCGTGCAGACCGAGTGCTATTTCATGGCAACGAGGTGAAAAAGCTCTGATTGGTGATTCCATCCTCTTCACCGTTTTCCCCACATGGGAGTACCTTTTTCAGTCTTATATGTTATACTGGCTCATTGTTTTTAGGGGTTTTTATCACTCAATGGTATCCCATGAGCACTTGCTGTCACATGCCATTTTGGAGAGGATAGTGCAGGTGTGCATGGATGCGAGAGTGGGATGGGGTAAGGGACAAACAGCTAGGAGTATTAACAATTTACAAAGACATAAAACATTAACAACAAATAGTCAACACAAATATCAACAATTATGGTCGACTGGGTGGACACACATCAACACAAACATTAACAATCCATTAACAACCTCACTACATCAACCAATAACCTATAACTCCATGCCCAACATCAACTCATTTATAACACCCAACCCAAACCATTCTGTGATTCACATGACAACCAACAAAAAAAAAAAAAAACCCCAAAAAAAAACCCACTGACTCATCATACAACATCGTATCTACAATCACAGATAAGATGTTACCAGCTGTGTTGCAGCTTTATGGATAGTATTGTTTTCTCCCATCAATAGCATGGCACAACTCACAGAATGTATAAGGAGCTGTGGTGGAATTATAGTGCGTTTTGTTTTAAAGAAAGCAGAGGAGTCTTGGCAGCATTGATTTGCATCACTGCTTCTGGAATAGCCTCTGGGTTCTCCCTAAAGATAATATCTAAACTGTGAAATTCATTAAATAGACTCAGAAATGGATCAGGTTATTTAAAACAACATTACTAATGGCACAATATCTCAGCTGTCTGCAGCGATAGTGAACATTGTCTTGGATAGTGTTATCAGTCCAGGACACCCGCTATGAATATTGATCCACAGCTTGTTACAGCCATCACTTGCCGTCAGGACAGGTCAGGGTTGAAACCCACCTAGCATCAAAGCAATTTAAAGACAGCACTTGGGCTGAATTTTAATGCCTGAGCTGGGAAACGGACCAACTTCAGAGTGCTGGAACTAATCCATAAGTATGTGCCTTTCTACACACATGAAATGTTTGTAGGTTGTTGTGTACATGTATGTGAAACTGATGATATTTGAAAATATCTTGTTGCTCACAGGTTAATTTCAATGCTGCAATTTACACTCAGCTCCTGCAGAACCAACAACTCAGAGATATTTGTAGTCCCACAAATACCAGATTTTTTTTCCCAGTTCACCACCTCCCACATCCCCAAAGCCAAGCTTTAGCCACCTGTAGCTTGTGAGTGTGAACTCCTCAGGTCTGAGCTCCCTTCTCTTCTACATTCTTGTGGTATTCGACCCCAGAGGCCAAATGGGTTCTTGGATAATTAACACTAACAGGTACTTTTAATCACATTGCCCTTGCACATCTTCATCTCATCTTCTTGCTCTCCCCTTATCTTAAGGGCTATGCCAATAATTATTTGTGAGCCCAATTCTGCTGAGGCTGAGACAGCTATGAAGAGGAGAAGGAGGGCCGTGCTCTGCATCTTTCCAAAGGAATAAAAGCAGGTGGAGTAGCGGATTCCTAGTGAGGGCTGCCTTCCCTGGCTGAAGGGTGACTTTCCCCAATCTATCTGATGATTTGAAGCACCAACAAATGTGAAATGCCAAGGAAAGGGAAAAGCATCCCCCTGAACAGAAATACACTGCAAGCACATTTTCAATAAGCAGGACTGGCTAGAAGTGGTCACAGGGCTGGTGCAGAGTGGGGAGGCTTGGCCTGCTGTCACCTACCCTGTCCCAGTTATAGGTGTGAACAGGCAACAGAGTGTTTTCCCGCAAGACAAGAAGGGTTGGTTAGGGGGTTGCTCAGTGGGTAGGAGCTGCTCCAGCACAGGCAGGCCTCAGTTTCCCTGCCTTACTAACTGGGAACAGTGTGAACACCACGGGAGAGTTGCAGGGGTGGCCCAGAGTCTGAAATACACTGATCCCAAGCTGCTGCCAAATGAAAAGCTGCTCCTTTCTCCCTGGGGACCAGGCAGCAGGTTCACATCTCAAGCAGTGGCTGCTGGCACAGGGAGCGCTTGGAGCTTGGATCCTGCCCAGCACAGGAGAGGGATGCAGGAGCCATCACTTTTCTCTGGGTGCCTCTGAACACGAGGCTCGCCCCGCTGGATGCACACTGACCGGGAGAGCTGCAGGTGGCTCTCGGAGGGCGAGGGGACAGGTGCAGCTGGTGGCTCTCCGAGCCTCGGAGGACACCAGCCGCCGTCGGGCTGCGGGTGCGGCCGCAACCCTGCTCCAGCAGAGATCCCAGCTCCGGTGCCGGGGGCTCCTGGCCGCCCCCTGCCCACCTCTCCGCACATCCCCCCGCCCAGTCCGGGGCAGGTAACGGGAAAGCCCCATCGCACAGAGCTTGGGAAGGAGGGAGGCGCCCGCTGCGCCCCCGCGGAGCCAGCGCGGCGGGGAGGGGGTGCGGGGGCGGCGTGCCAATGGCTGCGCTGCCCCCTCCTCTGCCCCCACCCCGCCGGCCGCCCCTCCGCCTCTCCG
>JAOTQP010000304.1:32084407-32094833 GCA_026413545.1 Cichladusa arquata | reverse complement strand
GGTGGGGGGGGGGGGGTGGGGGATTTATTTCGCTTCAGAAGGGGACTTTAATAACTTCTTTTTTAATTGGTAAGAAATCCATATCGACGGCTCCCTCCTCCCCACCGCGGATGCGGTGGCACAGCGGGGGACGCGATGGGGGGGGGGGCTCTCACACGACGGGCGGAATTTTTCTCCCCTTTATTTTATTTTTAATGATTTCCCTCATGTTGAGAGGAGGGATGTCGGAGCGGGGTTCGGAGGGGGAGCGGGAGGAGGATGCGCTATCCCCTGACGAGCCCCGCGATCTCACCTAGATGGGCACACCCCGGCGGAGAGCGGCGCTGAGGACGGGGGGCAGGAGCGCGACGAGGAGGAGCCGAGCGGGGACGGGACCGGGACAGCGAGCCCGCCCGGGCCGGAGGAGCCGGGCTCGCCGCGGAGCGCCCGGCGGCGGCGAGCAGAGCCGGGCTGCGGGAAGCCGCGGCGGGCGCGCACCGCCTTCACCTACGAGCAGCTGGTGGCCCTGGAGAACAAGTTCCGAGCCACGCGGTACCTGTCGGTCTGCGAGCGCCTCAGCCTGGCGCTGTCCCTCAGCCTCACCGAGACGCAGGTGAAGATCTGGTTCCAGAACCGCCGCACCAAGTGGAAGAAGCAGCACCCGGGCGCCGACGGGGCGGCCCCCGCAGCATCCCCCGCGGCGGGAGGCGGCAGCCCCAGCCCGCCGGGCCCCGCCGCTCTGCCCTTCCAGACTTTCCCTTCCTACGCCGCCAACAACGTGCTGCTGCCGCCGGCCGCCCCCTTCCCGCTGGGCGCCGGCCCCTTCGCGCCCTTCCTGGGCCCCGCGTACCTCGGCCCCTTCTACGCCCCGCACCTCTGAGGCGGCACCTCACCCCTTCTGACCCACCGTCATCACTTCTGCCGGTTGCGTGGCCCTTTGAAGTGTAAGAAAGTTGATTTTTCCTAGGCGTCAGGGCAGCATGCTTAACTTTGACACACAGAGAAAAAAAAGCCCACTGTAACCACTGGATTTTATTAGCACGTTTGAGATGTAATTATAGGTGTTGGAGATGGGAAAAGTAACCCTCCTTACACATGCCTGACACTAATTCCCTGCAGATTCTTCTCCGGGTTCATTGTTAAGATGCTCCTCGCTGCTGTTCGGCTTGCCAGCACACGTCTGAAGCCTGGAGGGCTCGGGAGCTGTGGCACTCGTTAGCACCGCTGCGATGCTGATGCTGATGAGCGTGCAGGCGGCCGTGTCCAATCCCAGGGATGCTCTGTGAAGACATCCCCAGGCTCTGACTGTGCTCGTGGGACTCTGCTGAGCCCTCCCTTGTTATCGTTTCTGAAAACTGCCAGTCGCGTTCTTGACACCCTACCCGGAGGAGAGCTTTGTATGGGAAGGCGCAGGAAAATGCAGCTCATGTCATCGGGAGACAAGAAGGAAATCTGCCTGGTCAGTGGGAAAGTGTTCAACTGCTGCTCGTGTCCACGACCTCTCTGCCTTTCTCTGCAGTTCAGTCCCAATGACTTCACAGGTTTTTGGATAAGAAATCTAAAGATCATTCGTTTTGCAGAGACCAGTTGTTCTTGTAATAACACAGCATTAGTGCCAAATGAGGCAGAAAAGAAAACATAAATCAGAGAAAATTATTACATTATTCATTTCTTTTAAAATGGGGCATTTGTGGTAGAAAGTAAGTAAAACACAGAATTTCCAGCATGCTGAGACCTATTTTCCATAACAGAGAAACACATGCTTTTTCTGGTTTTGCTTTTTGGAGCGTTTGTTAGAAGGAAAATCACATTTCATCTTCATCGTTACAAGCACCGAAATGAAAAGGAATTTTAGCTTGGGGCTCATCTGTCCCTGAACGGATGGGAAGTAATTGATTTTAAAAAATCTGTCTCATGCAGTTTTACAAATTATTGCAACACAGCCTTCCAGACTGTATCCTCTTGGTCCCTGACAATGCTTTAAAGTACACACTGGCTTTCCAACCAAAAAACTTAGCTCATAAATCCTATCTAGCTCTTGTGTTGGTCTAAATAAAAAGAGTTTTTAAATTATTCCCTGTTTAATTGTTTTTAATTGTACCTGGATGAAGCACTGTCTGCTTTGTGGATTATTTGCCCACCTGGAGTGGATCTTGAGGGTCCCTGTCCTGCATGTCAGGGACTGAGGGTGATACCTCATCTCCTCCAGGCTGGCTGTGAGGAGGTGATTGATGGGACAACTCTGTCTTGCCAAAATCACCCTCCTGACTTCCAGCTTTGCAGGGATCAAGGGTAGGAGAGCCACAAGCCTAAGCCTGGGCCAGCTGAAATGACCTGAGGTTGTCTTTCCACAGCGAGAGGAAGTACCCAGTGTCTTCTCAGTGATTTGCAGAGCTCTTAACAGAACACAAAGTTCACCTCAGGTCATGGGTTTGGAAGTCATGGCTGCTGTACGAATGCATTTACTTGGAGGTTAATTAAAGTAACTTTTTAACCCTAATTTGAGTTAGAGTTATGAAAGACGGGGTCATTTCAGCTGCTTGGGGTGCATCCAGAGCTTCCTTTCTGACCAGGCAATCAGCAGTCCCAAGTGCCTGAGCCATCAGGTCCCACCACTGCTGACAAACTGTATGTCCACTTCTGGCCACTCATGGGCAGTTAAGAGCTCAAGCCCTGCAGGGAGGGAAAGGAATTCCTGGAGGCTGGGCTGGTGCATTTTCTCTGCTTCAAGTTAGAACTAGACTTAAATCCTCTTGACTATTCATGGCCTCCTACTTGTAATTGTCATCACTGGTCCATGCAAAAAACAGGCCTTGATATCACCTTGCTGTCACTCTAGAGGTTCCTAGAGCATGATACAGTTGGTTACTCACAGTGTACCCAGATCCCTGGTAAAAGACAGGCTTGTGCCCTGGTATGGTCATATGGTTACTTCTTTTCCTTGAAAAGTGTAAATCATAGCAAAAAAACCAGGGAATGTCACAAGTCAAAATAAATGGTACAAATTGTCTCTTCCTTCAAGATGTGGTTTTTGCTATTCATAAACATTTCAAGGCTCTGCTTTGCCAGCAATTTTACCCTTGCCAAAACTGTATTAACTTTAGAAGAAATATTGATTCCTTTCTTTTTTCCTATCACTCTGTTAAGTAACTTCTAGCCCAGATCCCCCAAAAATGTTTTACAGTTATTTCCAGAGAATATAGCAGTCATGGTCTCCATTTTGCATGACTTGCACGTCTGCATGGCATTGGAAGGAGGATGCACATTGATGGGAATGCTGATTTTGTGGCTCTGATCCCAGGCTACCTGGCGAAAGTTTTCCTGGCTAAATGCTTCCAAGCCCTTTGGGCAGAGCTTTCTCTCCCTGTTTTGTTAAATGGGGGCTGCTGGGTGGGTGATTCTCCTTAGGGATGTGGTGACTGGGCATTTATTCCAGCTGAGGTTCCAAGCAGTCCTGGGAACAGCAATTGCAGCCAAACTTTGCACTGCCCAGATGAGGCCATTTGCACTGGTAACATTTATAGAAATGCCCCACTGAGTACCCATTATATCTAACAATTCTGAATAAAGATTTTCAGGCACAGACTGAAATTGACTTTACTCACAGCTGAATATAGATGTTAAAGGGAATCACAAGTAAGTCCTATGTGTGAAAAGCAAAAAATGCATCTGTATTAAATTAAAAGAGGTTAAATCAAATGCTCCAGAGAGAGGAGAGGAAAGTTAGGAGCTTCCCTGATTCCTGGGCAACCTGATCAAGTGGGTGGCATCTCTGCCCATGGCAGGGAGTTGGAACTTGGTGATCTTTAAGATTGCTTCCAACCCAAACAATTCTGTGATTCAGCACCTGACAGTGTCTGCAGCAAGCAGGCAGCAGCAGCTGGGGGTCAAACTGCCCAAACTATGGTCAATTCTGTGTCCAAAAACCACAAAATCACTTTGGAAACAGACTTTAACCTGATAATGAAACAAGTACAAGGAGGCACATGGTGACATCACAGGAAATGTTAGAAATGTCAATTTAACCAGACTTTCAGATCTGTACTTAAGAAAAAATATCCACAACAATTCATGCAGTTGAGTTTGCAGAGTTGGAAGAATACAATGAAAAATTAAATACATGGAGGAAGAAAAGATAAAATGTATTTATTGACATGTCAGTGACCAAGCATTTTTCTTGAAGGAAATCAATGTGATTTGTTGTGTAATACATGACTGGAAAATTAAACTAAAGTCTATTTCCTTCCTAGCAATCTCTCTCTTGTTCTCTCTCTCATTATTAGAAGATGTGTAATAAGATTTGTGCTACCGACACACAGGCTCTTGAGGTGAGAACAGACTCCCTTGTTTCCCACCTGTGGATTTTTCCTCACTGAAGTCAAGTAGGACCATGGAGAGGGAGCCAGGATGACCCAAGACCAGGAACAGAGAGAGCTCAGAGGTCTCCTACTCTCCCTGCTTCTGGCAGAACAGTTCCTTCAGCAGAGATATGGCCACTGATTTTTGTGGTCACTGTGGAGCATGTGAGCCTCACCTCCTGGTGGCAGCAGAGCTTGAGAGGTACATGGCAGTGTTCTCTGGTGACTCAGGAATGAATGAGAAATGTTGCTGTGCTCCCAAATACCTCTCAGGAATGGGAGCAAAGTCTGATTTTCAGCAGCTTTACAACTCACAGGCAGAGTGGCTAGACGAGACGTCTAGCAAAATATTTGGTGGGTGAGATCCTCCTGAAGAAAAATTGATAATAATGTTCTTGCATCACTAGGCCTGAACACCATTCTTGTTTTCCAGTATGACCCTGTGTCATCTGAAGTCACCTGGATCTTTACAGCACTTTGTTGTCATGGCAAACTCATGTTGTGGGCCCCATTTCTGGTACTGCACTCAGTAGAAGTTTCTGGGAAGATAATGATGTGTACAAGTAATTTATGAGCGGCTTGTTACAGGTTTGCTTTATCCTTTTAGCTGGCATCTTTACCATGTTGCTCACAGGAGCTGTTCTGTGGTGATTCATGCAGCCTGTAGCAACACTGCCACTGCTTTCCACTGTACCACAAATACTAAACTCCATTTCTCTTAGATTTTCCCTTTCAAACACTGAAGAGTTCCCAAGCTGCCTTCTTTCTCAAGTTGATCGTTGCTTTTGCTGTGTTCTGTGGAATGGCACAGGAAAAACGTAATTAAAAATGTTTCATTCCATGGGGCTTAGGCACGCTGCAACACTGCAGAGGGATTTTAGCAGTATTCAAGATCTGTGCTTTCCCATATCAGATCTATGTACAAGATCAATACAAATAAAAGATTTTTCTCCTTTCTGCACATGCTGATTTATTATAGTAGCTTTGATCATAAACAGCTGCAATTGTTTAAAGAAAGAGACCTTAAACATTCATTTTAAAAAAAGAGAGAATATATGAGATTACATCAACTTTGCAAAATGGGAACCTACAAAGCTGTCAGGCTTTGTATCTGTGGGTCTTTAAGAACCTGGCACAAAAGCTGAGAGTGGGTGAGTTGAAACCTTGTCCTCTCAGGTGAGGTCAGTTCTGTGGTGATGTCCCAATGTCCAATACCTCCCGTGGTGTTTGTGGGTAGCAATTGGACTGAGAGCTTTCCTTATCATCCAGTCCCCTCCATGGAATTACCCTGCAAGGCACAAGCATCAGTAAATTCAAGATTTGCTGCATTTCACTGAAATTGCTCCAGAAGAGCAACTGATGAATCCTAGAACAGTTTGGGTGGGGAAGGACCTTAAAGACCATCTAGTTCCAACCCCCCTGTCATGGCCAAGGAACTCTGATAGACAAGCTGCAGAGAGCAAAGAATGAATTAAATTCTTTAGGAGTTTATTTGTCCCTTCTAAGGAACAGGCACTTGATAGTTTAAGAGTAGGCAATTTCTGTCAAGGTCTTTCTGAAGATGCCTTCCTTTTGGCAGTATATTTTCCATATTTCCATATCTCAAGGTGTGTGATTCTTGAAAACAATTATGATGAAAGAAATTGTCTTGAAACAAATTCCTTTGTCCTAAGATGTATCAAGAAAACCTTTAATTTTCTGAATTATCCAATATTCTAGAAAAATCTAAGGCTCATTTAAAGTCCTGACTGGGGAAGTGCAGGAAGTGGGTAATGACGAGTGACAGGTGATGCAATAGGTCACCTTGCTGATCTTTCACCTCAGTGATGCCCAGTTAAAGCCTGACCTGCTGTGTTATGTAACTTGCCCAGTGGCTGACCAAGCAGCCCTGAGGTCAGAGCTGAGTGCTCACCATTTAGCAAGGTTGGCAATCCTGGAGGCAGCAATGTCAAACTCTGCAACAGCAGGGTCAGTGGGGATGTGTCATGCTGGAATTTTGAGAAGTTTCCCAGCTCCTGAGATAAAGCATATCCAGATGTTCAGTGCTCAATTCTGAGATTAACCAAATTGACAAGGTATTTATTCTTATTACCCAGTTAGAAATATTTATGTTTGTTTTCTATGTGCTCTCAGAGCTGCCATCTGGGTCAGATTTTCAAAGTCAGGAGAGCATGTAAAGGAGTTTTTCCAGAAATCATTGTCCTGATAAAATCCAAGAATGTAGATTGGAAGTTAGGAAGACCAAGTCCTCAGGTCAAATATATTTGTTCAAGGAAGAAGCAAGGTCACATCCAAGGCACTTGAAAGCCTGAAATTTAAACAAAGTCTCACTCAAATTTTCTTTGGATTTTATTTTAACATTTGTGAGTTTTATGCTATAAAATGCCATTTATAAAGCTCTTTTAGTCTGTCTTGGGAAAGCAAAAAAAAGGGTTGTTTTTCCCAAGCCCTCTCCAATTTGTGTCTTTTTGCTAGTATGATATCCAAGGAATGTGATGCTCACCAGAACTGTGTGCAGAAAGGCTCGTTAAATTAACTACAAGTCCAAGAAACAAAAGAGCTTATAATTCACCTTTGGGTTTCACACATAAATAAAATGTCTCTGGATGGCTCTGGATGTAGGTATTGTTGAGTTGCAGAGGAAAATAACAGTGTAAGTTCAAACATGGGGAACAAATCCTGAGAGAAGACAGCAATTAAAATTCCTTTGATTCTGTAATTCAGTTATCCACACTGTCATCTAACAGAGTATCATGGAAATCTTTGTAAAATAAGCCAACATACAAATCAGGGAGAATAAGTATGAACTGTAGCTCAAGGTTGATATTGCAAAAAGATTATCAGCTCTAAGGGTTATTTGTGGTGCTTTAAACTGGATTAACTAATACCCATCCAATAAAACAGCATTATTTTGAGGGGGCTGTGCTATGCTTTGCCAAACTATCCTGAAAGATATGAACTAAAAGAGAAATCTCTAAGTGGACTTGAGAGGCAGATCTGCTTTGCATGCATTCCAGTTTGTTGCTGCTCTGTTGTGACACACTGCACTGTGAAATATTCTAGCTGTGCTGCAGGAAAGGCTAAAGTTTCTTGTCTGCAAGACATGTCTTAATGTAGAGCTCTACTGTCAGTAAATAACCAGAATAACACAATCATGGGCCATGGAAAGCCATTTCTCTATCTAAAGCACTATGAACAACCCAATAATCCCACCCTGAGAGCATTGCCCAAACACTCCTGGAGCTGTGTCAGGCTGGGGGCTCTGCCCACTGCCCCAGGGATCCTGTTCAGGGCCCGAGCAGCCTCTGGGGGAAGAACCTTCTGATACCCAGTGCAAACCTCCCTGACACAGCCCCAGCCATTCCCTCATTCCTGTCCTGGTTACACAGAGCATGGACCAGTACTTCTCTGCCCCTCATGGGGAAGCTGTAGGGTGCTCTGAGGTTCTCTCCTCAGTCTCTTCTCCAGACTGAGCAAACCAAGTGACCTCAGCTTTTAGGGTTTCCCCTCCAGAGCCTTCACCATTCTCGTAGCTTCCTTTGGTCACCTTCCAGTAGCTTTATATCCTTCATTGTCACACTGGGACTGAAGGCTGAATTCCCAAGGGCAATGTTAACTGTGAGATTTGCCTTCAGACATGCCCTGGCTCAGAAAAGTGCCTATTTCTCATTTTTGCTGAGTGGCAGCAGAGTTTCAACAGGAGGAGAAAGGGTGAAGTCTATCCCTGTGGCTTTGCTATGGGTGGGAAGAGAGGTGGGACTGTCCTTGTGCCAGCTCTGTAGATGTGTGCTGGTTTTAGGTAATGATGAACTTGCACCTTGAACCTCTGGCTTGGGTGAACTCCATATCCAGCCTGTGCTCTGAGGTGAGGAAGTGTCCCATGCCATTGAAGAACTGAACACTGGTGCCATGGGGCAAAACATCAGCTCCTGAGGAATGCTGGCTGTTTCCTGCAGCATTCCTAAGACAGTGCTAAACTCGAGTGAGGGGCTTGCAATCCTGCCTTGGCACCAGTGCTCGAGCTGCTCCCACGAGCAGCATGACAATCCCTGGCACAACACTGAGCTGGAGCAGCCAAACCAACACACAATTCCCTGTTATTTACTCTACCTCTAAATAACCACAGTAAGTGGGATGCAGTTCCTCAGTCTCTTCACATGCCTAATTCCCAACGACTTCAATGAGCATTTCTGCCAGAGACAGAGCTGTGGAATTACTCCTAACAACTGGCATGACTTAACTTGTTCCTTCTTATAACTTTATGGTTTACTTACATGTCAAATTGTATTTTCTGGATTAGCAGAATGAATATAATAACCCTCTTTCTTCAAGTAGGTCAGAGTTTTCCTCTTTTCTGCGGGGCAAATTACTGTAAAATGTGAACATTTCATGGATTCCCTTTTCCATATTTTGGTTACTGTCATGTGGAGTCTTTTAGGTATCTACAGGTAACTAAATAGTACACATTAAGATTCTGCTTTCCCTTTTTTAGTCGCATAAAATACTTCATCTAGCTGAGTGCAATTCCTCCAAGATCTACAGTAATAGCTGCTACTGTACACAATGTGAATGGTTTAAAATTCTAACTTGATAGTGTTTAAAGAAGAAAAGTGGATATTTTCTGTGTCTTGATAATAAATAACAAAAACAAAGGAGGAAAGAATGCAAGCCATGGCACTGATCTTAGATAAAACTGATCAGGTTTAAATTAAACAGAGCTTTGAAGGCATTTTCTCTCAGGTCTTGATTAACCAGATTCCAGTTTTGGGTATTTAATATCTATAATGTTTAATCTTAGAAACAGTTCGTATCAGCTTTAAAAAATACATTTACATATAGCATCTGTGCATTTCACATTATGTCTGTATTTCTTCTTCTTTCAGACTTTACAGAATCCAAAAGCAAGCAAGTCCTTTCCTGCTTGAGGGTTGCTTGTTTGTTTATTTGTTCGTTTTTGAATCTCTGCCTTCCAGACAGGAATCTGCTGTTCTCCTGCGTCTGGATTCTGAAACCACCTCTTGGTGCAGTTTGCCTCCAGCTCCATGAGGCAGAGCTGAACCCAGGATTCAGCCCTTCAATTGATCTTGGTTGCCTTTCGTTTGCATTCTTTACATTTCCAGATGTGTATTTCCCTTACATGATAGGTGCTACTTAATCCCTTGGACAAGTTTTCTCCTTTCTAAATTTTTTCTGCTTATTGTGAAAAGAACATGGTTGGATGAATCTAAACCAATTTGGAGGGGAGCTTAAGAATATGAGCATTTAAAGGCAGCTCTTGAGTTGAGTCTATGAAAGATGAAAGGGATGTAGCTCCCAGCATGTTATTTTTGTGGCTAAATAGGTAGAAGACATCATTAGCGTGACCTGAGATACATGATCTGCCATGCTGATGAAATGTCAACATAAAAAACAATCTAAACTTAAACCAACATTTCTTACCTGGGAAAATCCCATTGATCTCATGGATTGCAAATCCTGGACCGTGTCCTATAAGGCTATTTAAGAAATGTGAGTATGCAATAAACAAAATTATGGGATTTTTTCCTTACACCAGAGATTGAGAATCTTGGTTTGGGCTGGAAGGGACATTAAAGAATATCCAGTTCCAAACTCTCCTGCCATGGGCAGGGACACCTTCTGCTATCCAGGTTGCTCCAAGCCCTGTCAACCTGGCCTTGGCCACTTCCAGGGATCCAGGGGCAGCCACAGCTTCTCTGGGCACCTGTGCCAGGGCCTCCCCACCCTCATAGAGAGGAATTTCTTCCTAATATCCAACCTAGACATACTCTCTTGCACTGGGAAGCCATTCCTCGTGTTCTGTCACTCCTGGCCCTTGTCCAAAGTCTCTCTCCATCTTTCTTGTCAGCTCCATACAGGTACTGGAAGGCCTCAGTTAGTCGCCCCAAGACTTCTCCAGGATGAACAATCCCAATTCTCCCAGCCTTTCCTCACAGCAGAGCTGTTCCATCCCTCTGATCACCTTGGTGGCCTCTTCTGGACTTGTTCCAGCAAGTTCTTGTCCTTCCCAAGCTGGGGACCCCAAAGCTGGATGCAGAACTCCAGGTGGGATCTCACCACAGTGGAGTAGA
>JAOTQP010000304.1:32068874-32084307 GCA_026413545.1 Cichladusa arquata | reverse complement strand
GTTCTTGTCCTTCCCAAGCTGGGGACCCCAAAGCTGGATGCAGAACTCCAGGTGGGATCTCACCACAGTGGAGTAGAGGGGCAGAATGAACTGGGACGATGTGTAATACTCAAAGCAGAGAAGTCATTGCTTATTCTCAGCCTTAAAATTTTAGGCTTTTCACAAAAAATCATAACTTCAACTAGAAATAAAGGAGTTTCAATAGCTCCTAGATAATAACTGCCTCTGGACTTGAGAAACCAGGCAGGGTACAACTGTGCATTCATTCAGCAGTCATGACTCTGAAATGTATTTTGTAATTTAGCACCTAAGGCACAACCTTTTGGTGCTTTATGAACTCATCTTTGGCAGCAGATGCAGGGCACTGTTTGCTGGCAGAATTGGGCTAGTAGGAGACACAAACATATCAGCAAATTGAGCCTAACTCTCTGTGTTTTTATAAAAAGCTCAACTTCATTTGTTCTCCTCCGAGCCCTGGCTGCATCAAGCTGACTGCACATTGGGAAAATTTTCTCCGAGGGCGTTGTTCTCCAAAGGCACAAGCGGTGCTGCTCCCTGACATCCAAGGTTTGAGCAATTTGGTTCGAAGATATGACAAGGTTCAGGAATATTTTCAAGTGGCTTGCTTTAGTGAGGGGAAGCTATGCAAATTCTCTGTGTGTCAACTAGGATATCATGTTTTCTTTATGGAAGAAATAAATTTTTTCCCAGCATTGATAAATTTGTCAGGGCGATTTATGGACAAAGAGCAAGAGGCACCCAGAAGTTACCACCACTAAGACTGAGGGGTTCTTTGATTTGCTTTTTTCTTTTCTTTTTGGGTTGTTTTTTTGTTGCTCTTCCTAGTGAGGTAGATATGATAAGAAGTGAAATATTGTTTGTTTTTTTCTGTACTCTGCTCTTGTGAGATCCCAGCTGGAGTGCTGGAACAAGCCCAGAGGAGGGGACAGCAATGATTACAAGGATGGAACACCTCTCCTATGAGTAAAGGCTGAGAGAATTGAGCTTGCTCACGTGGAGAAGGGAAGGATCCAGGGAGACCTCAGAGCCACTTCCAGCGCCTAGAGGAGCTCCAAGAGAGCTGGAGAGAGACTTGGGACAAGGGATGGAGGGACAGGACACAGGGAATGGCTCCCACTGCCACAGGGCAGGGTTGGATGGGATATTGGGAAGGAATTCTTCCCTGTCAGGGAGGTGAGGCTCTGGCACACGGTGCCCAGAGAAGCTGTGGCTGTTCCATCCCTGGCAGTGCCCAAGGCCAGGTTGGACGTTGGAGCTTGGGGCAGCCTGGGACAGTGGAACATGTCCTTGCCCATGGTAACAGATGGAACTGAATGAGTTTTAAGGTCCTTTCCAACCCAAACCAGCCTATGACTTTTTGGATAAAACCAGAATCTATTTATGAAACACAGTTCCCCTTAAACATCCAGATCTTCTGGTTACAAAATGCTCTCCAGGTGTAATTTTGCCCGGGGAAAGGTCAGGGTTGTGCTGGCTCGTTCCAGCCTGTTCCTGCTCCCTGCATTGAGCTGACAGGAGCTCAAAGCTCCTGCTCAGAGCACACCGGGCCCTCCCGGACCTCTCTCCCCCCACATTCCCTCCCTCTCTCCCGAGGCAGCAGAGCCTGAAGTTCGGGGTTCCATCAATGCCCTTCCATGTGGAAAAGGGCAGGGCACGGGTACTGAATGGACCGTGACGGACCGGGGAGGAGATTGGTGCGTGTAGGCAGAAACACCTGGCACAGGAGCTCCACGAGAAACTCCTTAGCAACCTCAGAGAATCCCTGGCTGGTGTTCCGAATTATTTTCTGCTAGCCATATATTAAAATATCGGGGAAAAGCTCATGCACATCCTTTGGGAAGGGAAAGGTCTGTGAGCACACACGGAGCACTTGTCATCACATCCCTGGGGAACCTGCAGCCGCCAGCAGAGTTACCACCACCATCCCACACACTTCCCATTCCCAGGAATGTTTTCCCGATCCCTCTCAGTATTTTTGTCAGTGCTCGCCCTTGCACGAGGGCTCAAGCGCGGCTGAGCGGTGACAGCAGCGGGAGGGCGCAGGGGCGGAGGGGCTCCTCCGCCACGGTGTGCGGGGGATTCTGTGGCTACAAAGATCCCTCCCAGGGCTAATTCGGCAGAGGGGAGCCGAGCCCCCAGTCTGAGGGACGGGATGGGGTGTAAGGGATTGGGGAAGGCGGTGAGGGAAGGAGGAACAGAGCTCTCGCTCTGAGGTGCCGGTGTGAGGGGTACGGGAAGGAGGAACGGAGCCCTCTCAGTGCCGGGGTGTCGGTGTGAGGGATGAAGGAGGAACGGAGCCATCTCAGTTCCGGGGTGTCGGTGTGAGGGATGAGAGAAGGAGGAACGGAGCCCTCTCAGTGCCGGGGTGACGGTGTGAGGGATGAAGGAAGGAGGAACGGAGCTCTGTCAGCTCCGGGGTGCCGGTGTGAGGGATGAAGGAAGGAGGAACGGAGCCCTCTCAGTGCCGGGGTGCCGGTGTGAGGGATGAAGGAGGAACAGAGCTCTGTCAGTTCCGGGGTGCCGGTGTGAGGGATGAAGGAAGGAGGAACAGAGCTCTGTCAGCTCCGGAGTGCCGGTGTGAGGGATGAAGGAAGGAGGAACAGAGCTCTGTCAGCTCCGGGGTGCCGGTGTGACGGACGAAGGAAGGAGGAACGGAGCCCTCTCAGTGCCGGGGTGACGGTGTGAGGGATGAAGGAAGGAGGAACGGAGCCCTCTCAGTTCCGGGGTGCCGGTGTGAGGGATGAAGGAGGAACAGAGCTCTGTCAGCTCCGGGGTGCCGGTGTGAGGGATGAAGGAAGGAGGAACGGAGCCATCTCAGTTCCGGGGTGTCGGTGTGAGGGATGAGAGAAGGAGGAACGGAGCTCTCTCAGTTCCGGGGTGTCGGTGTGAGGGATGAATGAAGGAGGAACAGAGCTCTGTCAGCTCCGGGGTGCCGGTGTGAGGGATGAAGGAAGGAGGAACAGAGCTCTGTCAGCTCCGGGGTGCCGGTGTGAGGGATGAAGGAGGAACGGAGCCCTCTCAGTGCCGGGGTGCCGGTGTGAGGGCCGGGGGAATGAGGAGGGCGTGGCCAGCGGGCACCGCCCCTGAGGGACGCGGTGGGCGGGGCCCTGGCTCCCTCGCGCCCGCCAATGGGGAGCCCCCGCGCCAAGGGGAGGTGCTGCAGCGCGGGGGCGGTGGCTGCCAATCAGACACAACAACCAATCGGTGGGCGCGATTTGGGTGACGTCATCTAGGAGGGGGCGGGGCGAGGAGCTGTGACAGTGGCCCGCGGCTGTATCCGCCTCTTATCCGCGGGCCCCGGCACCGGCAGCACCTCCGGCACCGGCAGCACCTCCGGCAGCACCAGGTACGGCCCGTCCGGCCCTCGGGGCTATCCCTGCCTCTCTCCGGGCCGCCGTGCCCCGGTTCTGCCCCGCCGCAGCCGGCCCCGTAGGCAAGGCCCCGGGAGCGCTGTCGCTGTGCGGGGAGCGGGGGGGGTGACAGCCCGTCCCCTCCCCTGTGCCTGTGTCAGCCCCGCTCGGCGATGCCACATCCTTGCCTCTGCAGTGTCTCTGACCGTGGCCTTCGCGGGGAGATAGCGAGCGGGATTTGGTATTTCGCCGGTGGGTTTATTACTTCTCCTTTTTTTTTTTTTCTTTTTTTTTTTTTTTTTTCTGGAGGAAAGAAGGCTCAGAGTGAACCTTATCCCTTTCTACAATGCCCTGAAAGGGGACTGTTGCCAGGTAGGGATCGGGCTCTTTTCCCAAGTAACAAGTGACAGGACGAGAGGACACGGCTCAAGCTGTGCCAGAGGAGGTTCAGGTTGGACATAGGAGGAAATTCTTCACTGGAAGGGTGATTTGGCATTGGAGGGGCTGCCCAGGGAGGTGCTGGAGTCCCCCGCCCTGGAGGTGACCAGGGAAGGACTGGATGTGGCACTCAGTGCCCTGGGCTGGTGGCAAGGTGGGGACTGGGCACAGCTTGCACTCGGTGATCTCAGAGGTCTTTTCCAGCCCCAGTGATTCTGTGATAATGCAATTCTTGTCTGCCAGCCTAGGCAGGTCCTGAGCTGTTCCTGCTGTGGTCTGGCATGTCCACACTGGTGTCCCCCCTGCTTGTCCCTTTGATTCAGCTGGTAGAGGCTGCAGTGTGGCACTGATCCCTCTCTGCTCTATCAACATGAACCTGAGTGTTTTCATGTGTTTGACAATACCCCCCATTTACCTCAGGGTGTTTTTCAGTGTCAGGTACATAAAACCATTCAGTTTACCCGTGCAGTCTGCAGGCTCCTGTCTGGATAATCTTGCTCAACAGCTGAGCAAAGCTGTTCAAGTGTTTTACAGCTGTGTTTTGGGTGGTTTTTCTGTTCTGATGCAAGACCTCTTCCAGTTGGTGTAATTCCCTGGCTTCTGATTGCTGTACTGCCTGCTGCAGTGCACGATCGTATTTCTCACAGTTGGCAATGAGTTTGATTTTATTCCATTTTGTTTGCTGGTTTTTTTTCCTTATTATGCCCCTCCTCTTTCCTGAAATTTCTGTTCACCTTGTCTTGCTGATCATCAACCCCAATTTTCCCCCCACCTTTTAACTCTAGATTCATCTGTAATTCTCAGCTTTACTCAGCTCCTCTCCATGTAATCTTCCACACCTTGGATAAAGTGATGTGGCACAGTTTTCAGGGCCATGCCCTTCATACAGGAAAAAGCCCTTTCAAAAAAATCTGATTAATATTTTCCAATATGCAAGAAGTAAAACAAGAACCTCAAACTGGGGATCTGTGATCCTTCATGCAGAGAGGTACCTCTGATACAAGGCAGATAAGAGTTTAACATCTTTGTACTTTTCATTTCAGGAATGTCTGGAAAATCTCCAAAATACAGAAGCTTGTGATAGGATTAGCTGCTGTGCATGGAGGTGTGCCAGGGGCCAGGATGTCACAGACCAATTACATTTTAGGGGTTGAGCAGGTTGAAATTTTGAGTCATAAAAACTTTCTCTTGCACAGAGAAGTATTTGTCTTTTTTGTTTGCGAAATCCTTGAATAAAAATCTTGAAAAGTATTAACACAAAGGGCTAATCTTTAACAGCTGGAAACATGCCCAGAGTTGTGCTGGAATGGAGAATAGAGACTCTTCCTAAACACTTGGATTTTAGTAGATGGAGAAAAGTCTTTTGGCTTTGGTTAGAAGTGAGGAACAGCAAAGTAATACCTGAGGAGTCTGCTGAAAGAAATGCCTCTCTATTCAAAGCAACACATCCAGAGTGTGGAATTTTTCCAAAATAAATTAGGGATAAATCCATGACTTAATATTTCTGTCTTCTGCAAACAGCCTGAAATAACAGTACCCTTGTGTAAGCTATCCTTGCATCCTCCTGTTGGTATTTAATACCTGTATTTTGGGTAGATTTTGCAGTCTGCTTCTGTTAGGTGGTACAGCAGTGTCCAGGCTGCTCAGCTCTTCACTTTGCTGAGGAGTGTGTTACAGGGAGGCTGCATTTGATAAGCAGAGCACTTGTTGTCATCTGTGATCCTCCTCTGAGGATTAAACCTTTTGCCAGTTTGTAAGTGTGATGTTCTGTGAGACCAGAAACCTGAGCTTTGGGAACTCTTGGCTCTCTGCTGTTCCCTGCTGTGGGAAGAGCTTCCTCAAGCAGCTTTTCAAGTGCCAGCTCCCTTCCTTTTCTCTAGAAGTGCCTTTATATAGACTGGGGTGCAGGCACGGAGAAGAAATCAAAGAGCATTTGCCTCATGAAATCCTACCCTCAGGTTATCCCTAGATGGTGTCAATACAGGTTATGTATTCAGGGGAGATTGCTGGGAAAATACAGACTGCTCTGATGATCATTAATATCTGACATATTCTTACTTTCTGTCTATTTTTTTATCATCGAATCCTGGAAGGGTTTGGGTTGGAAGGGACCTTAAAGCTCCTCCAGTACCACTCTCTGCCTTGAAAGGGACACCTTCCACTATCCCAGGTTGCTCCAAGCCCCAATGTCCAATCTGGCCTTGGACACTTCCAGGGATAGCCAATATCATGGAAATTTGTGACATGATTTGTCTGGTAGAAAATGGGCTTTCAATAGAATGAGAAATTTGATGAACTTAACTTTCTTACTGTAATTTATATTAGTAAATCAGAATTTAAGGCGCAGTGAAAAAGGAACATTTACAGAAAAAAATGATGTAACTAGTTCATAGACTTGCTGAGTCACACAGTTTCAGTTTTTTTTCTGTAAGTGTAGAGAACAGAAAAAATTACTTGTTTGATGTTAATCCCATGCTAATTTATACTTCATATAAACTTTCCTGGCTGAATTGCAAAATACTTGAGAAACCTGTAATCCTGGCAGTAAAACCACTTCAATCGTGTCAGACATTTCTTCTAAAGTGTTCTTAGTGCTAATTATTAACTTTCTTTATTTTTTGCCCTCCAGGTCTGTATCAGAATTCCTGAAGTCCATCATGCTTTCCAAGCTAAGCCGCTCCCAGAGCCTTGCTGTTCTCTGCCGAGGTCTTCATTCCTCCCTGAGCTCTGCTACCTCAGTGGCTCCTAAAAAAACCATTCAGGGCTCTCCCTCCTCTGATTTAATCTTTGAACGTGAGGCAAAATATGGTGCCCACAACTATCACCCACTGCCTGTTGCTCTGGAAAGAGGAAAAGGTATTTTATTTAGGTTTTTCTTGGAGGATTGTAGGTGGGATATGTTTGTGTAGGTGAATGAGATCATGGCAGAATGATTTTGACCTGATAGATTTCTGAATCGTTGTTATTTTTGCTTTTTTTTTGTTAGATTGAGATTATTGATAAAATAAAGTCAGC
Source organism: Cichladusa arquata (assembly GCA_026413545.1). Lineage (NCBI taxonomy): Eukaryota > Metazoa > Chordata > Aves > Passeriformes > Muscicapidae > Cichladusa > Cichladusa arquata. The sequence continues at coordinate 32,077,483 of JAOTQP010000304.1, read as the reverse complement.
TAATTGTTGATTAGAGAGCTGGATCATTATGCATAAGGGCACCTGAAAAAACTGATGTCTCTAAAATGATTTAAAGTGTTGATAATTTCCAGAATAATTCAGCAAGAACATTTTCAAGCAACTTAATTTCTTCTGTTACCTTATGTGGAGAGGTTTAATGTTAATGTGAACATGAAAAGGTGCATTGGAATCCTATCTAAGTGGGCTGTTCATATATTATCACTTAATTTAAATTTACTCTGATCTTTAATTATGTTTGAGGAGCCTTTTTTTTGTCTTGTGTCTTCTTTTATTTTGTGTACTGACCACAGGTTTGTTTTCCCAGGTGTTTACGTGTGGGATGTTGAAGGTAGAAAATATTTTGACTTTCTGAGTGCTTACAGTGCAGTCAACCAAGGCCACTGTCACCCAAAAATTGTGGATGCTCTGAAAGCCCAGTCTGAAAAACTGACCCTGACATCCAGAGCATTCTACAACGATGTCCTTGGGGAATATGAGGAGCTCGTCACCAAAATGTTCAATTATAACAAAGTTCTTCCAATGAACACAGGTAAAGAAATACTTTGTTTCCATTTTAGTTCTTGTCTCTGAGATTCAATGCTTGTGTAACATTTTCTGATGGCCTGTTTCATGTGCAAGACTGATAATGGGGCTGCTTTATGTTTCAGGAGTGGAAGCTGGAGAGACTGCCTGTAAACTGGCTCGGAAATGGGCCTACACTGTGAAAGGAATCCCAAAGTACAAAGCTAAAATCATTTTTGCAGGTGTGTAAATGTGTGTTATGAGTTGAGGACTTGAGGATCTGGACACTGGGTTACAGGGGAAGCACATCTAGTGCTCCATGCTCTTTCAATCACTTAAAGTGCAATACATTTTATTCTGAGTTGTTCCTCCTTACATAACTTTTTTGTGGATTAACTCCTCAAATTGCTGCCACACCTCTCATGGATTGCTCAATAGGGTTAAGCTGCCCTTTTTGCTTTACCTGCATTCTCCAGGTCTTCCAGAAACTGGCACTAACCCAGTAAAGCCATACTGGAGCCTCCATCGTATAATGAAAGTAAAAGCAACATTGCTAAAGTAAATAATGAACCTTGATTCTCTGTTAAGAATCTGTGCCTGCCCTGCTTGGCTCTATAACAGAGAGAAGTTACCAGGCCCTGAAGAGACTTCTGATTTTTTGAAACAAAAAAATTAAAAAAACATATAGAATTAGAAAAAAATTATATTTAGTATTCCTTGGTTACAGGTAAAGCAGTTTTGTTAATAGTAATTTTGTTTAATGGTTCTGTATTTTAGGAAACCTCCCAGAATAAAGTTTACTATTTAAATACTGACCTTGTTTTGTAGCTGCAAATACTATTTTTAACTTTTGGTACATATACTAGCCATAAATGACATTAGGCAGCACTTATAAATTGCAGTGCATACTTGAATTTTGCTTTATGGTTTCTGGAAATGAATAGAGATTTTATTTTATTTTTTCATCCAGGAATTATTTGAACAAATATTTCTCCTTTTTTCTCTTCTCTATGTATTTAATTTTGCTCTTCAGTCAACTTTTTAGTAATTATTTTCTCATTTTGATAAAGGGGATGTGCTCCCCATTTTGGCAGGAAAAAAGCTCTTTTGGATAGCTAAGAGATGACTTTGAACATCAGTTTAAAGAACTTGACACAGACTCTGCTGGACAGTGAGCTATGAAGGCACTGACCCCTTAATCTTCCTTAGTCTTATTAGCACCTTACTATTGATTAGTGAGAGTCTCTTGTTTTAACTGAATATTAAAATGAGGATATGATTGTCTTGGTAATGGACATGTCTGCTCCTGGACATTTTACCTGATGTTTCTAAATAAAATAGTGCAAATCACACTATTTTTAGATATAGAAATAGTTTCTTCTGGAACTTTGAACTGCACAGAATTATATTTTCTGATTTGAGCTTATTGACAACTTTACTTTTAGGACTTAAATCATTAATGGTGTTTATTTCCCCCCCTACATTTTTTAAGTAACTATTGCATTAAAGCTGCATTATCATTATCAGTTAAAGATGTTACTGGAGTTATTTTCAATTTTCCAGACTACTAACAAAACTTAAGGAAATTATTTTGTATAGTTGTCAGGCCTTAGAGTATAATTTTCTTTTGTTTTTGACATATGCTTTTGATATAGCAACAGAGTGTATTTATGGCATCAATACAAAATGCTTACAATTAGGAGGATGCTAATATCTTGTTAGATAACCCTTAAAATACATCACCAAGTGGAAAATGTGATGTCCTTTAAAGTGTTCTGGATCTTGGTCAGTTTTGTAACAATTTCCCCCTTTTTTTTTTCCAGCTGGCAACTTCTGGGGCAGGACAATGTCTGCCATCTCCAGTTCTACTGACCCATCCAGCTATGATGGTTTTGGACCCTTCATGCCAGGATTTGAACTGATCCCATACAATGATCTACCAGCTCTTGAGGTATTTGACAATTTTTTGTTTTCTTGCATGAAATCATTTTACAATGTTTCTTTAGGAAATAGCAAAGAAAATCAGAAGTTTATAGTTTGAAACATGCTTTGACATTGAGATGTCTGTAGGTAGATATATAGAAGGAATGTGTTTGTTATAATTATGAATTATGTATAGGGAATGTGGGTAAATTCTGCTTTGGTTTTGATTTTCAGTTATGCTTTAGGATGTGAAAGGAAAACTCCATGATCTATTTAATTTCCCAGCCACCTGGTCTAGTGGAAATGTCCCTGCCCATGGCAGGAAGTGGGATGGGATGAGCTTTAAGGTCCCTTCCCACCCAAAGCACTCTGTGATGCTATGACTAGAATTCACTGCACTTGCAAATATTTATTTCCAGTTTCACAGCATCCTTAAAACCATGCCAGGCTGCTGTTTCACTTTCACAAGCTCCTGAAATGCCAGTGATTCCCAGTATTTCCCTGGGTTTTCTGAGATTAATCCTGTCAAGCTGTTGGGGAGGGGACCTTGATTAGGTACCATTTCTGTGAGTAAAAACCTCTGTACCTGTTGGTTCTGCTTCATACAAATGATTGGGCTTTGGAGATTGAGGGATTGTAGGACAGAGCTGCTTTTCTCCTTGGTGTTGGGTTAGGAAAAGGTCTCTCAGTTATAGCTGCAGTGTGGAAAAGCTTGTTCAGGTTTGAATCTACATCAGGCTGCCCATGGTGAAAGGCCTGCAAGTATTTAATGCTGAATTCACTCTGCTCCTGGGCCAATGCTGAGAAAAGCTGTAGTAAATTCATGCTGGGAATCATTACATCTCTTGTGCTTCGTGGACTTCTAAAGCTTTTTGAACTTGATAGTGCAGGAATGTACCTGTGGACTTTGCTTTAAGGTAAAATTGTTCTGGAGGGGCTCCATTCTTTTTTTGTTTAAGGGAAGAGTTGAGCAATTGTTTGTATTGCATGGGGTAATACGAAACTGAGGATGTTTCTGAGGTGATTATGAACAGATCTGATAAACTGCTTGTCTGGGTTTGCACTTTTCAAGGTTTGTCCCTTCCCAAGCAAGCACAGCAGGTGATTTTACACTGCCAGCACTGACATAGCATTGGAACTGACCTGGCTCTCAGAGAGTGCTGCCTGACAGCAATGCTGTTCTCATCCTGTCAGGAAGAACACCAGGCTACAATCAGGTTCTGCTACCTGTATTTTCTGTATTTGACCTGAGTAAAAGCTTTTTCTTTCTGTCTCTCCTCTCCCTCTCCCAATGTTGCAGCGGGCCCTTCAAGACCCCAACGTGGCAGCTTTCATGGTGGAACCAATTCAAGGGGAAGCAGGTGTGATTGTTCCTGACAAGGGCTACCTCACAGGAGTGAGGGACCTCTGCACAAAGCACAATGTGAGAATTCACTGGAACATCAAACATTTAACACTTAACACTACACACTGTGTCTACTGGTCTAGCTTCTAAGGTCACCCTGCTATGCAAGGTGTAGAACTTCACATGCTATTTAATAATTCCCTTTTCCTTCAGTGGAATAGTGCAGGGATATTCCTTGTGTTTTCTGGTAATATCTCACTAAAAAGTACTTCTTAGCAATGCACATTTATCACTATTTCTTACTGTTGTCACTGATTTAAGTTTCTAATTAATATTCTTCAATTGGATTTATTTTAGATTAGTTTAACTTCTAATTTCTTTTCCACATTATAAGTTTCCAATTACCATGGCTGTCCAGGACCTTTGTTGCTGATGTGCATAACTGCTACCAAGAATCAGTAACAATAATGGACACAGAATGAAACACTGAGGAAAATGGTTATCAGTGGTCTCTGATTTAAAAATCAGGGGTCTCTGTTCCAATGGAATTCAGATTCCTAATTTGTAAGTGCTGCTCATAATTCTTTTCATATCTTCAAAGGAAGACATTGACATAACATTAATAAAGTTGTCTTCATTATTGCTGTGATACCTAAAAAAAAAAAATTGTATTGTTGGAATTAGGTTAGGAATGAGAGTGAAAATAATTCCCTGTTCTGTTTGGATTTTTCTTCTCTTTAAAGGTTCTGTTTATTGCTGATGAAATACAGACTGGTTTAGCCAGAACAGGAAAAATGCTGGCTGTTGACCATGAAAATGTGAGACCTGATATAATTCTTCTTGGAAAGGCCCTTTCTGGTGGCTTATACCCTGTGAGTACCAAAGAAATACCAATAATTTAAAGTAATATCAAATTACTCAAACATTTGTTGGATAATCTTTTTTTTTCCTTAGTCATCAACACTGAAAATCTGCCAGTTGGAACAATAAGTCTGATGTTTGTTGTGCTTGGAAATTGTTGTTTGCAAGACTAACTATGATTTATGACCAGACAGTCCAGTTTGAGAGAGACATAATAAAATAATGGAATACCAAATATTACCTTTATAGCTGAACAACTGGCATTATTTCATTTGTCTGGCATGCCTGCATGGCTGATTTTATCCTCTTGGAGTGACTTAAATTCCTGCTGATTAGGCTGGAAATTACAATGCTTTGAACTATTTTGGCCAACTGACAAGATTTCTGAGTTGTTAAACCAAGTATTGAAGTTTAAACTCTTGAAATAATATTCAGTTTGGAGAAATTCCCCTCAGCTAGATAGAAAGTTGTGTTACCGCTATAGCTAAGTGTATTTAAGGGATTAATTATGGGATTGTCAGATCTGCTATTCTGTATACAGAGCTGGGAATGTAAATGTAATTTATCACCATAGGCTGAAAATTTCCTGAGCTCTGAGGGAAAGTTTGCTTTCTAAAGTTTCCTGTTCTAAATATGTGAATCTGCTGCCCTTCCCATTTTAGGTCTCAGCAGTGCTGTGTGATGATGAAATTATGCTGACCATCAAACCAGGTGAACATGGATCCACATATGGAGGAAATCCATTGGCTTGCCGTGTGGCCATGGCAGCACTGGAGGTTTGTGTGTGGGGATAGAGATCTGCAGTCCAAATTCAAAAGAGTCTCATGATCTTTGCTTAAATAAATGGTATTATTTTTCATGCCATGAGTAGAAATCTAGCTATAAATAAGAATGAAAAATTGGCAGTGGTTATCTACAGATCATAAAACAAATTTTCAATTTTTTATTGGAAACGTGTTCTAATTTCTGTGTTTTTATGATGTTAATGTTTTGAATGCCAAAATAAGATTCATCTAGGGGAAGTTTCAAGACAATTATATAAATTTGGTCAATAATTTCATGAAGACATTTTGAAATTGGCTTATTTTACTGTATCAGCAGAAGCTGCTGCTCTGTGAGCTTGAGAACAGGTATGGATCTCAAACAGAAACTACAGTGTCCTGTCCAGAAGATGCAACTCAATTATTTTGTGATTACTTAATTGACTTAATTATCTACATTGATGCAGGTCACATTAAAAACCTCATCACTACTCAGTACTCAGTTTTGGACAGATGAAAAGCTTTCAGAGGTTTACTTACAAATAACAGCAAAGAAAGAGCAGTTAATTTAGAATAAAATATCAATGACATTATTGTTTCTTGTAGACATGAATGAGTAAAGGCTCAGTACCAACCTGCTGGGACTCAGCCTGTGCAGGGACACTGTGGCTGCAACAGCTTTTGTGTCTCAGCAGGATCAGTGTCATCATCCATCCTTCGCCCTGGTACATAAAACAAATGCAGTGCCCTTCAGCTGATTGTAGATCTGCCTTCTCTTTAGGTAATTGAAGAGGAAAATCTGGCCAAAAATGCAGAAATCATGGGTAATCTGCTAAGAAGTGAGCTCATGAAGACTCCATCTAATATTGTAACTGCTGTAAGAGGAAAAGGGCTCTTAAATGCAATTGTAATTCGGGAAACCAAAGGTGAGGAAATAAAATCAACTGCACAAGCACAGCATGGAGAAGTATTTTTCAACTTGAATTGTAGGTAGGGGATAGAATGTAGATATGATGTTTGTGTTCAGAACATGGCTATAGTACTGTAGTACTCACTGAAAATTGATTTAACTACTGTGTGCCATTCAAAATAGGGTTTTTTAACTAAGAAAGGCCAAACAATTATTTTTAAATTATTTGAACTGATTTGATAATGTTCAAATCTGATGGTGAATCTGCCTCCCAGCAAATACCTTTATCTCTCCTCTTTGGAAAAGAGCTGTCCACATCTGGAACACCAGTTCCTGCCAGATTATGGGAGCATTGGCTGGGATTAGTTGTTTTCAGAAGAGTTAGAGAAGTGCAATGAATACAGGAGGGTACCAAGAAGAAAAAAGTTAATGATGGAGAACAAGTTTCTAGGGTGTAATACCTTGAATTATATCATAAATCTCAACATCAAGGGACAAAGTGCTGCAGGAAGATGGTGTCATTTTCCACGATGATGTGCTGAAATCCAGGTTACATAAACATAACCTTATCTGAAGTCCTGCCCACATGTTCCCTTACCTCCACGTCACGTGGTTCCCCTTTTACCATTTATTTTAAAGTCTGAGTGCCAGAGAAGCAGTGAGCTGAGAAGGAGCAGAACTCTGTGTGCTGAGGCAAAGGGCAGCTCTGGAGCAGTGTCACTGTGCAGAGCTGCTCCGAGTCACCTCTTTGTGAACAGCCTGCATCACCCCTCTGCCAGCTGGCAAACAGCACCACGTGCTGCAGCTGTGCCACCTCCACTGCTGTGCTGAGTGCCCTGTGTGCCCTGCTGATGTCCTCCCTCCCTCCCTCCCTCCCTTTGCAGACTACGACGCCTGGAAGGTGTGTCTGCGGCTCCGCGACAACGGGCTGCTGGCCAAGCCCACGCACGGTGACATCATCCGCCTGGCGCCGCCCCTCGTCATCAAGGAGGATGAGATCCGGGAGTCCATCGAAATCATCCACAAGACCATCCTGTCCTTCTGAAAACACAGCTCTTCCAGGCTGCCTGCTGACTGGGCCAAGGGCTCTGCTGGAATCTGTGTGATGAAGGCCTGCTCTTGAAGCAAGCATCTCTCATTCCTTTTATCCAAGAGGACTTGACTATTAAAACATAGCTGTATCTTTAAATTATAATGGCTCTGTAGAAAATACAAAATGATTTTGAAGACTTTCCAGTCTTGGAATACTTGGAAATGAAGTTCTGTACGTATTGAACAGCTAAGTTGGAATATCTGAGGGGAGATACCTATAGAAATCTGCTTAATTGTTATAACTCTTGGCCAAATTTTAAAGTGTGATTTATATATATATACATATATATTTTAGGTTGCTTTGCACTCTCATATCACTCTCCAAAACATGGCTTTTGGCAATTTTTGCCTCTCAGCAAGATGTCTGTAGGATGGAAGCACTTATCATTGTGGGTGAATTTGTGTTTTTCATGTGCAGCTTGAAAAAAAATTTGAATGCTGAAGGTTTGACAAACTGGGTGTTATGCTGGTGAACTCAAGAAGCATCGAGCTGTGTTCTGTGTGTACAATATTTTGATTGTATGACAAGAGATGCTGTTTTCAAGCCTGGTCTCAGTGTTTGGCTTTGCAATATTGTAAAATAGGTCTGAACATTCAGATCTGTTTTTACTGTTACAAAACTTTCAATCATCTGGATGTTTATATTAAAACATGTTTTGCATTAAAAAAATATGTTGATGTGCAATGAAAATACCGAGTCTTCAAAAAGAGCAAACCTCATAGAAACTTGAAGTTTTAATTTTTTTTTTTTAGCTAGTTTTAGCTGAACTAAAACCCAATTAATAAAACAGTGCAAAATGTTCCCTTTGCTGAGCATAGGGATTAAATACAGTCACATGCTTGCACTGTGAAGTGGTAAATAATCCTTTGGGATTTGAAAGGCACCTAAGTTCATGGCAGTGACCCAGTGTGGTGGTTGGGGTGACAAAACATTTTCCCTTCCTTGCTTTGGGTGAGACAGAAAGCTGTGTCAGCTGTGGGTGAGGTAAGACTGAATTCCATTTGGGAAATGAAAAGCCTCCTTGTTGCAAGGGGCATCGTGGCAGTGGGATTGTTACCCTTAGGATACAGAAATGGTCTGATCACCTTGGTGGCCTCTTCTGGACTTGTTCCAGCAGGTTCTTGTCCTTCCCAAGCTGGGGACCCCAAAGCTGGATGCAGAACTCCAGGTGGGATCTCACCACAGTGGAGTAGA
>JAOTQP010000304.1:32009794-32068675 GCA_026413545.1 Cichladusa arquata | reverse complement strand
TTTGTAATTTAGCACCTAAGGCACAACCTTTTGGTGCTTTATGAACTCATCTTTGGCAGCAGATGCAGGGCACTGTTGGCTGGCAGAATTGGGCTAGTAGGAGACACAAACATATCAGCAAATTGAGCCTAACTCTTTGTGTTTTTATGAAAGCTCAACATCATTTGTTCTCCCAGACCTCACTGCATGAAGCTGACTTCGGAGGCCGGGATAACCCAGGGAAAGCAGGCAGGCTCTGGAGCCGCAGAGTGCAGAACAGCCCCGTAACAGGACACGCAGGGATGGGGAATTTGGGCTGTGCCCGCCCAGCAGGAGGAGGGCACTGGGGCGGGGAGGTCGGGATAAAAGGAGGCTGCGTGCCCCGAGCCGTCCAGAAACCTCCCGGGCAGTGGGTACAGGTAGCTTTCTGTGCATTCAAACAGAATTGATTTCTGCAGCGCTTCCCTGTTTCCTCTGCGGACACTGGCCTTTGGCAGAGTGGCTTTCTGCACATTAGGAATGAGACAAAAAATGCAGGGAGGTGTTGCCGAGGAAATTTGATGTTTCTGAATGCTGGGCTTATGTAACCTGCTGGGCAAGGAGGGGGAAATACCTGAGAGAAACCACAGCACTTTCTGGATACCTTTCAGAGATAAATCTCCAAAAGCCTTGGCAGCACAAAAGTTAACTGTTTTTAGAGTTCTAAGGACATGCTCTGGTCTGTTGCCCTGCCCCAGCTCTGTCTCTGTTTGTCTAATAGCCAAAAGGGCTGTAGGGCAGCAGATTGCAGTCTATGTTTTAGTGCTTCCATGTCCTTGCTGTCACCAAATTTCCTGCCACGTGTATGTCATGCTGCCATTATGCCCTTCAGGCCACAGAGCATTATTTTCCTTCTGTTCAACAGCCATGTACATACTTAAAGTTTGCTCTTGTTCTTACTCATCTTCTGTTTAGTGTTTTTTTTTTTCTCAAAAGGTGCTGTTTTCTAGAGCCTTTGCTATTCTGCAATTCCCTGTTCCCCCATGCCCTCAATAATGCTGGGAAGAGCCAGTAAAGTTCACATGGTTTGGCTGCTGTCCTGTAGTTCATGTCCATTATAGTGGAGGATTTTTTTGTTGTTGTTGAAACTGTCCTGAAGTGCAGGTTTGAAGCTGTTCTCCATGATTTTTTATTTGTGTAATAAACAAGAATCGTATATAAAATTCTGTGACTTGCTTTACTCATTTGCACTCTCTGAGAATATTTCTCTCTGCTGATGATCAATTTGAGCTCAGATCTTACCCAACTCACTTTCGAGTTGCAGTTTTAATAGGCCAAGACTTTTCAGAACTTGAGAATTTTTTCTTTTTCTCTGTTGAATCTCTGAACTTTCAGCTCGTGTTTTAATTGCTTCATGAGTCCAATTTTTTTTTTGCAAGCTTATGAAAATCAGAGTATGTGTAGGCTTTCCCAAGACAAGTCATCCTAAATTGCCCTTATTTAATGATGGGGTAATTGAGTTTTCTGGTTTAACCTAAAAGCTCTCAGGCCCTCTTAAGTAAGCAAGGACCAGGGTGTGTGTCTGGAACCAGACCTAGAGCAGACAGAGGGTTTTGATGGTTTAGTTTATTACAGTTCAATGCCAGAACAAGTACAAAATTACATGTATTATTTCAGAAGTGAAGACAGATACAGAACGTCACTTCAGAGACACAAAGCCTGTCACCAGCTGAGCTCCACTTCAGAAACAATAAAAACCTAAAAACCATGTTGGCAGCTGTTTCTGAGTTAGAAGGTGGAGCTGGATGGACAAAGGGAATGTCAAAGCTCCTCTCCTCATTCAGTGCAAAGTGACAAAACAATATGCTATCAGAAAGCTCGTCTGCCTTTGGAATGATGTGTCTGTTTTGGGGGTTTGCTGTATCATGGAAAGTGGGTTTTGTGTCTTCTGGCAAGCCTAAAGTGGGATTTGGCCAGTTGTCAGTGACACTGCTTAAAGCTCTCAAACTCAAACACTGCTGCTTGTATAACTAACGTGCTTGTAAAACCTGTCTGTGCTTTTGTTGCCTGGGATCTTAATTAGCCTTAGAAAATTTCTTCAGGGCTTTTATTCCCAAAAATATGTAGACAGTTAAAGTGCCCTTACCCGCTGAGTGCCAGAAATCCAGTGCTCCGGGGTTTGTACTTGTTCCACTGATTGCTGAAGTGGAGGTAGCTCAGCCAAAGGCTGATGTTGAGCAAATTTTAGTTTGAAGGAGGCCAAACTGAAAATAATTTACAAATTAGTGTAATACACACGCTGAAATGTGCAAAGAAAACGTTTCATGAAATGAGTTTGGTTTTTGCACCAAACTTTGTAGACAATGAAAAAAAGAAAAGTACAATCCCTTTCTGAACTTTCCTTGTATGTTTTTTTGAAGTTAGAATTAGGTGGAGATGCAAGTGTGGAAATGGCATTACTTTTTTCTGCTGTAATTGAAATTTATTTTTAAAATGGCACTTGAAAGAACTCTGTATTGCCAATCCAAAGGGCTTAGTTTTCTTCAGCAAAAGCTGCACAGCAATAATTTAAAGGCACAAATATGTATCTGCAGAATGTTTCTTTAAGAATTTGGCTGTAAAGGCTCACTCTGTCTCCATCATATCACTTGCATGTAGTTTTGTGAAGTAGCTTGTGATGTTTCTTTAAATCAGGAATATGAAATGCTTTTCTAAATGAGTAGTGACCCTGCCTCCAGTGCTGTGCAAACACACAGAGGTAATCCAAGCACCCCAGAGCCAAACCAGCATTCCTGGGGCACCCAGGGCAGCCCTTGGCTTCACTGGGAGCTTTGTTTGTGGAAATAATGCCCAATTGTGCTGGCACCTGTGCACTTTGGCAAGGGAAAAGCGCGTGGGTTTTGGCATGAAATCGTTAAATATATATACTGGCATAAAAAGAAAAAATGACACTGCTTGTGGGTAAATGTAAACCAAGATTTAAGGGGACCATGTGGAACACTGAGAGGCAAGAACCACGCAGAGAACGGGGAGATGGGAAAACAAACAATGCAGGGTTTCCTTCTTTGCCTTCTTCCTGCTGATAGTTTTAGGAATCATGTGTATGACATTGCTCTTGACCTGGGTCCTTTCAGCAACAAAATCCATGAATTTGTGTCATCAGACAGTATTTTCTAGAGTTAAATCATCTATTTTGGTAACTTTTAATAGGACCCAAGTGCCTGGTGGTCATGACTGAGTAAAGAGCTTCACATCTTGAATGTGTTAGAATTTTCCATGATGAAACAATCTCTGTTTTGTTTGTCTTCTAATAACAACATTGGGGGGGTGAGTTAAGTAGAAAAGCAGGCCTTAGTTATTTCTTTGTTCGTCTTAATTTTGTTTTATCTGCAGCTGCTTCATCTTTTCCACCCTTCCAGCAGCAGGTGGAGCCAGAAGCTCGGCTTTGAACTGAGTTTACTTCTGGGTGGAGAGTTTTGGGAGTTTGGGAGAACTCCTGGGGGCTTGTTTTTGGGCTTTACTACCACCAAGGTGTGACATGAGCTTCAGTCTCAGCTCTGTGCTGTCTCAGTGTATAACTCGTGCTGTGCACTCCTGTGGCTAATCTTGAGTAAAGGAGATTGTTAGAAGAATTCCTGTACCTCTGATGTGGCAAATACCCAGCAATTCTGACTGATGGGGACATAGGGACAGCTGAGAAGGGAAAAACAGAGGTTTTCCTTTTTATGTCACTGAAATAGAGCAAATGAGAAGGTGGAGATTTGAGACGAAATTTTAAGTAGGGAATGATGAAATTCAATTTGGGAACTGCTTTCCCTGGGCCTCCCTGTTGTGTTTCCATCCCGAGTGTGAGGCTTAAGCAGTTGGAGCTGCTGTATTTGTGCAGTGAGAAGAGGTGTTTTGCTGAACATTCCCTCAGCAGAAAAAGCAGGCAAAGAAAAAAATGATGCTGGGTTAAAAATCCCTCATAGTACCCTGATGGGAAGCTCATGAAGCTTCTGTGTTGAGCATCTCTTGTAAGGGGTCTTGAGAGTCACCAAATACTTCAAAGTGGTGAGATTTCAGGGAATCATTAAGGTTGTTAAAGATCTCTAAGACCATCAAGTCCAACTTTACTGCTTTGTCTGTCAAACATGGGGGAATTATTGGGGGCCTTGCAGTGGGATTGCTCAGGGCCCAAGGAAGAGCAGCTGACTTAGGCCACAGGTTAAAATGCTCCTTTGTTTTCAATTTCCAGTTGAAGTTGTGCTTTTGATTTCATCCTTGAGGCAGCCCAGTGTGCTTAATGTGTGCAGATAAGAGGTGACCATCAGGAATCCTTTCAGTTGTTGTTTCCCTCAAAGCTTTCTGTCCCTCTGCTCGGGTTTGCTTGGAGAAATCCGAGCAGAGATTGTGCTGTCTGGAAAATCCCCAGGCTGTTATCGGCACTAGTCCAAACAAATATGGGTAGAAAGCAACTCCTACTCGTTCCTGTATAAAATCCTAGTGATCTGTGATGATTTAGGCTGCAGAGAAAGCCCCTTGAGAGTATTGACCCTTGGCAAAATGTGCAAACCAAACAAAGGCCTGGACCTTGGATGAACTCCCAGACCTTCCCTGGGTCTGACACATGGGAGACCTGATCCTCAAAATAATGCAGTCATTTGGAAGAGTTGTGTAATGAGGAAGGGCAGTAATTACCCCCTAAACACTCAGTTCTTGTGTCTGCCATGGGTATTTCCAGGAGATGCTGAGGCTGCCCTGACTCACATGAGCTGTGCTACAGCCTGGTTTTGTGAAGGAATAAAACCATGGCTCAAATTGGCTGTCCTGGGAGGAATGACAGTGGTGTACATTCCATCTGGCTCTTGTTTGCAAGATGGCCAATGCCTGCTCAATGAAGTATTTGGCCATTAGGGCTGTGCTGAAGGAGCTTGGGCTCACTTGCATGTGGTAGAAGTTTTTGAGTCATTTTCCTTTAGAAATTATAGTAAGACTGAGGGAGAACATACCCAGGAGTGCTTCCCAACATGCACCTGTGTTGGGACAAGAACATCTCTTTTCCAGTATTCCTTAATAATTTTTCATCTTTTGCCCTTAAAAATCATTGAATACTAATTGCTTGATCTTTTGAAAGCATTTCTGAATAATGTGCTACTAGAACAGAAACATTAATTTCCATGCTGAAGGAGGCAGGAAAGCTGAGGAATTCACAAAGCCCATTCAGTGATTGCTGTTATATGAAAGTCCTGCTGGACTTCGTGCCCCTGCAGCCAGGCTGGCTGTTCATAGGGGAGGCTCTGTGTGTGCATGGACCAGAGCTGTGTAATTGGGACATTTTGTATTGTCTGGGCTGCAATGGATGCCAGGCAGTTGCTGTCAAACACAGCCGTGGCCTTGCTGATACAATGCTTCATTTCTCCTTCTCATCTACAGGAACAGTTACTTCATATCAAGGCTAAAGGCAGTGTGAGAAAAGGACTGGTATTTGCATGCAGTGCAGTCTCAGCTGAAGAGCTCAGGTTGGACCTTTGGAAAGCACAAAAATGAAAACAAGACTAAAGCCAAGTGGGGTGGGTGTTGCTGTGCAGCTCCTGCATTCAGAGCAGAGCATACCTGCATCATTAAAGACATAAGGTGACAGCAGCAGTGTGGTGTTCCTGTGCAGATCTTGTTTTCAGACATTAGGTCTGAGAGCAGTAGCCATAGCTTTCCGAGTGTGAGGATCCATGAGCCAGCCAGTGCCCAGGTGGCCAAGATGGCCAAGGCAGCTGGTCTGTAGCAGCACTAGTGTGGGCAGCAGAAGCAGGGCAGCATCTGTCCCCCAATCCCACAGTACCAAATGCAGTCCCAGAGCATTTTCCAGTCAAGGGCAGCTGCTGCTGGTGCCTTTGATGGGTTTTGAGGTGGTGTTACACTGAAAAGCTGAATTTATTCTGAATTAATGATTTTCTTTGTGTTGTTAATAAAGTTTTTCTTTTTATTCTTTTAAGTTTAAGGCCTGCACTACTTTTACTCCTAATTCTATCTCAGAACAGAAAACGAGTATGTTAAAATGGGCAAACATAAACTATAGCATTTATTAGTGCATTGCTGGGGAAATAGACTAAACCAAGACGCTGTGTCAGGTTGCTGGAGTCTCTCCATGGGCTCCTCCCTTGGGTGGCCACTGCAGGTGGAAAGGACTTGGAGATGAACGGGGGGCTCCGAGGTGAGGACAGGCTGCCCTTACCTGTAGGCCCCGAAGTACTGGGTGACACATTCGCCATCCGGGGCGCAGGGCAGGTGGAAGGTGCGCTGGCAGCTGCTGTGGCAGCAGGTGATGCTGGCCCCCGTCTTGCAGCAGATGAAGCAGCTCTGGAAAGAGCACAGCAGCCCCCTGAGTGTCAGCATGGGGCTTTGAGGCTGGTGTGCATCTCCAGACAGGGAGGGGGATGTGGGCAGTGCCAGCTGAGATCCCCCAGAGCCGTGTGTGCACGAGGCTCCTGCGTGTGCCGGGTCTGGGGCTCCTTTGCTGGGGAGCAGGAGGAGCTGCTGAAGCCTGTCCTGGTGCAAAGCTCCGTGCTCCTGCCAGGTCCTCCTCACCTTCTTGGCTGCTTCTCTGATGACGTGCCTGGTGTCCTCAGCGAGGAAGTGTCCAGTGTCCTCTTGTGGGAAAAGGCCAGTGGCGAGGATCTGCAAAGCAGGGAAGGCCAGAGTTTGTTAGGTCAGGAAGGCAGGGCGGTGCTGGGCAGAAAGCTGGGGCAGCCCCCAGAGAAGTCACCTGGCAGTAGGTGTGGACACAGAGCTGGAACTTGACTGTCTTGTCGCCACAGATGTCGGTGTCGGCCTGGGTGCGGTGGCACAGCATGCAGGCTGGAGAGAGAGAGCAAGTGGCCCAGGCATGAGCAGGGCTGTGGGGCTGGGCGAGTGTCCGTGCAGGATCAGTGCCAGGGCCCTGCTGGGGCTGTGCTGTGCTGGCTGCAGGGCAGGGCAGGCACAGGTGCCCCAGCAAGTGGCCAGAGCCCAGCCCTGCTGGGGAGCTCCTGCCTCACCCTGGCATCGTTCTTGCCTCCTCGCTGGCTGCCCTGGAACCCCCTGTGCCTGTGGCGGGGAGCTGTGGGGAGGGAGACTTCTGCTGTCACCTTTCTCCTTGGGGACAGTTTCAGATTGAAAAAGGCGTGGTGATTCTCCTAGCGTAAAAAAATATTATTTCTTTCAAATTTTCTTATCTGTCTATCTATCTATGTATCTTTCATGGGTAAGGTGAAGGGGCTGTGGGCTGGCTGGCAGTGTGTCCTGCTCCTGTTCTCATGGCCGGCTGTACGGCTTCTTTGCCCGCCGTCGTTGCCGCCGGACGTGTCTCATGCGAAGTGGCCCAGGCTGGGAGCGGTTATCTGTCGTGGATGCGTGGAAGATCCATGGAGGCCTGTATGGATGGGATGGCCATGCAGCTTGGCTGTTGGCCACGAAAATGGCCCCAGACAGCCCTGACACCGCCTGTGTGGGAGTGCTGGGGCCGCTTTCACCAGCACTCGGAGCCGGCCCAGCGTCGATCCTGCGGCGTTTGGCGGGTGGGCCGTGCGATATCCCTGAGTCGTTGTCCTGCTCTGGGCAGCCCCGTTTGAGGGCCTGCCGAGGGCGAGAGGAAGAGCTGCTGCTGTTGGCGGGACACTTTCCCTTGGACAGCTGTGCTGCTGCCTGGCTGGAAGTGCTGGGCTGGCTGGTCTCAGCACTGTGGGCTGGCCCATCCTGGATCCTGCGGCGTTTTGCAGGAGGGCAGTACGTTGTCCGTGATTGTATTTCTTCCTCAGGGTAGCGTCGCTTCACAGCCTGCCGAGGGCTGATGGAGCAGCTGCTCTTGAGGGGCAGTGTGCCCTGGGATGGTGTTGACAGCACTTGTCTGGAAGTTGTGGGGCTCACAAGCTCTGGTTTGTTGGTGGAGCCTGCAGAGGGGCAGCAAGAAGATCATCAGGACGGCCCCAGGGTGCAGGCAGGAGAGGCCACTGTGGTAGCCAGAGCCCTCCTGGAGCCAAGCTGTGCCGGAGGCCCTGCTGCCAGGCCCAGCCTGGCCTCTGTCCCTGTGTCATGGCACGGAATGCTTTGGTGCTTACCAGTGTCAGTGTCAGTGCCAGCGCCAGCACAGGTGTTGCACTCCCAGGTGTACTTGCTGTTGCCCAGAGAGGGGCAGTGTCGGTGGATGCCCTTGGCAGCACAGGAGCTGCACAGCCACAGCTGCCAGGGTCTGGAGGAGCAAAGGAGATACTGGTTGTGAGGACAAAGTGTCAGAGCGAGGGATGGCCATGGCAGAGCCCTTGTTCTTTGTTCTTCATCCCTGAGCCTGTGGGGAGACAGGTCCTATTCAGATCCCTGCCTTGCTGCTTTGGCAGCTTACCCATCTGCCTCCACGTGCTCCCTGCCCCCTGGACACAGGCACGTTGCGGCATCGCAGCGGCTGTGCCTCTGATCTGAGGGTCCGACCTCTTGGTCACTCTCCCATGATGGGGGTCTGCCAGAGAAGGAGGGGAAAGAGTTGAGCCCAGCTGAGCCAGCATCAGGCAGATCCCGGCAGTTGCTGCCCCTCTGCCTGTTCCGTTTGCAGCTCCTCGCTGGAGCTGAGGACAAGAGGCACAGGCCAGAAGCGGCCAGGCCTGGCAGGGCAGTCCCGAGGCCGGCACTGAGCTTGTGCCTGATGCCCTGTGAGCTGGCAGGAGAGAACCCCACCTCTTGGAGAGGCGGATCCCCATGGTGAGCATTTCCATCATGAATGGCTCTTGGTTCAGGCAGCACGGGCATCGGAAGGCAATGCCCGAGTGCAGGGCCAGTCTCTGGATGCAGTGCCGGTGGAAGCGGGCGTCCTGGCACACGGGGCACCCCATGGTTGTGTAGGAGATTTTGTCATCCACGGTGTCCAGGCAGATGCTGCAGGTGTTGTCCTGGCTTGGATGTGGCTGCAGTGCCTGCTGTGGGCGATGCTCCCAGCAGAAGGACCTGTGAGGAAGGTGGGGGAGATGAGTGAGGGAAGGGGGGAAGTGCAGAGTCCTTTGGCTATGATGACAATGTGGGTGCAGGAGCTGTGAGGGAGCCCCAGCCCCTGTGTGGTTTCTGCCCACGTCTGTGTCAGGTTGTTGGCAAGTGTCCCCATGGGCGCCTCCCTTGGGTGGCCACTGCAGGTGGAAAGGACTTGGAGATGAATGGGGGGCTCCGAGGTGAGGACAGGCTGCCCTTACCTGTAGGCCCCGAAGTACTGGGTGACACATTCGCCATCCGGGGCGCAGGGCAGGTGGAAGGTGCGCTGGCAGCTGCTGTGGCAGCAGGTGATGCTGGCCCCCGTCTTGCAGCAGATGAAGCAGCTCTGGAAAGAGCACAGCAGCCCCCTGAGTGTCAGCATGGGGCTTTGAGGCTGGTGTGCATCTCCAGACAGGGAGGGGGATGTGGGCAGTGCCAGCTGAGATCCCCCAGAGCCGTGTGTGCACGAGGCTCCTGCGTGTGCCGGGTCTGGGGCTCCTTTGCTGGGGAGCAGGAGGAGCTGCTGAAGCCTGTCCTGGTGCAAAGCTCCGTGCTCCTGCCAGGTCCTCCTCACCTTCTTGGCTGCTTCTCTGATGACGTGCCTGGTGTCCTCAGCGAGGAAGTGTCCAGTGTCCTCTTGTGGGAAAAGGCCAGTGGCGAGGATCTGCAAAGCAGGGAAGGCCAGAGTTTGTTAGGTCAGGAAGGCAGGGCGGTGCTGGGCAGAAAGCTGGGGCAGCCCCCAGAGAAGTCACCTGGCAGTAGGTGTGGACACAGAGCTGGAACTTGACTGTCTTGTCGCCACAGATGTCGGTGTCGGCCTGGGTGCGGTGGCACAGCATGCAGGCTGGAGAGAGAGAGCAAGTGGCCCAGGCATGAGCAGGGCTGTGGGGCTGGGCGAGTGTCCGTGCAGGATCAGTGCCAGGGCCCTGCTGGGGCTGTGCTGTGCTGGCTGCAGGGCAGGGCAGGCACAGGTGCCCCAGCAAGTGGCCAGAGCCCAGCCCTGCTGGGGAGCTCCTGCCTCACCCTGGCATCGTTCTTGCCTCCTCGCTGGCTGCCCTGGAACCCCCTGTGCCTGTGGCGGGGAGCTGTGGGGAGGGAGACTTCTGCTGTCACCTTTCTCCTTGGGGACAGTTTCTGGCTGTGCCATATTGGATCCAGAAGAGACTGATGGCGAGTGCCTGGAGCGTCTGTAGCCCAGCACTGCTGGGATTTCTCCTCCTGACACTTGTGCAGCAGGGCTGAGTGAAGAGAGAGATGCGCGTGAGCTGCGTCAGAGGCACCAGAACCCTCAGACTTACCCTGGTGCCTGAGCAGCCTTGGGCAAACTCCTTCTCTGTGATACTCTCCTCCACTCTGGGGGTTGTGTTGATGCTCAGCCACGTTTTATGGCTGAGGCCAGGGTGATGATGTCACTGGGGCCACTGTGCCATGCCAGCAGCGATCTGTGAGCTCCCCCAGTACCATCCTTAGTGATGGTGTCACAGTAGTGGCTGGTTTGGAGGGGATGGGATGAACTTCTCCTGTCACTGAATTTTGTATTTGTGGCCAAATCAGCGTGGGCGACACAGTGCTGTGTAGAGCCATGGCTGAGCAGCGAGGGCCGAGGCCTGTGCTGCTCCTGAGCCCCAGCAGCAGGGAGCAGGCTGGGGCAGCAGCTGCTGGCAGGGGACACAGGTGGGACAGCAGATCCCCAGATGCCAGGGAGAGCCCACAGCTGGCAGCGTGTCTGCTCAGCTGCACCAGTGCAACTTGCTGCTGACTGGTGACTTTTGTACTCTTGGAGGTAAACTGTAGCCCTCATTTTTGCATACTCTGGCTTTCATGTGATTGTATCTTGGGGGACTGTACATGTGGAGTTTGGTATTATTGCCCCAACAGTCCCAGGAGACCTGAAGGCAGTGTCTTTGTTCCCTCTTTGGACAGCTGGGATGTGCTGGGGAGCTGCATCTGTGTGCCCAGATGGCACCTGTGTCCTGACCAGAGTTCATTTCAAGTGAGAAAAGAGGTTTAATCACATGAAGGGGTAATGCCATCATACACACTTGTGGTGTGAGATATAGACAGAAATCCTCAAACAGCTTCTTTTTCCCATTCCTCACCCCACTGTGAAAGTGGTCTTGCATGTGGAACTAGAAAAATCTAAATCTTGTGTTTCTTGCAATGGCCATTCCATGGGGATAAGCTTTATTCCTTTGCTATATAATCTCATTTTCCCCTCAAATCCTGAATTCCTGACCTGTTTACTCCCGCTGACCTATTTACTGGTCTGCTGAAGACAGGGGCTTTGCATGCAGTGATCTGATTTATGTGCCACCTTGCAATCATGCCTTTATAACTCTGGCACTGCTCACTCAGATTTGGATGTGACCAGTTGTTTTCTCGCACAGATTAATAAATCTGTGTTTTGGGTCTATCTGACACAGTTCCATGGCTGGAAAAAAAGATACAGGGAAGGTTGAGAAGTTGTTGGCAGGAATTGTTTTAAAATCTGTATTTCACAGCGAGCTCATCATCAGCACAGACGATGTAATGGGCATGATTAAATAGTTTAGTCATAGGTAAGAGCAATGGGAACAGTGATCCTTCATGTTATATCCAATTACATCATTCCTCCCAATGAGATCTGGTGCAATTCCCCATGTTTTCCTCTAGGAAGTACAAAGTATAAATAAAACATTTCACTGTGTAGCAAAAGACAACAGCAAATTTTGTAAGAAGATGTAAGAAAGAATGTCTTTTGTAAGAAAATTGGGAGTGAATGTTCTGCTGTTTGTATTTCTTCTTTCTCCAGGACAACTGGACTTTCCAGGATGTTTTTCTTTCCCCAGCGTTTTCTGTGCCTCATCTGTTACATTCTCTAAACCTCACTAAAAAGAAAACTTAATTTATTACAACTTCATCACCTTTAATTTCTAAAAGGTCTGTCTAATTATACCCTTACACACCTTGGGAGAGGCACCTCAGACATTTTTGAGGCTATCTGGGAGTAGTTTTGGGTGTGTTTTCCATGTCTGGGTAGTATCCAGGGGTCTGCTTTTACAGATGAATAGATGACAGGTTTTTGCCTGGGCTCAGCAGGGATGGTGCAGCTCTGTCTGGGAAATCCCAAAATACTGAGTGAACATGGCTGGCATTGTATTTCCTGCCATCAGACCCAGCAGTGTCAGGTTTTCTCAAGGGCAAAGGGAGCACTTTTCTGTACGTTTTCAACTCCACTCTTCCAAATCTGTGAAAGACACAAGATAAAGGAATATCCCAGGCTTTTTTGTTATCTGGGGAAGTTGATCTGTTTGAGGCCACCTGATATCAGAAGCAGTCTATTAGACTGACTTGCATGCCATTGCCTGACACTCTCCCCAAGTCAAACTTCTCCTCTTTTAAACCAAATTTATTCCAAATATGATTAGAATGACTTGCCCTATGGGAAGTTTACCCCAACATAAGGCTTAAAGGCTTTGAAATAAACCTTTTTCTTCAGTAGGAAAAATGTGGCCTTTACTCTAGACTGACACAACCCAGCAGATCTTTTATTTTTTCTGAGCTAGAGTTGTGTGTGAATCACAGGACTGGGGTAGGATGGCAGGGAGGGGGTTATGGTTTCTTGGATCTCTGTAGGAAAATCTGCTTTTTTTCCCATTGTCTGCTCATCCCAGCTGGTTTGTATCACCTCCAGTGGTTTGCAAGGATTTTTTATTTCTACTACTTGTAAACAATTTTCTTTCGTGCAAATCTTCCCTCAAAATGACCTTTTCTCTTTTCTTTATATACAGATTACTCAGCCCAGCATCCTCTCAGGCCTAGGATGCACTGTGACTGCAGCCTCTGTTACCATTTCCCAGATCTCATGTGGTTTTGTTTCCTTTTCCGGGGAGAACCTTAGAATAAAAATTTGTTATCTGGAGTAGAGATGTTTTAAGTGTGTTTTAAGGAATGACCAGATGAGCAGTGAAACTCGGTGCTACTTGAGTAGTTCCTGGGTCTCACAGAATCCTTGAGTGGTTTTTGTGCTGCAGCTGCCTTAGCCAAAGTCTCTCTGCATCCTGCTTCCCAAAGAAACAATCTGGGCTATCCCAACAGCCCCAGTCCCAGGTAACCAGCTGTACCCCTCCCTGCCCTCAGACCAACACACAGAACTCAGTAAATGGCACACATTTATAACATTCCTGCTGAATGCCTGGGCTTGCAGGTTCTGACTCGACACAGCAGCTCCTTTCTCACCAGCTGCCTGGGAGTAGTTGGTATTTCCAGACCTACAGGGCAAAGAAAAAGATTGATGTGCTCATGTCAGCCTTGCCCTCACCAAAAATTGGTTGCCAAATGCTACTGAGGCAATGGTGAAGCAATCTGAGAGTAACAGGTCTAGTGGTAAATTAATTGCAATTTAAAGTTTGTTGGTTTTCCTTTACTAATCCCAAAGAAAGCAAGAGGCACTACATATAACACAGATGGTATATTGCCAGGCAAGGAAACAGAATGAACAAAGCTTGGAAGGACTCAAATCTGGGTGAAGGAGAACCTCTGTGATGGAGCAGAGGGGATGGATGGATACCAAGAAAATAATTAGAAAGTGATGATTTTTTTCATTGCCTTTATGTCTGTATTGTTGTCTCTAAGGACACAAGCTTCTCCCCAGGGGTTTTGTGGAAACCATGCTGAGTTTTGTTTCTTTGGGGAAGAGTTTTCAGTGGATAAATGCACTTTTACCCTCACTCCCAATTTATCACCCAGTCTGTGCATTATCTGAGTGCTCTGATGCTGTAGTGTCTTGCAGTCCAGTCTGTTTGGCTTTTTCTAACACCTACCCAAACAACACCCCCCACATGTCAGTGCCTGTGTGTGTGCAGAGCTGTGTGATTCCTCCCTGTGATCCTCCCCTGGCTGAGGAAGAGGAGAGGCTTGTCACAGCAGGCTCCTCTGCGAGGGAGCAGCTTTTCCTCACAGCTCAAAGCCACAAATCATGCTGAGCTGGGAGCCAGCACAACCTCACAAACACATAATTAAGGCACTCTTAAGTCAGGGGGCAGGTTCTGCCTCCTTATAACCTTACAGCAGAGGTGAATGTTGCAGTGGTACTGCATATCCCATTGCTTCTGTCCTCCTTGAAACATCTGATTTTTGGGGAACTTCACAAAGAGTAACCTTTCATTTTCCAGTGGTGTTTTCGACAAAACCAGGTATTTAATTTATTACATTCAGGGACTTTTGAATAGGACTATTTTGCTTTCTTCAGAAACTTTTAATAGAAGAAATTTTTTTCACAGTTCCTGTTACTTTCTTTTTTTTTCCATATCAGATGAAATATCTTTGGTACTTATAGGTAATTACCAGGAGCTGGAGGGAGGTTCTGGGCCAATAAGGAGATGATTTACTGCCAGAGCTGTTGGCACTGACCATGTCTACCCATGGCAGCCTCCCTGCTGCACAGGGCATGATTTCTGCCCAGGACATTCAGAGTGAATCCCCACCTGGACTCCTGCAGGCAGCAGGTTCCCTCAGCAGGAAGGCAGACCTTCAGCATTCTCTGGAGTAGTGGACACCTTTTAACTCTGGGATGGTGCTGTTTCACCAGTGCTGTCAGTGAACTTCCTTTGCTCAGTGCTCTGCAAATGCAGCTCCTTGTTTATCCTTCAGTCACACTGGTGCTGCCCAAATGGCTCTGGCTCATGGAGATAGAAATGTGCTATTCCAGAGCTCTGCTCCTCAACCAAGGAATGAATACCTTCACAAAGGAAAATACTTGGCAATCTAATACTGCTGGCAGCACTTTTCCACACTCCTATAATTAAACAGGTCCTGACTGAACTATGTATAGGGGTCTGGCTAGGTCTGGAAGTAATGGGTGTATTCTCTACTCTTCTGCTGCTCTGCTCTAAGTGGGCACTGAGTATTTTTGTTATTTACAGAGATTATTCATTCTTTCAGTGTGCCTAGATTACTTCCAATAGCCTTCCTCTTGCTCAGTGTTTCCCCCCAGAACTACCATTGGTAATAACCTGACTTCAGAATAAGTTTCTGGAGGAGCTGTAGAAGTTTGAGTGTAATCAGCTAAACAGGAGGTTTCACTGCAAATATTTGGTGTTTGGGCAGGATACAAAGATCATAGAATCATGGAATATCCTCAGTTAGAAGGGACCCAAAGGGATCATCCAGTCCAACTCCTGTTCCTACCCAAGACACCCCAACAAACCCACCCTGTGCCTGAGAGCATTGTCCAAACCCTCTTGGAGCTCTGGCAGCCTTGGGGCTGTGACCCTTCCCTGGGGAGCCTGTTGTGAAGTACAGGACACATTCTGCAATGCTGGAGGTTGGTTCAGAACCAGCATATGAAATTGGTATCCCCAGATAAGAAGCAGAAAACAGGAGGCCATCCATATAAGGGACGAAAATGCTCCTGCAGCAAGGCTTTGCCCTTTGTGAGTAAAGAGGACAAATCCATTCAGAGAACTGGTGGTGCATGTGATAAAAATCCTCATTGGCTCATTTCTCATTCCTGACCTCAACAAGCAGTTGGAACATTGAATGTTGCAGCCTCCCAGAAGCTGGAACTCCACAAGTTTTACAGCTGGCATTTTGCACTTGATGGTTCAGCTTATGATGTAGAGTTGGATTTGAACACCAGCCCAGGTTTTATGAGTGTGTGTCAGGTTAAAGGCAGTGGAGTGGCACTGTGCACCTGATGGCAAGGCAGGAACAGGCATTTATAAACAGGGATGTTACCAGGAACACCAGAATTGGCTGGAAAAACACATCCAACCTTGCAAGTGCTAAATTTTAGTACTGGAAACCATGAATTTTACTGCTTCCATGAAGAAACAAAACTGCACCCAATGACCACCCCCTCTAGTCCCAGGGTTACAAATCCTAAAACATTAATATCTTAAATTCTTCTAGGAATTTCTCTACAAATTTTAATGCCTTCCCTTTCAGCTTGCCCCTAAGAGGTTGGGGAGTGCTGCTACCCTTTCACAGAGAGGTTGTTGGAGGCACAGAGGAGCTGAACTGCTTCTTGTCAGACAAAGTCTGCTCCAGAGTATGGAGACTTGGCTTTGATTTGCAAACCCCAGCCCTCTGCACTAACCAGGGCACAGTATTTCCTTGTTCTCCTGCCTTCTGAAAGGGCCACTGAGGGTTTGGCTAAGAGCCCTTTTTTAATAAATGGGGGCAAAAAGAGAAAAGAGAATGAACACTTTGGCTTATCAAGTGTTGTTTGCTGAAACTGAGCGCTGGATTGTGACTCCCAGATCAGAGGTTGGCTCTGTTGTGTGTTTGTATGTTGTCTAACACAGTGGATAATTAGTCCCAGTTGGGATACTTTGGATGTACAAATTATGCAAATATATTTACTACAAATAATAAAAACAGTTTAAAAAAATGGGCAGACTCTCTCCTGTTCTCTGAAACGGTTTTTCATTTGAGCCTCAGCATTTTCAGTTAAAATTCAAATCATTCATTCCATAGAGCAGCCTTTGCCTTCAGGTTCCCTAATCATCTCCTCTGGGAAAGTAATAAAATACATTTTTTCCAATTATTTCCATTACAGTTTTTCTAGATAAAAGAGGGCTTATTCCCAGACTTGATCTATCAGTTGTTGCTTGATCTCTTTAAAACCCACTCTCATTCTGCTCAGGCCTTGCTTGTAATCAGTTGTGAACAGAAATGTTGCTCATGGGTGACTGCTCAGTTAAAAATGAGCAGTCAAGAAGAGACTTAGATGTTAAAAAATGCTTGGTTTGATCTTTGCTGCCAGTGACTTGATGATGGGATCAGGTTTAGGCCAGTGACATAAAGGTTTTGAAAGCCCCTCTCGAGCTCTCTTGAAGCCCCTCCAGGCACTGGAAGGGACTCTGAGGTGTCCCTGGATCCTTCTCCAGGTGAACACCTCCCAGCCTGCCTTTGTAGAGAGATGCTTCATCCTTTGGAGCGTCTCCATGGCCTCCTCTGGTCTCTTTTACCAGGTCATTGTAAATAAAAAGAGCTACCACAGCATGAAAATTTCCTTAAGAATTCCTAGGAAACATGTAGCTGGCTAAAACGCGAGTGAGACTTTTTTTCTGTTTCTTTTTTCCTGATTTTTTTCTGGGCAAAGCTGACCCAGAGCTGGAGCTGTATGTCTCTAGTTTGACTGGAAAAGAAACGTCATGGATAACAATCAGGGGATTGACAAATAACATTTTATCAGAAGTAATGTTTTTATTATTACAGGACGTTGTGCCTTACACAGTGTGGTTTATTTAGTCAAAATAATTACTGACACCCCAGTGTCCTCTTGAGTGTTACTAATTATTTTGACTAAATAATAAAAGTTCACTTCACAGGACTCTTCCTTAGCTGAATGCATGATAGTCATTTCCATCAAAGCTTTAATGACTGGGTATTTCATTAGGAACAACTGAATAATATCCACAGTAAATTAATAACAAATTTCTAATGGGAAATATTTTTGCTGGAAGCAGTGGCACTAAGAAGTGAATGAAAAAGTAATATTAAGTAAAAAACAGCAGCAAAGAACAGCTTGATTTTGAAGAGCTACTGAAGAATTAGGCACAGAAATTTAATAAGTTTCAGTCAGTTCCCAGACCGTCAAAGAACAACATGATGTCTTTCACACTGCAATCTTCTCACAAGTTTATTTATAATTTCCCATCTACTTTTTCTCCAGGGCCCCATATTTTCCCATTTTTTCAGGAGTGCTGACAGCAGCCGCTTACAAACTTTTATCAACAAAATGACATGAATACAAATAAGGCACATCAGTCTCATGACCCTTCACATCAGGGAGCAGAAATGCTGGATGGCTCTTCTTTAAAAGCAGCAGAGCTGCTATTGACCTGCAGAGTCCTTGAGACCTTGTATCATTTATTTGTGGCGAGATGGAGCTCCCCTAACACACCTCAGGGCAGGAGAGGAGTTTGGTTCTGCCATATCCCCAAAAACAGGGATGGATTCACCTGTCACCCACTCTACTTGTGAGCTTCCCAGGAAAACCTGGACTTGAAGGTTGGACTGGGCTTGGAACAACCTGGTCTAGTGGAAGGTGTCCCTGCCCATAGCAGAGGGTGGAAATGAGATGAGCTTTAAAGTCCCTTTGGACTGGAACCATTTTATGACTTTCTAAATGTGCCCCTACCAAATACCACTGCCCAAACCAAGGGGGTTTGTCCTTGCTGCTTTGAGCTGCTTGTTTTGGACTATGATTGGCACAGTGTAACTGCTGTGGAAATCAGACTCTCATCCCTGCTCCCTCGTATACAGAGCTCATAAGGAGCCTGTTGTTGTCACCTAAACAGAAGCACAGTTTGCACTGAAGTCACTTTTGAAGCCAGCTCTGCTTTCTCCACACATGGCACAACGATGTTGTTTTCAATCTGAAAGACTTCTACTACCCTTCAGGGACAAGAGTAATAAGAAACACAGCAAAAGTGAATTCTTTTAGGGAAGACACGTGTTAGGATTTGTGTCTGCTCCCTGACAGCCTCCCTTGACATGAATGCAAAGAGGCTGCCAGGCGTGCTGGTGAGTGAGGGGATGCCTTGGAGATTTAAGACTGCAACGTACCAAAATAAAGACATAACAATTCCACAGTGCACACACCAGAAACCTCTCTAAGGGTAATTACACAGTGATCTGTAGGAATCCATAAATATCCTGCTGTCACATGCTATTTGTTAGCAAAACCTACAAAGTTTCAGAATAATTAAAGGATAGCTTACATGATATCTGTGCCCAGTGACCAATAAAGTCACTTTCACAGCTGTTTTGACATAACATCACCTTATTTACAAAGAAATTGTTATGTTGAAACAACTGGGGAACTGTTTTTAATGTTGCCTGACTTTGCATCTATTCATAACTGAGACACTAATAGAAATCCTGCTTATCCAAAATGCCCTGTGTGTTGAACAAGCTACAGAGAACATTTTGGCAGTGCTGTCTCAGGGCTCTGTCAGTGAAAGCACTTGTTGCTTTAAGTCCCATAATTCTTCTAGTTTTCCCTGCTACTTCCCCATAGGAAAAGGTCTTTTAGGTCAGAGAATATTCTCCATTATATAAAGAGGAGCCACTTTCCTAAGACTTAAGTACAAACCTGAAGCATCACCGAGTGCCACTGCTGTGAGCCATGAAAACCCTCTCTCTTAATAAGAAACACTGAGAAAAGAAGGTAGAGTTGTCCAGAGAAGCACTCATGTGACCAGAAGTTTAAAAGTGGAATAAGGTGACAGTTTGATTTTGTTTGTTTTGCAAAGATTTTTATGCAGGAAGATGGGGGGATGCTGAATTTCCCAATCCCTTGAAATAAGGCATCATCCAGGCTCCCTGTTGTGTCTCCTTTGTAGGAGCGATCTGGCAAGAGGAGCAGTGGCAGAGCAAGACTTCAAGGCTGACATGACATTTTTGAGGAACTTTAAGTGATTTCTTGGATGTTGCAGAGCATAAATTAATCCATTTTAACTGAGATTGCAAAGAGAGCCATTTAAAAAAAGCCCAGAGTACTGGGGTGAGGAGCCCAGCCATTGTGATGCTCAGAGCACTCCTGATGTTGTGCCTGCATATTCATCAGGAGGCAGATTTGCCTGATCAGCAACGATCAATAACCCATTACCTTTGGAAAGAGAGGACATGGAGCAGCCTGTGAGGTGATGCAGGAACATGATTTCTCTCTAAAAACCCAAATTCTGTGTCCTGGTTCTGACAGGTAGCACTGATCAGCCTGGTCTGAGGTGTTGGTGAGGCACAGGAGCTGTGAGAGGTTCATTCCTACAAATCCCCACTCCTGGTGGGTGTGAGTTTTATAAACTGATGTTTTAAGAGGGATCATTATGCTGTGTTTCAGAACAATAAGGCAGCACACTGAAGGCAATCACAGCAATGTGCCTGTGCTGTGCATCTCAACTCAGGGCTCTGAGTGCCTGGGGAAGAGATTCCAAGCTCATGCATTATTCATCTACAATAACTATCTTTGAAATTATAAGAGGTAACAACAATCAGTGCTCATTCACCACTGCCATCACTACCCTTAACAAGGACCAGCCCTGTAATTTCACTGCACAAGAATATTCCTGGAATCTCTCTCCTTCTCAGGCTCTTACAAAAATGCAGTGAATAGTGAAAAAATCAGGCTGGTTATGCATGTCCTTTCCCTGGAATTTCCCCAGCATCATGACTGCTTCCAGTGGTGGAATCTGCTGGAAACTTCTGGAGCTGAAGTGCTGCAGTTAGTGAAAATTGTAGAAATATAAACTCCCTTCCATTTGTGATGTATGATGGACATTTCTCTGCTTTTCTTTCTGCTAGGTACATTATACAAGCTGGTTTCTGAGGATAAACACAATTATATGTGGAAATAATGGAAAATGGATTTAGACCATGTGCTTTTGTTGCTTAGTTTAATGATTTTGAGGTACATGTCACATTGTGAAAAGCTGCATTTCCTTTTTATGTATTTTATCAGCTAGACCCATTGCTTCTGGCACAGATATGAGTGTTACACCAAAAAAGTCATGAAAGATCAGAAGGAATCACAGCCAGGGGCTCTGAGACATCCATTAACCCAGTATCACACTGGTGAGAAATAATTTTTTCTCCTTCCTAAGTGGAATAAAGAAAATTGAAGAGATGGTAATCCTGGGTGAGGCAGCCCTGGCTGGACTCACTCTGTTGAGGTGTTGGTTTATTTGATTTTAGCTTTGAATAAGGATGAGACACTTCAGTTTGCAGAGCTGTTTTCTTTATGTGAGGATAAGTGAGATGCTGCTGGGATACAGCATTTCCCCCTTATGCTCTGAAATCCTTCACAAAGACTCACACATAATCATTGTCCCCCAGTTACATAAGCAAGTGTCCCTCAGTTCATCAAGCACAGAGAAATATTACCTGTGCCACTGCCATTGTTAAAATGGATTGCAAGAGGAAGGCATAAAATAAGATTTTGACAGCAAGGGAGACAAAGAGATGAAAAAGAAAATGTGATTTTCTCCAGAACATGCAGATTATTTCCTAAATCCTAAAGAGTGACTATTTCTGGGGAATACAAATCAGGCAGCATAAAGGAAGAAAAATAAATTAGATGCACAGCCAGGTAAATCTGGTTAACTGAGTACTTTAGCTGAGTACAGGTGCCTCCTGCTCCCTAAATGCTGTGTTCATCCACCCTGTTCCATGCACACCTGCAGTCACAGGTGAGGGCTGTAACTCCAGCCTTGAGGCTGCTGTCATTTGCACCTGTAGCACCTTCAAAGTTGTCCCAGTTTGATTATGGACACTGCAGTGTTTTTCTTCATCCTTTTATCACTAACATTGGCTGAAATTAGAACAATTTCCCCTGAGCTGCAGAGTAGAGGCTGCTGCAATGGCCTGCAGATGTGCAGCTGGAGAGTTGGATGGCATCAGTGGTGGCAAGTGAAGCTCAGCAGGGATAGAATCAGAGTCATTAAGGCTGCAAGAAGCTTTTAAAAGCATGAAGTCCAGCCATTAACTCAGCACTGCTAAATCTGCCTCTCTTTCCATCCCCTTAGCATTCAGTGGGATCTGTGAGCAGCAACGTTATGAACAATTTTGAGCATTGGCCACCACTGAAGAAGAGATTAAATAGGATTTTCATTCTGTTAAAGATGAAAATCCGAAGAATCTAACCAGCTGAAACCTGTTTTATTTTCAAGTACTTATTTTCACCTTTCCCTCTGCTAAAGCAGAGGGAAAAAAAGAGAAATTTTGGTGACTCGGGGAGTCTAAGCTCCTCTGCAGCCTGGTGAAGAAGTGGTGCAGTCTGCTCTGAAATGCAGCTGTGCAGGCTGAACAGCTCACACGTGGATTTGGGGGCTGTAATGAGGAGCAGAAGAGTTTCTGTTCCTCCCAACAAGGATATGAGAAAGGAATGTCCTTGAGTCCTGCTGGGACCACCCATGGTCACCATCAGTTCAGCATCTCAGTGAGGCAGGTGACTCACTGCCGTGAGCACATTGTGAGGGGCATTAAGGGATAAAAGCTTATGACCACTGAATCAGACTGAATCTCCTCAAGAGAATTAATATTTCTTCAAGAATTAACATTGAAGCTGCAATTCTAAAGCTGTGAATTAACTTTCCATCAGAGTTACAGTGCAAGAGCAGGTAAACCCACACTACACTCTGCTTGAGCATCACCCTCCTGGTTTTTCCTCCAGAAAACATTGAAAGAAGCTGTTTGCAGCACTCTTTCATTTTTTGTAAAGCCCTGCTTATGGTCTACCTTACTTTTTTTGGTACCTTTTACTCTCTGTCTGAAGGCCTTTGCAGCCCACACTTGCAGAGAGTAGAGGGTTGGAAGGACCTTAGAGATCATCCCTGCCATGGGCAGGGACCCCTCCCACTATCTCAGCTTGCTCCAAGCCCCATCCAGCCTGGCCTGGAACACTTCCAGGGATGGGGAGTCCACCTGATTTTAAATGCCTTGCACATTATTTCATGTGAATAAACATTGTGCAGAGTAGCTACAAGCAGGTGGACTCCTGACTCAGATGAAATCAATATACCTCCCCACTCAGTCTGTGCAGCATCATTTTTGAAGATAATATTGGTTGTAGTGTGGTTCTGTAACTTGGCAAAATGAAAATACTTTCAGTTTTAGTTGAAAGCCTTGATGCCAATGCCACTGGGGGGAAAGGAAGTCACAGTCTCACTCATTTGTTGGTGAAAGCTCATATCCTGCACTGCCAAGTGACATATTTCCTGTCCTTTTGGGTTCATGGCTTTGGAGTCTTTTTAGGGTACCAGCTGATGTGATGATACAGGTTCAGCCCGTTGCCTACATGTCCCCAGAATAAATGTCCAAGAAAATGGAATTTAATAGATCAAGGAAAGATTAATGTAGCAGTAAATGGGCAGAGGCAGAGGAATGTCTTAGCAGGCTGCTGTTCTCTCATCTTGACTCTCTCATCAATACTTTTCAATCTACTGTGCTGAGAGGGATATCACTTTTAATGCCCTAAGGTCACTAAAACCTCACATGAAATCTGTAATCCCTGAGCTGACAGCACAGCAAATGATTTCTCTATTGGTCTTTATAACTGTAATTGCCACTGAACAGAATCTTTATCTATTTCTCACTCTAAATTATGTGACTGATGGCACGGATGGTCTCTGTACAAAGATAAACCCGATGGTTTCTGATGGTGTGAAGCTGATGAACAGTGCTATCTGTTGGCTTTTATGTCTTTCAAAAACAATTTCTTGCCAGATGGTCTTCTGAGATTGTACAGTCTTCTCCTCTGTAGTTGAAGTAACATTGACATTGTAGAATAAACCTTAATTTCCTAGGTATTGTAACCCATAACCACATAATGTAAAAAAAAAAAAAAAAAGGCAACCTAAGGAAAAAAATCCTTAAAAACCAGCTTTCCCTGTTGTAGTATAAAACAGAAAATATTGCAATGCTGAAGAGTTGTGCAGGTTTGTAAAGCTACTGATTTGTGGGGTATACATGACTTAGGGCAAAATTAACAAGATACTGTGATTTTTATTAATTTATGTCCTCAGTTCACATGTGCTCATTGCTGTCTGCTGAAGAGCTGTGGTGTCTAGTAGCTGCTTATTTATTTCTTTCAGGTCATGGAGATTTCAGGGATGGGGCAGCCACAGCTTCTCTGGGCAGCCTGTGCCAGGGCCTCACCACCCAAGAATTTCTTCCCAATATCTAATCAAAATCTCTCCTGCTTTGGTTCAAAACCATTCCCCCTTATCCTGTCACTATCTGCCCATTTTCCCCCCTCTTCACTGGCTTGGCAGTGCTGGTGTCAGGAGTGCAGCCACTTTTAGCTGCTTTTTTAGCAGAGGAACAGAAATGTTCACTTTAATCAGGAGCAAGTGGGAAATGACTTTTCCTGGGTGCCCTCTGCAGTGCTGAGCTCAGCAGCAGCAGGGCAGCTTTCCTTTATGGGCAAAGATGCCAGCCTTTGAACTGCTTGTCAGGTAGCAGAACTTTAATGCTGTCAAAAGACTTTTTTTCCTCTTTTCTTTGTTCCCAGCATTGTCTTCCCATATTTCTCAAATAGATATGAAAGCAGTGGGCTGGATTCTGGGCTGGTTGAGCTGTTACATTTGACTCAATAAAGATATATTGATTTATAGCCGCTGAGAATCTGGTTTTATACAAAACTTATTAACAACTAAACCCCACCAAAATTGCTGAGTCTGATCCTACTGATCCTTGGTTGCTTCAGTGAAACAAAGTAGTTTTATTGTCAATAGCTTTGTGCATCTCTCATGTCTAAAATGTGTCCCACAGTTTATGAAAAACTCTGTATTTAAATTATCTTCCATTGAGGACCAGCCTGTTGTACCTCCTGGTAATTAGAACAAACCAAATTAATACACTTTCTACAAAACAGCACTCCAAATGTTTTAGATAAAAAGTGATTTGGGGTGGAAGGCACGTAATTTTCCAAAGGAGACAAGCACCAGTACAGAGCAGCACTGAGCTAACAGAAAATATGGGCTTTTTTAGAGCAAATACCATCTTTCATAAAGCCATGGGAAAACTCTCAGCAATATCACAAATGTGACCGTGGATGAACTTGGAGAATTTCTCCAGAACCTTCCCAACATGAGGAGAAAAACCATTCCAGGGAAATCTCTCATCTTGAACCCATGTGGAAACTATGCAAGGAAGTATTAATTTCTGGAAAAATGTTCAAAGCAGTTGAAAAGCGGGAAAGGAAAACAGCATAAGGGGATGAAGCAACTCCATGGATTTAAACACCAAACAGGAACAGAGGTAGCTCCACAGTCAACAGCCTGACTGACACAGCAGCCAGCCAGGAAGCCAGATGCTGTGGCTATAGAAAATATCTTCCACCACTTGGCATTTGACTCCTCTAGCTGCCAAGGACAATGGAAAAAATTCACATGTGGCAAGTCACACCACAGGATCCAGGAGGCAATTGCATATGAAGAGAGCTGCCTTTAAAAAAGGCACGGCTGCTCCTTTTTTTTTTTTTTCTTTTTGTTTTTTTGGGAAGGAAAAAGGCAGAGGAACTTTTGTGCAGGGGAAATGACACTCCAATGTTTGTTCTTGTCGTTCCTAGTCAAGGGGGTGTTTGGGTGCTTAGGTGACAGCCCCAGTGCAAGGTTGGACACAGGACTGGTGGGCACCCATAGGTGGTGGCACCCAAGGTGCAGGGAGCAAAAGTCAGCTGAGGGGAGTTGTTTGGGTTGTTTTTGAGGAATGAAAACACAGCATTTCCTGGAGGAGTCCCACTTTCCTGTCCTGTGTGCAGGCAGACACCCAAGGCTTGCTTTTACAGGGGGAGGCTGGGGGGGTCAGAGCCATTAAAAGTTCAGCAGGGTTTAGGCAGAGGATTGGGCTACACCTGTGTAAACTGAGTTTTTGTCTTTGTCTTAATTTTCAGAGAGATTCATGTGTGTACTCTAGCTGCCACAAGAAAGTCAGGCAAGAATCCCTTATTTTCTGATAAGACTATAATTACTCTTTTAAAAAAGTATATATTCCCAAAGAAAGGGTGGTCTGAGGTTTGGAAGTCTGTTCTCTGGACATGCAGGACAGTGTTTTTTATGCTCTCACACATGCTCCCATCTGCCTACTTTTTTTTTTTTTTTTTTTAATGAAAGAGGAAGCCAAAACAAAACCTTGATGGCTTTTCCTGCCAAAACCAAAAACTCCTTTGAAGGAAAAGATGATGATTTGCAGT
This sequence comes from Cichladusa arquata, assembly GCA_026413545.1. Taxonomy (NCBI): domain Eukaryota; kingdom Metazoa; phylum Chordata; class Aves; order Passeriformes; family Muscicapidae; genus Cichladusa; species Cichladusa arquata. Next base: position 32,043,069 of record JAOTQP010000304.1, on the reverse strand, counting down.
GATTCTGTTCCCTCTGTGGGTAAGAGGCTGGACAGCTGAGCCCAGTGGGGGTCACATCCTTTGTCTGTCTGTCTGTCCGTCCAGCAGCACCACCTGAGCTTGGGCAGCATCACTCCAGGTGGTTCCTGGAGAAGGACTGAGAGACAACTCATCTAAAATAATCCCATCCTATTAGCTCATTGTCTGGTTTTGAAATCTTCCCCACTTAACTCCCAGCTTTGCAGGAGGATGCTTTATTCCCGTGATTCAGTGAAGGGTTTTGCTGTCATAAAGAATAAAAGCTTAGCACTGTTCTCCTTGTTTTTGTGATCACACTTGGGTCACATGGTTTTAATTGCTGGTCTGCATTAATAGAGAATGGCTAAATCTGTTCTTTTAGTCACCAAAGAACAAGAAGCTTGGCAAAGGAGACTTTCTACTGGCAAGTCCCCTGCTCCTACTGGGAAAAATCTAGCAGGAGGATGTGTCCTTTAGACCAGTTTAAACGAAGTCTTTATCTTAATCTGCAGAGGGATTCATATTTGAACTCTTATCTGCCATGAGAAGGTCAAGCATGAATCCCTTATTTTCTGAAATAAGACTGTTTTGCAAAGCTCCTGCTGTGGGCTGGGATGGAATCCAGTGTGGATTGCCTACTGTGTCCAGCTTTGGCTGTCTAAAGACTACAAAGGGATCACACACTCCCCTCCCATGAACAATTATGTACCAAAGGCAAAAAAACCCACGTCCAACATAATAAAAAAAACTCTGAACTCTCCCAGCCCTGGATGATTCTCAGCCAGGTTTTGGTGATCAAAGCAAACTGGGCTTTTTGTGGCTAGAAGAGAGATAGATCCATGGAATTTCCTCCTGGGAGAAGGGAGATGGCAAAAGATAGGAAATGCTTTGGGACCATGGTGTCCATGGTAGCTGGGTCTGAGCCCAGGGAAGAGCATTTTATGGGGACTCCTGAGTTTATTCAGGTGTAAAACTCACCAGCACTTACTGGAAACACAGAATTATGAAGACACTCATAGGTAGGGAAAAGGAAGAAAGGAGGGACAGTTCTCTCATGGATATTTTTCCACAGTTGATCTGTGTCCACAAAAATGGCCGGAAAGCAGCTGGGGATGTAAATTGGAGGTGTTTGGCATCTTGTTTGCACTGGATATTTCCTGCTTTTTGCTGTCCTTTCCCACCCTGAATGAATGTTTTTTTGGCACAGGCAAACTAAAACACATTGTAAAACATTAGCATTAGTACATGGCCTTTTAATCTCCCTCCTTTTTTTTTCCCCATATAAGGAGATAAATGCATTTAAGAAAATATTCTCTCTCATTCGTTTTATTAAATATTTACCTGGATGAACAGAATTGCTGCTAGAAATTAAACTTGTATTCTGTGCCTCTGTGTGGGCTCTGTGTCAGTCTCTGTGATCCCACTGGAACTATTCACATTCAGCTCAAGGCCTAATTGATGATTTTGCACAAAGCTTCTATTTTTTTTTTTCCTTAAGAATAAAGTAATATTCTGTAAATTGCTAGTCACTGGAGACTTTTGTGATCATTTCATCACTACCTGACACAGTTACTTAGACACCTTCCTTGTGACCTGGTGCCAAGGCAAGCAGAAAGACTTAGCCAATGCAATTAAAGCTCAAACTTTACAGTGATAGTCCCATCAAAAATTCTGTTAGCTCCTCACAATTTCAGCCAAGCAGCAGCTTGCCATGTGTGTAGCCTGTTTTCTGAGCAGGTTTTCCAGGGAGGGGGAGATGTCCTGTAGAAATGTCAATGCAAACAGGATGTGTTTCCAGTGCTGCTTCCTGGAAACCCCTTAGTCTAGGGGCAGTGGAGTTACTGTGTAAGTGTTTCTCTTGATGGGTCTGGGCATGAAGTGGGATGTAAAGGATCAGGAGGACTCCAGGTTTGTCCCTGGGTCCTTCCCTGTGTGGAGTTGCAGTGGGAGAATTGCAGGGGTCCACAGCAGCGAAAGTGAAGGTGGTTTTGTCCTTGGGAGTTCCACACAGATCTCCTCAGCCACAAGCTGGTAAAAAACAACAAATAACTCCAGAAGGGAGAGTATAAAAGCCAAACCACACGGGAGCAGAATAACAAGTCAGCTGTGCCTGAAGTTCAGTGTCACCAGCACCCTGACAAGTGTCACTGCCCTGTTCCTGTGCAGCTGTTTCCTAGCTCACACGTGAGCTGTCACCAGCAGACACAGCAGCCACGAGCCAGCTGCACACCCTGGGCTTGCATTTCCTTCTTTTACAACAGGCTGAAAAGCACAGAGTGTTTCTGCTCCCTAATGCAGTACCTGTCAGTGACTTCACTCAGTACATCAAGAAAAATGGTGTTTATAGTCCCTCAGGACAGGAAAGTGGGGGTTTAAATAATTTTGCTTCTTTTAACTCCTCTGATTTCTCCAGCGCAGATGAAAGAAAACAACACATCAAATATTAATAAGAGAAAGATTTTTGAATTGTGCTTCCACTCCAGGAGCTCCTGAAATTACGTGACACTTCCCTCTCCACCATCAGAGCCCTGTTGCTTCCAGAACAGCCATAACCCATCCAGAGCATGTGGGAGCTGTTCTGACAGGAGGAGTCCCACTGAAACATGAGCATCCTTTGTATTAGGATGCCAGGAAGCATGTCTATAGCAGACAGCACTGCCTGTGTTGTATAAAAGTTACAGAGAAATTAGGTCTTTCCAAACAAACACTAAAATTTCGTCACAGGAAGGTTGTCCAGCACTGGCACAGCTGCCCACGGCAGTGGTGGTGTCCCCATCCCTGGAGGGATTAAAAAACTTTTGGATATGGCCCTTGGGAACATGGGACAGTGCTGGAGAATGGCTGGATGAACTTAGAGATCTTTCCCAAGGTAAATGATCCTGTACTCTGTGATAACCTAGTGCTGGGAAATGTGGCACTACTGGGAACTGAACAGTCTCTTGCAACATGAAAAATAAGATTTTGGAAGCAGGTCTGTTAGCAATTCAAGGGCATGCCAAAATGAGGGTGGGCATAAGCTTGTTTGACAAATTGCAGGGTGCTGCTGAGGGGGGACAGGTGGGAGGACAAAGGATTGAGGGGAAAGGTGAGGTTTACTGGGGAGAGCAAGAGCTGCTGGGTATGAGCTCAGACATTTGTGCCCTGATTTGTGCCATGGCACGAGGTGAGAAATATCTGCAGGTGCCACAGGGCACCCTGTGCTGAGCCTGGGGCTGCCCATGTCATCTGCAAATACATCAGTGCTGCCTGATGGAGAATATTCACCCAGTTCCTCGTTCAAGAAGGAAACCTTTAAATTCAGAATTGTGAGATCCTGGTAACAAAGGATATCTGCAGTATGTGATGAGTGATGCTTTTAGGACTTTTTTCGAGATTTATGGTGTGCACTGAATTCATTTCATCACCACACACTTCATGTGGTTTTCTGCTGCATTTAGCTCGAAGCTGTGGTTGTGACTGATGAAGGATGCAGGCTGTGAACTGGGAGAGATGTGGGGAAACACAGAGATGCAGGGAAAAAAATGCATTGAAAGGGGGAGAGCACTCTGTTAGGTATCACAGGAATCAGTAATTTTACAGCAACATGGTTGGAACCCTCGGAGAGGAATTTGCAAACCTTCATAAAAAGGGGAGAGTGAAAAAGAGGAGGAAATAAAGGAAGGGAAAAGCCCTGAGCTGTGCAGGAAGCCCATCTTCCATGCCTGTGCACAGCCTCTGGTAAATCACCTGCATTTCCTGCACAGGCTCTGGCCAGCTGTGCAAGAGATATTATAAATAAGTTGTTCTCCAGCGTCCTTTGGAAGGAGTTAGTCATTTCCACCTGAAAGAACAAGAATAAAATGGGAAAACACATGAGGAGGAGGTGGTGGGAGCAGAGCTGGTGGGGCTGTGGTCTCTTCTGCAGATCCTGGTGTCCCCGCTGCACCCCAGTGCTCCCTGCAAGGAGCTCCACCGTGCTGATGGACTTCCTCAGCTCCCACAGGACAGACAGACAGACAGACAGACAGAAACAGCAATTCCTGACAATCCCTGCTGTCCCTTCCCTCTCTGGAGCACACGACTGACAAGGAGCTGTGGGTCAGAGGGTCCTTGTGTGCCTGGTGACCCCATGGACACACAGCCCAAAGCTCAGCTCCAAACCTCACCTGCTGCCCAGTTTCCCTCAGCTCACCATGGTGCTGAGCCCCTCAAAGCAAGGAAAGTGGATGCTTTAGCATCACACAGTTCTCTGCCCCCTGTCATCATCAGCTGGAAATGAATTTTTCTGACAACACAGGAAGCCAGCCCTTCACCCTCCTGGGTATCTATCTGCTAAAGTGAAAGAAAACTAACATTTTATCCTGGGATGGTGCTTTTGGCTGCTGTAGAGAACATTTGGAATTTATTGGGAAAAGGCAAACAATGGCCTTGTCACTGATGGCAATGGGAGCTTCTGTAGTTGGACTTTAGGTGTGGAATATGCACCTCACTTCTGTTAATGTATAGAAACACATCCCCACAGTGCTGAATTTGAAGCACAAAAATACATGGTCGTCTACCAAGCCTGGAAATCTGTTCAGCATCTACTTGTTTTTAACACATTTACCATAAACAGGCTGGGAAAGTCTTCTGTTCCACCTTCCCAGCAGACAGGGCAGGTAGTTTGGGGCAAGAAAGAGATAAAAACACTGCTGCCAAATATATTTTGGATCGTGCATGCAATCTTTCCTCTTTATAAAGATGTTCTATAAAATCAAGGAATAGCCCTAGTTCAGGCTACCTGGTTAAGAGATGGGTTTTTTTATCAAAAGTAGGAGGCACAATGACAACCTCCAAACTATCATGGATGTCAGTGAAAGTAATTCACTTTATTAAATGGGTCATGGAGGATATTGCAGGTCCAGGGGCTTTGCACAGATATTGGAATGGAAACTATTGCATGAAGATCCAACTAATAATTTCAGGCGTAGGAAGCAAAAAAAAACTTAGCAATTAGACTATCTAATTAATGAGGATCTTTACATAATTAAATTAATGCCCTGACTGTGGTAAAATGTCACATTAACATTTCATTGACATTCATATTTACTAATAGGACAAGTGTTAAGTAGTGATGCATGACGATTTTTTGGGACACTTTTAGAAAGAAGTGGTGCAGGAATTTGCTTTTCCATCATCACCTCTGTGGGCAGTGACAGATGTGAATGCCCACATCCTTGTCCTGGGAATAATTTTGGTTTCTCTTTGACTTTAGCCAAGTCATTACACTCTCTGTATACAGCTAAGCCATTCCAGCTTACTGCAATACCCAACTTTTACTGTGCACCACTGAAGTTTTTACACATTTTTTAGCAGCTGGAGGAAAGGAGAATATATGGTTAATCAGACTTGTATTTTGTTGCTGCAAAATGACTTGAATATCTTATTCCCTCTTTTGCTTTTATGTCAAGGATTTCACTGGTGACCAGTGTGGAGGAGAAATATTTTCACCATGAGTAACATGCTCTTGTTTTCTGGGGAGATTAAAACCTATAGTGAATGAAACCTAAACAAGCATTTTAATATCCACCTGAAAGGAGCAGGAAAAAGACTCTGAAGTTACAGTAAATGTAATCCCTCCTTTGATATTAATTTGTTTCATTACTGGAATCTTTCAGGATTAGATGCAATACCCAGAACAATTGTAACAGGATCTGGGAAAAAAAAAAGCCTTTGGCTTTTGGAGAGCCAATATGACACAGCTTTATCACATAGCCCTGTCTTTGCACCCAGTTTTCTCTGAACAAATTGAATGCTATTGATTTAGAAACTGATGTTTCACCATTCAAATAAAGAACAGGGATGCTAGCAAGCATCTCTGGGCACCTGTCTTCTCTTTTTGGGTTAGAAAAGCTTTACTGTCTTATTTATCATCTAATCCTATAGCACAAGTACATCTCAAATAGGAGGTCCTAGCTATAGTGGCAGAGGCAGAGCTGCATCTCACTGGTCTCTCTTCTGATAACAGGACTGAGACAAAATCTGATTTCAGGTCCATGGGTAAAGGCCCAAATTCTGAACAAGAAGGTACATGCCTGGTCCAGGACCCTGGCATTACTTTCAATATGATTTGTTTGATGCATAATTAAATCTAGTATAAATTTTATTTAATTTCCAACATCTCCATCACATCTTTGAGAGACAGATAATGAAGGGCTAAAAAAACCCCCCAAAACATTTATTATATTGATTTTAATGCACAGACTGATGATTTTCAAGGTCACTGGCTAAGTCAGGAACAGATTACTGGAGAGGATCCAGCTCTCATGTGGTTGGGGCTGGTGTATGTGCAGATGGTGTGGTTCATAAATCTCGTGTGTAAAGCATGTGACAAGTGCAGAAACTTTAATTTTCCTGCTTTTCCTGCTACCTTGGACTGCATTTAGGAGGAAAATGGCACAGGTGGCTCAGAGAAGCTGTGGCTGCCCCATCCCTGGAATTGTTCAGAGCTGGCCTGTGATTTTATTGCTGAACCTATGCAAAAACCATGGTTTCTGAGTAATGTGAAACTTTCTAACTGGAATGAAATCCGGAAAGGAGTAGCTCATTCAGGAACTTTAGTAAACTGAGCTCAGCAGAAACCTTGCTAAGCATGGATCACACACTTCACTGAGATTTCCACAAGCTTCTGCATTTGTGTGACAAAAATCTTGTTGCTTCTGGCTGGCTGGGGACCTGCATTTGGGTAACATTACTGTTAGTAAGAAGGATTTAGGGGAGGTGGAGAGGACTGACTCTGCCCAGCCCTGCCCAGTGCTGACTGATGTGCCTTTCCCAGTGATTTCTCCATTTCATGCCTTCAGTGATAACTCATCCATCACTTTTCCTTCAGAAACCACCAGGAACCACTGGAAGCACCCACTGTCAGGAAATTCCCCTTGATATTCAGCCTTAACATTTTTCTCTGAAATCCCATCTCATTATTTTTCTTTACAACCTCCTGAAACCCCTTGAACAGTTCCTTCCCATTCTTTCCCTTTTCAAACACAGGCAGGCAGACACTCACATTCTTCTCAGCATTTACACAGCCAGGCTCTTCAGAACTTTCTTTTAAACTTTCCTCAAAAGCCTCTGCTTCTGCAAGTCCTGTCTCCCTCATCTTCATCAGGGTTTTGGGGAGGAAGAAGATCTAGGGGAGAAGCTGTGCAGTGAAAAGAAAGCACAAACCATGTGTCTTTTTGGGGAAAGGGGGAGAAGTGAAGGGAGGTGTCCAGCCAGGAGTGGTCTGTGCTGTATCTTTAATAAAAGCTTGTCTTAGAAAAGAGCTTTTTGGTTCTGTTGTGCTTTTTTGAGCCCTGACATGGGTTCCCCCATAGAACAGCTGCTGCAGGAGCTTCATGCCCTCACTCAGCTCCTACTTGATGATGGGGACATTTTTGGTCCTGCTAAGCCCCAGCATCTGCACTCAGTTCCCAGCACATCCTTTCTCCACTGTGAGATGGCATTTCCTACTGGCAGCTGGTTTTATCTGCTTCGTGCAAATTGACCTTCCAAAAGCTCATTTAAGGAGCTGCAGTGGAAAAACCAAAGGTTTCAGCCAAATGGTGGTTGGCTTTTGTGACTGAACAAAGGAGTCGGCCAGGTTTTTGTTGTTTGAATGTCCTTGTCTGAGTTCACAACTTGTAAATCCATTTCCCTTTTCCAAACTAATTCTTCCTGCAGGGGCTCGAAGTCAAAAGCTTTTGTTCTGGCTGCTGGGGAGTGGGAAGGCTGAGGTACCACCGAGGTACCTAAGTGCCTAATTGCCACCAATTTCAATCGGAGCTGCCCTAAATGTACCTCGAGGGATGCATATCAAAGACAGACGTTTTAAAGGGGATTGCTCTCTGAGTTGATGATCTCCTTAGTTCCTGCCAGCCGTTCTTTTTTTTTTTTTTTTTTTTTACTTTTTAAAAACACGTAATTCTTCCATTTTTATTGCTGACTGCTGGAGAAGCTGACATGCAGAGGGGAGGAGAACGGTGAGGCTGGACAAAAGCCAGCTTCAAAACCTTCTGAATCCTGGAGAGAGTGTGTGCAAGGGGAATTGCTGCAGCAGTTGCATTTCCCACTGCTTTAGAAGGTCCCTGCATATCTAACACGAGCTCAGCTTCCTCGGAAAGAATTTGCTCTTGGCCTTTGCTCTCAGCCCACATTGTCTCAGCCTTCAGAGCACATCAGCTGCATTTTCAAAGTGCCTTGAATCAGTTTCCCCTGTCACAGAGGCATGGAAATAGCGATGAATGCAGTGATGTCCTTGCAGCATTTAGCAGGCAGTGTCACTCCAGCTCCTTTCTCGAATTTCCCACAGAGGATGCCAGGCACTGCTTGAGCCCATATGGTACAAGTGGAAGGCAGCAGCTCCTGACCCAGAGCTCTTCCTGCCTAGGCACAGCAAAGCCAGGATAGGATCAGAGCCATTTTATTCTTCTGTGGTTCTTTGGACATGTCATGATTTCGATTTTCAATCCAAGGAGGAAGAGTTCCTTCCCACCTTGTATTTTCCAGCAGGTTTGTTGTTGGTTAACACATCTCCAGCAGCAGGACCTGGCAGTGTCAGCCAGGCTGCTCCCCTGGCTCTGCACACCCTCCAGGGCTCCCTGAGGATGTTTGTGTGACACCCCCTTCCCTGCTGCAGTGGGAGATGTGCCAAGTGCCACGGTATTTATAAAAACCCCACTCTCAAATGCAGATCTGGTATGGCAAGTCCCTGACGTTCAAGGTATGTATCTATAATTACTTCAGAGTGATGCTCCTCTTTGCTCAGGCAGAATTTCCACCCTGGTAATGCATCTGTACTTCAAAAAGCCCAGAAGGCATCACCACGCTGAGAAACTGGTGCTTGTTGCTTTGTTAGGAGCTGCTCTGACTTCAAATTCAAAGCTAAAACGTCTATTTGGAAGCAAGTGGAATAGTGGGGATATTTTAAAATATCTGGCTTGCATCCACCTTCTGGTAAGACTGCTGATCAATTAGAAATGCAATTACCTAATCTGACTCGGGCTAGTGTATAATTAATTAACCTGATGAAGTCAGACAGTCTACATCCATCTCCAGTACAGAATAAATCACATCTACACAAAAACTACTTCACATCCCCCTTGCCCTCGCTGAGATTTGAGTGATGTCAGAGTTAGGTGGATTTTCAAAATAATTTTTCCACTTGTATTTTGGTAAACACTTGACAAAAATAACAATGTTCTGCTTGAAACAGTTTGGCTCTTCTTTCTATTTCAGTGACTTTTCCAATTTGCTGAAGTGCCTCCTTGTTCCCAATTTGCAGTGTCTACAGATGAAAGCACAGCCAATGAGGTCACCCAGAGACAATTTTTTATTTATTTTTAAAATTTTTTTACAGACCATGTATAAAAAGCTGGAGCTTCCCCACCTCCTGCATCTTCCTGTGCTTTACAATCCTGCTGCTCTCAACTGTTATTAATCCACAAGAGGAGCTGCCTTGTCCTATGGTGCCTCAGTGATGCCTGGTGGGATTTTCTGCAGCATTTTGTGGCTGTCCTGCTTTGGAAAGGAACATTGTCTGTCTGTCCATCTGTTCTGCCCTTTGCTGGCCTTTCTGCCAAACTCGATGAGCTCAAGGCAGCCCTGGGAGTTTCATGACTTTGCATATTTTATTGCAGCTGCCAGTATCATAAAAAGGCTAAAATAGGATCCAGCAAAGAAGAGGGAAATCAGTGGAGGACGCAGTTGGGAAGTTTGGCAGCTACAGAGGGATGCAGAAGGACTTAAAGCTGGACATGGGCAGCCAAAGTGGAGCAAAGAAGGGGAAAAACACTTTTTTGGAACCATGAATTTTGTGTTTACATGCATTTCCTCCCAGTGATCAATACCAAGGTTGGACTGGGCTTGGAGCAGCCTGGTTTGGTGGAAGGTGTCCCTGCCCCTAACAGGGAGTTGGAACAAGATTATTTTTAAGGTCCATTCCAACCCAAATAATTTTATGATTCTGTGGTTCTTTGGACATGTCATGATTTAGGTTTTCAATTCTAGGAAGAAGAGTTCCTTCCCACCTTGTATTTTCCTGTAATTATGTGCAGTTTCTTAGATGCCAGCCAAGGAAGGGTGACAGAATCAGCTCCTTGGATAAATATGCTCACCTTGGCCACTGCTGAAACTTAGAACAACATGGGGAGCATAAATAAATGTGTTTGCTGAACTAACCTGATATTTTCACTGCAAATTCCCGAGGAAGCTGCTGTTTTACCTGGTTTTTGTTGCTGTAATTCAGTCAGGGTTGTTCTGCAGTTGATGAAAACGATTTTTACAAGTTGATCTTTACTGAACTAGTTAAAAAAAAAAAAAAAAGCTGCTGCCATTTACCAACTCCAAAATATTTTTCCCAGCTCTAGTTCCTAACATTTTTTTGTCAGTGTGCCTGGAATTAAATAATGCTTTTTTTAAATGCACATGAATTTGAAAGAATTTTCCTAAGGAATCCTTGGAAGCCTTCCACATACCCTTTATTATTATGACTTTTTAAAAAATATTTTTGGTTTGGTGCAATTCTCATGATGTGTTTGAATTTATTGAATACTTTCAGGAGATGAACAAAAATAAATAAGCTGGGCTTTACTGACTAAGCACGACTAAATCCAGAGGGCTGCTTTTGAGATAACGTGGACTTTTATGAGTGGGAATGGGATTACTCAAGTGGGATAAAGTATCCTTAGTCCCTGGCTAAAATACCTGCTGAGGGATTTTTGCCTCAAGATAGTCAATTTAGGGAAAGAACAGACCTTATGGTCATATTTTATGACTGGCTGTGATGGAGCCCAGCCCTGCTGGTGGGAGCCAGCCTGCAAATGCCTCTCATGAAGAGGCAGTTTTTGCAGAGGATTATGTTCCAGCAGGACTCCTTGTGCTAACAGCTTTCCAAGATGACTTAAAGTATCGTCACCTACCCCTATGAAATATAAATCAAAAATTCAGCCCTTCCCGTGGCAGGGGAGAAAGGGAGTGTAAAGTGCAAAATGATTTGCAAAGCACTGAAGGCACACTGAAAATGTATCCAGCTTTCAGTTAGGAAAATGTAAGTTTTTTGTAAAATCCCCTTATCCCATGGGGAACAGAAATAAACCCCTATTTTAGAAAGTTTTCTGCTGGTCTTTCTGAATTTGTTGACTTTCTCTGGGAGATGGGAATTCCTGGCAGGGACAAGGCCTTTGATTCTTCACCTCTCTGGAAACTGAGCTGATGTTTTATTTTTCCATGGTGCAGCCTGTTCCTGCTTTGTTGACCTGGATATTCCTCCTTGTTTGGAGTACTTTTGTGTTAGGCTGGAAAAACAAAAACACGGGCTTTTGCTCATTTTTCATCAAGCTAAAATGAAATACAAAAACCCCAAGAAGGCCTTTGGGTTTCCAGAGGCATTTTGGGTATGTTAAAAGTATTAAAAATTCCAAGTCTGACAACTGGAGCAAAGGAACTTCAGTTGATGTTTATTTCTTTTGGTCTTTTAAAAGCCTTCTTCTCCTTTGTTTTTTCATTTTGTTTTTTTTTTTTGGGGGGTTGGTTTTTTTTTTCCTACAATGGTGAAAAATATTTCGGAAAACTACAATAGAAAAGGACCCTTTTCCTTGCTCTTTCTCCCAATATTTTGGCTTTGAAACTCCTCAGGGGCTTGGAAGGGAGTGGTGGATGCTGTCTGCAGGGAGAGAACTCCCACAGCAGGGCTCTCATTGCCCCTATTGTGCAGGATAATGCAGTGATGGGAATAGCAGGAGAAGGAATGGTTTTATGGTGTCGTCCTTCTCCTGAGGGCATTTCTAGTCCCATTTGTACCTCCACCACCAAGCCATGGCAAGGCTTCTAAGCTTCCCCAGCCTGGATTGTTTTTGTGGAGGAGCAGGGCCAGAAGAAGGGAAAAATAACAGCAGGATGGGATAAAACAGCCTCCAAGTGTTCCCCTCTCCATTCCTGGCCACAAAAACTTGTGACAGGCTGTGCTTTCCCTGTCCCAGCAGCCCTGGGATCACAAGGACAAAGAGTGGAAAAAGGAGAGGACTCTGACAACTGATCAGGAAATTGATTCAGGAAAGACAAAGTGCTGCCATTCGGGCTGGTGGCACCTGAAAGCCTGCTCAAAAACTTGTCAGAAGATAAAAAACATAAACCAGGAAATGATTTTGTCCTTGTTTCTTAGAGAATGGGTGGATTCAAGGGGACTCAGATGAGTGTGGCCCAGGACAGTGACACTTGCAGGCAGCATCTGCCAAGGGATGGCTTCACTTCCAGCACAGAGCAGTCAGAGACTAAATGGGCAGAACGCTTCAATCAACTCCAAATTGAGTCAGCTCCTAGTCAGGGTCTAATAAAGCCTTGATCATTGCAGAAGAAGCTGAAGCTGCAGCTCAGCAATCAGCTGAGATCCCTTGGGAGCCCCGACACGCGGCATCAGCAGGAGCAAGATGAACCAAAAATGTCAAAATGTCACGAGAGCAGCTGGGATGGAGGGGCAGGGTGGGTTAAAGCATCCCTGGGTGATGCAGGGCTGTGACAAGGGGCTGAACTGACAGACAGGAGCTGCTGCATCTCCTGCTGCAGGCGTGGACTGGCAAGAGCTTGAAGGGAGGCTCTAGGAGCTGTGGATGCAGACGAACACGAGCACAGCATCCTCGCCAGCTGCCCCCAAAGCACACACTGAGAAACCAGCTCAGGTCAGACATGAGCTTTGGGCACAGGCTGCAGATACATGTGGAGGACAGAAAAAAACAGTGCTGTAAATTAAAGATATTAACAAAATGAAGGGAAATGCCAGCTCCTGCCACAAATGGACAAAAGCAATGCTAATTTTAAAAGGTGATGTGCTACCAGAGAAAAAGTGTTAATTACATGCATGGCAATGCATTCATTAACCTTTCACTGTGTAGAAAATATTTCAGCAACAGGCATTCATTCCTGCAGGGAAGGAGAATACCTTGACTTTGGGTTCACATGGTAAAAATGTGAGTGGGACTGTTTCCTGCTTGGTGGGACAGTTTTGTGTCATTGCTTTAAAACACAACTGCCATGCCATGGTGGCATCACAGACTATGTCCTGCACCACAGGGGGGCAGAGAGGGCTCCCAAAAAGAGGAGAACATGCCATGGGCACCATCCCAGCACAGTGCTGATGCTCATAATTCATTTGACACATTTATCACTGCTGCATCTGTGTGAATCATCACAAATCAGTCAAATCCTGACCTGTGTGCACAAGTCAGGAGCCCACTGCTGACACAGGATAATTTCCCTGAGTGAGAACTTGAAGATTAACTCTTGATTGCTTTATACCTGGGATTAACAACATCACAGGGTTGATCCTGGTTTCACATCCAACAATTAGGAGAGCAGGGTTGGAAATCCTAGATCACTTGGCCTTCAGGCAAGAGGTGCTTCACCTGTGGGTGAAGATCTTTTAAAAGGTGAGAATCGTGCCACCCCTTCTTTCCTGCATTCCATTTTGCTCAGTACTGCCTGCCTGGATTTTTGTTTTAATTCTGACAAAGTGCATGGAATTGCAACAGAGCTCCCCACGGCACAGGGATAAAAGGAAATCAATCATGGTTTTGACACTTCCTGAAGGAAAGTGTTTAACATAGAGGAGATCCATCACAACCACTTGTCAGATAAGCCACCCTGTGCTTGTGCTAACCTGAATATATGGCGTGCCTTAAATGAAATTAAGCTGTTATTAAAGGATGCAGAAAATCCAGCTCTCCACCAGACTCCTTGTAAAGCTTCCTGCCAATTTCTGCCTGTCTTTTTAAAAGCACACCCCTCCTATGGCAGGGCACAAATGGATTTAACTTCTGCTGCACCTCTTGGTTCGAAACAGCAAACTCACCATTAATCATTGATCTGGCTTGTCAAGTTGCAGCATCAATTACTGCAGCCCTGGCACATGGGGCTTTGGAATTAAAAGCATCCATAACCTTTGTGTGGAAAGGGCCTTCCTCTTTTTGGCTGAGGAATCCCATTTTTCTTCCACATTGCATTCATGACTTCCATAGAGGTGACTGTTTCCCAGTGCAGGTTAACCCCCTGAGCTGATTAAATGGCAGCAGTAAATGGTACCAGATCCCTACATAAGCAGAAGATGTTTTTGTTTTTTTTTCCTCTGGAGCTGATGCTCTGTTCACTCCCCAGAGTTCAGAGATTCTTCTGTCCCACTCTTTCTGGGGAGAATGAAAACCTCTGTACTCCTCTTTTTTCTCCTCACTATGAATGTCTTTTAGTTTTGGGTTTGTGAGAATATCTCTGCTTTTCATCCATTCCAGCTGTGACAGATATTTGATAGGTAGGAATGGAAGTTAGGGCCATCAGGGATGGGACATGAATCAGTTGACATTCCCCTGGAGTAATAGGATTCAGATTGGCTCCTGGAGGATGGGAAGATGGCTCTGACAGGGAATCCTGAAATCCTGGGCTGGGGAAATATGGTTTTGTAATTACACTTGTTGATGAGGAAAGGATAAGCAAAGGATAGAGCAGTATTTCTTTTCTGCCTGATCCAAGAAATATTAGCCTGCCAATTTTAGAAATCTATGAAAAATCACCTTGTAGTTATTAGGGCTGGGAGTTACAATGAATTACAGAATCCTTAGAGCAATATTTCTGAGAGGTTTTATATAGACACATTTCTTAGCGCTGAAAAACAAGGAAATAATACCACACATGGGATTTGTGGGTTGGTAAATGAAAGCAACACTTGCTCTTAGCAACATGAGTGCATAAAAGAGCTGAGTCTTCACTCTGACCTTGGTGGATGTTGCAATCCACAAATTAATGCTCACATTCTACCTGCTCATGGGATGCTGCTCCAAAAGGGGCATTTCAGACAGATTTCACTTCCAGAAGTGTTGTTTGGTCTCAGGTATGGGCAGGCAGCTGCCAGGCTATTTTGTCACCATTTCCTCTCGTGTTTAATGGCTGGATTGGGAATTTCTCTGCCTTCCATGGTTCATACAGCACTTATTTTAGGGCAGTTTTCATCCTGCAGTGGCACCATATACTAAGGTGGCTGTGGTTATGGAATGTTAAGATTAAGAAGAAATTGTAGGGTATGAGAATGGGTAGAAGTGCAACCCACAGCATCATTATTTTTCTTTTTAGGATTTTCCAGCTAAAGTAAATCACCAACATGTTACTCTTTAGAGCCTCACATGGAGCTCTGTCTCTGGATGGAAGAGAAGCTGTGGCTGCCCCATCCCTGGAAGTGTCCAAGGCCAGGTTGGGTGGGGTTAGAACAACCTGGGATTGTGGAGGATGTCCTTACCCGTGGCACTGGGTAACCTTTAAAGATCCCTTTCAACCCAAACTATTCTGTGATCCTATGAAGTGCATCCAAGTCAGTGAGACAAAAATCTCATTTATTTCAGAGAGAAAAACCACGGGCATTTGCACAAAATATTTTGAGGCAAATGTTTCCTTTTCATTTATCTGCTTTATTAGACAGGAAAAATTGGTCTGTGGACCTTACCAAAACACATACCTTAAATCAACCCAAGCAGCTAAGGACATTAGGCCAGTGAGCTCAACACATCCTTTGCTTTCATGCCTGACCTGGAAGCTAAATTAATAAACAGATTGCTGCCTTGTCTGGCCAGTCAGGTGTGGGAGCAGAGAAGAAATCACTGTGCAGGTTTGTCCTTCAGAGCTGGGTGATGAGCTGGGGCTGCTGGAGGGGCGAGGGCAGAGCAGTGTCGGGATCTCTCCTGGTTTCTCTCGGAACCAGCCGGGAGGAATTGCTCAGATGAACCCTGAGGCCGTGGGAGCTGGTTGAACTGCAGTCCAGCCTGGTGGAAATTCAGGATTAATGACTTCATCTCGACCTATGAGTAACCCTCTGGCCTTTCTGGTGGGGAGCTGAGTCAGTGCACAGCAGAGCAGCCCTCGGTGTCTCACCAACCCACTGCAATAAAACCCCCAGGAGCCAGCAGGAGCCCATGAAAACCAGGAGCAGCTTCCTCTGCCAAAGGCCCAATCCTCTGCCAAAGGCTGCTCTAGAGGGCTCTGAGGTGCAGATGAACAGTGGTATTTGGGAAGCCTTTGTGGGGTACCTGCTCCTCCAGCCTGTTCACAGGAACCAGCACTCCCTCAGTTGGTTCCCCAGGAAAAATGACACATAAAGGGCTCTCCCATCACTCCAAAAGCTGACAGGGGAGGTTCAAGAGGTCAATGGGCCACAGATGTCCTCCTTCTGGAGAGAAATAAGGAAGTTGCTACTTGCTATTATTTGATTCTGAATTTAGGGGAAATGAAATTAGCATCAGTCATTGGCCAGGTTGTTTGGGGCCCTGAGCAAGCTGATCCCGTGGGTGGCATCCCTGTCCATGGCAGGGGGGTGGAACCAGATGATTTTAAGGTCCTTTCCAACCCAAACCATTCCATGGTTCTAGGATTGCACCTTTCTGGAATGCTCCAAACCCCCATATGCTGGCCTAGCCTAAAACAAGCCTGTGGGTTTGGCTTGGCAGTGAAATAGAAGGGATGGAAGGTTTTAAAGGTTTGCCATTTCCTCCCCAAACAAACAGACTCACTCCAAAAAGCTTGGAAGAGTTTGAGGAGCTTGGAGATAGGCAACAATGCAGATGCCACTCATTCTCTTGCAGTTTCCAGCCCCACAGGTGTATGGAAATGGAGAGTTTTCTGCCAGGAGTTTATTTCCACAATTGATTTTGTCAACCCATTCATCTCTCCCTGGTCCCGCTTGACTGTGAGCTGATTGTGGATTTAGGATCACTCACCCAAGTGGGATGTCAGCCCCTCATCCATCAGGGAACCTTTGCCAGGCTCTCCCAGGGCACCCCTGCTCCTGTGCTGGGAAGAGCAGCCGTGCCAGGAAGGGATTAGTGAAACCTCTTATGCCCCGTAACAAGGCGGATTAGAAATAATAAGTCTCATCAGGAGGCTCAGTTTAATTGCAAGGATTATGCCAGCAGTGGAGAGGAAAGCTAACAGGAGATGGGTCTGGAGAAACACATTCCCTCGACTTCCCTCACAAACTGGAGGAGAAAACTGGCCTGAGATTCAGTTTTGCCTCTGATTCCACATAATGACTAAATCCTGCGAAGATAATTGGTGTTATGACCATTTGTGCTGGCAGCTGTACTCCAGTACTTTTTAAAATCATTATCTGTTAAGACATTTGCAAATATACAGCGAGCCTTGCAATGCCTCATTAAAGCACTGAGGAAGACAGTCATAAATTTTATTGCCTCAGCATTACATGTTGGAGTCATAACAGAGCAGATCTGTTCTGAATGTATAAATTCCCTTATCGCTTCAGCAAAATCTCTTGCTTTTCTGCTTTGGAGAAGGGCATAAAAATGAAAAATGCCATCAGCATTCAGAGAAGTCTGGCTCCATTTTTTTTCATTTAAGGAAAATGCTTGCTCTAGCCACACAGAGAATGTATTTTAGAATGTAACCATACTAAAACATCAGACAAATGCTATTCCTGCAGCAGTTTTAGGCAATAGATTTATCTATGTTGTTTCACTTCTGGCTCGCTGTTTCTCCTGATACACATTAACTTTTATTTCAGGGTCTCTATCCAAGCTTATTGAGGTCAGTGGAAAGCTTATCACTGATTTCTTTCATTTTTGCATAAAACCCTTGATCAGGACATCTCAATTTTTATTAGGAGAGAATAGAATAAATTTACTAGTGGTTTAAAAATTATTTTGCCATCGGGTTAGAAAAATTGGGTGTTACTAAATGGAGCTGAAACACAGAAATTCATGTGGTGTCATCCTGTATTCTAGGGACAGGCCTCCAGTCTGTCTTCAAGAGTTTGCTCTTTGCTGTTGACAATTTATACATATAAAAAAGGAATTTTAGTGAGAGTTTAGTGCTGTCAGCTCTCTAGAAGTTTAATAGTGTTTAATAGTGTTAGTGATCCCATCAAGTGAGTCACCTGTGTTTTATTCCACATGAACCTGGTGGATAAATGAGCACGGATAAATATTATTTACCCTGATGTAAACCCCACAGGCTGGGATCATCTCACTGTTCCTCCTGCTCTTCCTCTCTCCCTTTGGATGCAGGGAGGGACCTTTCAGGGTGTGTTTTCTCCCTGATGTGCACACGAGTCCCCTCGTTGTGCAGCTCTGTGTTTGCATGCATATCCAGGGAAAATGAATCCCCTTTGTGTGGCTCCTCAGAAGGAGTTAATCTGTTTAGGATGGAGCCATCTATCCTGTGAGGCCTGAGACAGTTGCACTAAGTGACAGGGATGCTGGAACATCCACAATGGACTTTCATTGCCACACTGACATGGGGAAGGAGACACAGAGCAGGGACAATAAGGTGACACCATCAATATAAAGCCAGCTTTACCATCATCGTCCCCAGTGATTTAATTCAAGGCTCTGAGATCAGTCACTTTGAGTTAATGCAGAAATACAGCCTATGCTTGAAGGTCTGAGCATTTCCAGAGAGGTAAAAATACCAGTCCCTCACAAACTGTTCAAAGCCTTCACTTGCTTTTTGCAGCTGGATTGGGACGAAGCAACCTTTCAATGCTCTCCTAAACTCTGCAGGAGAAGGGAATTCCCTGCACTGTGAAATGCAGCTGGGACAGCATCAACTGGGATGCAGGGAGCAGGAAAGGGACACCCTAATAACCCTCAGCTTCCAAAAAATGTCCACCTGTGCCCTGAATGATGGAGCCAAACTTTGGACTGTCCATGGCCACTGGATCCCTGACGTGGCCCAGCAGCTGATCCCTCACAGCCTCTTCCATCCTCCTGCAGCTCTTTGCTGCCCTTGTTAAGAACAGTTTTAAAAGGACAGAATAAACACATTTAGAGTTTGTCATTTCACAGGCAAGACAAAAAATCTATAAAAAGAAAACTAAACAGGGAATCGTAGGAAAATCTTACCAATAAATGAGAGGCCCCAGGGTGTTTTGGTTGCTGAAGCCGTCCAGAGGCGTTGCCAGATTTTTTTCCCAGCATGCTGGAAAAACTCTTCCCTGGGATGGATCTGCTTTGTCAAGTGCTGGGAGAATTGGTCTGGCCTTGCTGAGGCTGAGGGTGGAGTTGGGAATGAAGCCTGGCTCTTCTTTGAGCTGGACTGCAGAGGCAGGAGCACCTCTCACCATAGTTTAGGAGCTGCTACAGACATTTGGCCTTCAGACTTTTTTCCCCCCTGGCTTTTTCAAGCTTTAGGTTTCTTCCTTCCCCTCTTGGACTGTCTGATAATTTTGGGAGCTTGACCTCTGAGCAATGCTGGCAGCTGTGCATGCCAGCATTGACATCCCAGCCCTGTGCAGCTGCACAGCCCCCAACCCTCCGTGGGCAGGAGGTCACAACACCTCTGGAAAAAAAATTAAACGGAGAACTGATGATTGGCCTATCCCCACACCTTCAGCCTGAAACTCTGAATGCATTTAAGAACACAACTGGCACCTTTCTGAGGACTGGCACTGCTGCCTGTCACTCAGAGTGGGCAGATTAGGAGGGACAAAGGCTTGGCTTAGTTCCCCAGAATCCCAGTCAGCTTCCTAAAACACACCAAGGCAAGGGAGCTGGCTCAGGCTGGTTCCTGTCTGGACCAAGAAGTCACTCAAATCCGAGTCAGATCCTCGTTCTTGCCTTGTGTAGGATGTTGTACAGCTGTGTGCTTGGTGAGGGGACAGCCCAGCCCTTGGTGAGCTTCAAAGTGCAGTCAAATGTGTTCTTACTGAATCGCCTCCAGGGCTGCAAGGAGAGGAGTCAGCATCTACAGGAAATAATTTTAGGATTAAACACAGGAAAGGACTTCCTACCCTCTTTTTTCCCCACTTGGAAATGAATATATTGTCCCTACTTGCATAGTTAAGGGATGTTGATGAAAGAGAGACTGATTTTTATCAGATCCCAAACATCTCTGGTGCAGCACCTTTATTTCTTTTAAACTTTCCCACAAGAATATGAGGGTGCAGGACAGCAGACCAATCTGCAGCATGATATTAAAAAACTGGATAATTCCACCAGCACCCAGTGCTGCTATTACAGTTTTCATTGCATTCCCTATTACAGCAGCACATTTCAGTGCCTCCTTTTCAGCTCAGCCAGAAACTTGTGTAGGAGTTCCTGTGCATTCTCCTTCAGCCTCAGTGCACTTTGAGCATGAAGCTGCCCCAAGGAGAAGCCCTGTGAGTCCTGTCCCCATCACAGCTGATGTGCAGCTCCACAGATGTGCAAGGCTGGGCTCTGTGGCACTGCTGTGAGGTCACCTCCCATGAACTTTATGCTGGTGGGAACTAAGCAGCTCCAAATGTTTTGCAAATTGACCCCCCAGCCCAGAAAAGCCAAAGGCAAATTTAATTTAGGGTTAAGTGGAGAGGTCAGATGTTCTCACTGCAATGTGAAGGACTGAAAGGAAGCCTGGGCTTTTCAAGGTTCAGACCTGGGCTGCTGCAATGTAAGACGGGGCTCTGCTCCTTGGATCCATCCCAGGGAAAGCTCTTGTTTATGTTGGTGTCAAGGACAGCAGCATCTGGCCCAAGACAAGAGGCTCATCCACTCCAGCCCTTTAATAATAGCAGACATGGTGCTTATCACTTCTCATTAAAACATAAAAGGAAGCCAAAAAGGAAGAGCACAGTTTGTTCCATTCCTGCTCCAGTTAGATGCACTTTGTTACTTTCTAGATCATTCACCCCTGGTTCAGTTTAAGTTTGTTTTAAGGAAGGCTAATCAGCCTTTTAACCAGAGAATCCTCAGCCTCCCACTGCTCTCTTGCAGTGGTGCCTAATCAGGTAGAAGGAACATTTCTGCTTTGTGTAAAGGCTGATGCTGGCCTGAAGAAGTGGCCAGTCAGCAAATCACCACTGAGGGCTGCCACGATGCTCTCAGTGATGTGGCACAAATAAATGAGACATTATCTGTCCAAGAAAGAGACAAAGAACCTGGAAATGTGTGAGAAAAAGAGTGGGCTACATCCACATCCTTCTTATATTTCTCACATTTAATTCTTTTCAAGCTAGGATGGAAGGAAACTCCTTCTGTGACCAAATGTAGACTGAAAATAGGCCTTGTTATGAACAATTCAATTTTTCTTCAGTTTTTCAGCAAAGCAGAATACAAGTGGTACATGTGGAAGAGGGAAGGCCAAGCACACATGGATATTCCCATGCAGGCAGTACTGTGAGGAAACCCACTCTTGGATTAAATCAATTAACCCCTTGTTTCTGTCCTGGTGCTCCATTTGCTTCCCATCTGGGCATGTAGAGCATAGAGGAAAGTAGCCAACTCTGATTAGGGGTAAAAAACAAAACAAAACAAAACAAACCAAACCAAACAAACAAACAAAAAAAAAAAAAAAAAAAAAAAAAGTTAAAGTATCATGAATAGCAAAATCAATAACTTGCCCAATTTGCAAACATCAAAGAAATCTCCAAAGAAGTCCTCTCAAAGAGGACAAGATAACAGAGTCTCTTCTACTGTCCATTATCAGAATCCATTTGTATATGAGCACAAGAACTCTCCAGGTAACAAAAGCTTTTGCTCTTGGTCTTTACTTCCCAGTTATTAGGAAGTGATGATGGAAATGGAGATGAGGCAGAGGTGGTGGTGGCTGGGATTCTGCCCTGGAGCAGGAGGAGAGAGGGAAATTCTTTGCATGTTTAGCTCTGCTAACTTCACCAGGGATGATGTTGGGCTATTGTCTTGGTACAAGATGTTTTTATGTTTTTATGAATGGGCTATTTATGCAGCTTCCATGGAAGATCTTCATCTGGTGGAAAACAATGGGGAGTGCTGAGGATCTGCTTTGCAGGGTTACAGCTCTGACATTCGAGGGCCCCAGTGAGCCCAGTGAAGATAAAGTCCATTGTATTTAGATTTGAATAGAAGGAATGTTCCAACTTGAAGCAACGCCCCCATTGTTTGATACCCTGAAGAAGCTTTCCCAGTGGTTCTGGCTGGGAGGAAGACAGGTAGCTCCAGTTTCTTCTTCCTGGGAGAAATGAGCCTGGGATCAAGTAATTTGGGGCAAACATCTTCCTGGAGCACCTTCTTGCAGGGCTGTGCCTGAGCTTGGCTCGCTGCTCATAGTGGGACTGTCTTTGCTGCAGCAGGACCTCAATTCCCACCTTTTCCACCTCTCTGCTGACAAATTTCTAAGTAGTGCAATGGCAATTTGCTTCTGAGTGGAAACATTAGCAGCATGAACATGTTTATAGGCTCACCAGGAGATCTGGCATGGAATAAACTATGCATACTGTTCTTACATAATTACTCTCAAACAAATTTTGCACTTGGAAAGCTGTCAGGTTTTTTCTCCTATTATTTCCATTTTTTTTCTCTGTGTCACTTTTTTTTTTGTTGTTTTTTTACCATCTTTGTGACTTCTTGGGTGGCAAACACTGGTTGTTTATGTTGGATTTGTGACATTGGCGTTGGTCAGGTTCCTAGAATACAATTGCAAACACCTTCTTTGATCTCCTGCACAACACAGGCCAAAGGAACCAAGTCAGTAATTCTGTCTTCAGCTCATAAAGCACACTTGAAGTATAGCCTATCTCTCAGGGTGTTATTGTCTTGATGCATTGGAACACAGACCTCAAAAAAATGGAGACTCCACCACATTTTCCTTTCTCATAGACTTCAAATAAAAAGCTGGTGAGCCACCATCCCCTAGGCCTAATTTTCTCTACAGACAGCACTGACATAGACAACAAGTGGGGAAAATAACTTCAATATGCTACAAAGAGAATTGCTTTTAAATTAAGATATCCCTGTCTGATGTAGCACGATAATAAACTCACCCTTCTACACTTACCCAGTGAGCCCAGCAGTCAGAGCTGTGTCCTCACACCACCTCTGTGACTTGGTGACATCTCTGGTTTCCACTGGGCTCCACCAAAGACCTCACAGCAGGAGGAGCAGTGGTGGCCTGGTCCCATCCTCTGTGGTGGCAGCGTGTGACAGCACAGCTCTGTGCTGGGACATGGCTCAGTGGGGAGAATGGGAATTAGGGAATTAAAGCTTGGGGGAAAACAACATTTTCCATGGCTGGGAAGTGCCATTTGTGAGCAGCTTCCCCTCCTGCCTGCAGGCTTCTGGCACTGCCTGTCCTGGGGCAGGAGCTGCAGCCTCTCCTTGAGTCCTCACCCCTCACAGGAGGGAAAAACAGTGGGGTGGGAATTAACCAGTGTGAAAACATGAACTGGGACCAGTCTCTCCCCTAACCAAACCTGCTGGGCTCCATCTGCCACAGAATCATGGAATGGTTTGAGTTGGAAGTGACCTAAAAGATCACCTGGTTCCACCCCTGCCATGGCAGGGACACCTCCCACTGCCCCAGGTGCTCCAACCCCAATGTCCAGCCTGGCCCTGGGCACTGCCAGGGATCCAGGGGCAGCCACAGCAAATCTGGGCACCTGTGCCAGGGCCTGCCCATCCTCACAGGGAGGAATTTCTTTCCAATATCCCATCTAACACTGCCCTCTGGCAGTTTGAATCCATTCCCCTTGTCCCATCACTCCAACCTTTGTCCAAGTCTCTCTCAATTTTCCTTGTCAGCTCCCTCAGGCACTGGAAGGTCACAGTTTGGTCACCCTGAAGCTTCTCCTCTCCAGGATGAACAATCCCAATTCTCCCAGCCTTTCCTCACAGCAGAGCTGCTCCATCCCTCTGGTCATTCCTCTGGATTTGTTCCAGCAGGTTCTTGTGCTTCTTGTGCTGGGGACCCTAGAGCTGGGGGCAGAACTCCAGCTGAGCCAGCAGGGTAGAGGGTCAGGCATCAGCCTCCCTGCACAGTTTGCTGGGAAAAGCATGAAACCTCCCTAAGATTATCTATTCATGAATGCTGAGAGCAAGAATAGGCAAAACTGTGATTCCTGGGGTACAGAATAGCAGCACATCTCCGTGTGATGCAGCAGGAATCCTCTTGTTTCTGACAGATTCACATCTCTTTTACAGCTCAGAGTACAGCATTGCTCTCTGACTCTTTTATTTTTAATAACCATAGATGTTTAGCTGTCTGTTAAGCTTAATGAGAATAATTAGATTGGATCTGGGGGAACAAAATAGACATAGTGTTGGTTTAGCACCATGCTATTCCCTGGGGATGCTGTTCTGGTGGCTGAGAGACTGGAAGAAATCATCTTTAACAATGAAAAAAGACTTGGTGAGTCATTCCAGCTATGAAAGGGATTAAAATATTTTTAAACAGAAGAGCAGTTATTAATA
This sequence comes from Cichladusa arquata, assembly GCA_026413545.1. Taxonomy (NCBI): domain Eukaryota; kingdom Metazoa; phylum Chordata; class Aves; order Passeriformes; family Muscicapidae; genus Cichladusa; species Cichladusa arquata. The sequence goes on along the minus strand of JAOTQP010000304.1, from coordinate 32,018,893 downwards.
AAGTGCAGGAAATGATAGGGAGTTACTGCACTTTGAGCAAAAAGACAAACACGACTCCCTCCCACGTAGTACCCACTTTGATGAAACTGTCCCTCCCTCTTAAATCTTATTTTTATTCCCTCTCAACTTTCTTTCAAAACTTGTTTACTGAAGTGGCCATGATGTTATCCTTTCTCTGGGTGGATACTCCTCTGCAGTAAATGGTTTCCACTTCTCAGTCCCTGAAACATATCTCCATATAAAAATATCTCCACTCTTCGTTCAAAATGACAAATCTCAGTGGCCAGTGCAAGGGTTCCAGAGCTCCTGAATCCTCCTGAGGCTCCTTTCTTCACAGGATTCTTACTAATGCAGGAAGTTTCACCTGCTATGAATCCATGCAGAGAAAACTGACAGTAATTTTTGGTCATACTACATAGGAATGACCCCAGTGCTGCTCTGACTGCAAAATTATAACAGGAGGGAAAAAACCAATGATAATTACATTTTCAATGTCCCCCACCAGCCAAAAAATTCTCACACCCATGTAACCCACGGCTTTCAGAAATGCCACCTAGCACCTAGGACAACATTTTCTCCATTCTCCTATTTAACCTTTGACTTCTTTTTCAAAGATCAATTTAATACATTTGATTATTGCAAAGTTCTTGCTGACAGTTCCCTTCCCTGCAAATATCACAATGCACCTTATTTTTCTCTTGATAAGTTTATGAATTTACTGTAACTTCTTGAAGTGTTTTGGCTGCTTCCCAAGGAAATTCAAAACAATCCACCCAACTTCAGCTGAAGTGCAAAGTCTTGTTAGTTTGAGTGTTTTTTGACAGGAAAGTGTTTTCCCCAGAACCTTCCCATCAGCTCCCTTCTTAACTCACTGGTGCTGCAAATCAAAATGTTCAAGCTGTGCCCCACCTCATCCAGGAGGTTTTGCACAGCTCTGGTTTCTGGCTGCAGGAATTACTTTGTTCTGATTTACTCTGCTCCCTTCCTTTCATCGCCAGTAATTGGATCCCACTGCTGGAAACCAGCCCAAACCCCAAGTTTAATTTTAGTGCATGATGCTTTACTTTTGTGATAGCCCCTTTGCAAAGCACAATTCCCCTCAGCTACCAGCTCATGTTTATTGTTATAAATCCTATGAAGCACGGGAACACGAGGGAAAAATGTCCTTCTTCATCTTGAAAACATAATACTCAGTGGCTGGAATGTGCCAAAATGGAAAAAACCAATTATTTTATGATGTATTTGATCCACATCTAGTGCTGTAGAGGGAAGACACGATCCAGAAAGTTATGAGCCACAAAATGAATGTTTCAGAAGAAATAAACAAAAAAAAATTCTTATTTTTCCTATTTTTTTTCCTTTTCTTTTTAAACTGATACTTCTATTGTCACAACACCTCAAGCCCTTTATAAGAAAACCACAAAGTTAAGGCTCATTCCCTCTCATTCTCTCTGAGTTGAAAGATGAGGCTCTGGGGCATTGAGTTTAATATCCCTATTTAATATCCCTTTAGTCTATCCTTGCTTCCCTGTTTTAACATTTGTGACCCAGGCTCATATTTCCTTTCTGGATGTCTTCTGAACAGTGAGATGAATCTTTGTTTAATTTTGGCTTTCTTCCCCACTGCTGAGATTGTTTTATTTCTTGATCAGCTGTTATAGCAATGATTTTCTGCAATGTTTCTCTTTTTTTTTTCCTTTGGAAACTGTACATCTGCTCTTGGCATCTGTTCCATATCCTTTATGAACACTGAAGCAGTGAATTTATTTAATTTTTTTTTTCTCGCTGAGGCTGAGTCTATTGTCTAGAAATTATTTTCTTTGCCTTGAAAAACTCACAGTCTCCTTCATCAACACTTTACTCTCCTCACATTGGAAGCACTTCCTATTGCTCATCATCTGGTGGAATTACATTTTATTCCATGTCATTACTTTCCATATTATTCCTTTAGAATATTTAATTGCATTCAGTAACCATTGCAGCCCTTCCCCTTCATCTACTTCTCTACTGTTCCTTGTTACTTCTTGCACACCCATATTTTCTTTTTTTTTAATGCTACCAGTGTATATTTAATGACATCCACTCTCTCTGAACCTACTAAAAGCTGCCTTCAAAGCTGTGGATTTTCTACCTTGTGTCATTTTGACCTCTTTGTTCCACAGAATTTCACTGCATTTCCTCGGTTTGAATGCAAACATCTCTTTTTTTTATCATTTATCCTCCCTCTCACTATGAAGCAAACCACTTATGCTGAAGAGTTTTAGTCTCATTGAAATATTTTGCTCTTGACAGATTCAGCTCAAGTGGAGGATCCCTCTCTGTGTAGTTTTTGCATTGGATTTAGCACTAAAATAACCCTTGTGCACCTCAGCAAAGTGCTTGACTAATGCATTTATTGCTCCAACTTGTTTGTGCCTGTGAAGTTATCATCTTTCATCTTGAAGTATTATTACACACTGCTGGCCAGTAAAGTGAAAATGGACAAACACACAGCTTGGTTTATAACAGATCTTTAAACAGATCTTTTAATGCTTCACTGAAAAATGACCAGCAGAGGCTTTGCTCTCTGGAGAGTGCCAAGAACTCACAAAGCTCCACAGTGACAGGGCAGGGGCACAGGGAATGAGCCCAGCTCACACCAAGCCTTTCCAAACCCCAAGGGCTGCTGGATCTGCAGCTGAGCTGTGACCCTGCAAAGCTTGGGGTGAGGAAGGGCTCAGAGCTCCTGGTGAGCAATTCCAGCACCACCCCAAGGGTCAAAAATCGGGGTTCAGCACAGCTTGTGCCTCTCCTGGCTCCTCTGCAGAGAAGGGAGTGTCTGCCTTTCCAGCACCTTCTCAAAACAAAACTCAAGTGGGGGAAAGTTTGTTCTCCATCCTATATGTAAGCAAGAGAAGCCCTGGAGCAGGAGATTTGTGCAATCTAAATGTGATACGAGCACTCATCATCAGGAAATACATGAGGAATTCAAAACCAGCCCGTAAAAGACACCCAATATGTAAAAACAAACAAAAAAAACCCCCTAGAAATTCAGGAAAATAAGCCAAGTTCAAAATGGATTTTAAAATTCTTACTAGCTAACTGAAAAGCTAACTGAAAGCAGTTCAGTTACTGAACTGAAAGCAGGACTCTTAATTTAATTTTTTTTTTTTTTTTAATTTTCACACTAAAAATTCTGTTGCCATTAGGAAATATTTTCTCCTTAGATCACCCTGGAACTTGAGACCCCAGCCTACTCTTGAAATTAACTTCATAAGTTATGTTCTGAGATGATTATTTAAAACCAAAAATCAGTAGGATGTAACCATCTGCAAATGCTTGCAGAGCCCAGAGGATCAAAATTTTCCTGATTTGTGCCATAAGAGATTCACTTATTGTTCATGTTTTGGTAGATCATATATTCTCCCTTTGGAACATATTTAAAAACTGGAATGGCATCAGAGAACTCACGTTACAGAGAAAACTTTGCAAAATTGTCTAATGTTCCTCTGAATTCCACATTTCCCATTATCCTTGGGGATAATGGAACAGATCCATCACACTGATGCTGAAAAGGTTTATTGCAGTGAATGGAAAGAGCTGGAACTCCTCATCCCACTGGTGTTTATGGCTGGTGGTGGAAAAGCAACACCTCCTTTGGGGGAAAGGCTGGAGGAGAGCTGGGCTGGGAAATCAGCCACGTGCAGACAAAGGGATTTCCATTGATATTTTAATGCAAAAAATAAATTGTGAGAACAGCACCCGAACGTTCATTTGGACAGCACAAACAATCAAAGGAAAGCAAAGCACAAAAGCAAAGACAGTTTGTTGGCAGATGGAAAAGGACTGGGAAGTTAATGGCTTTGGGGAGGGCTGTGCTGCAGTACAGCACATCTGGCTGGACCCCTGTCCTAAAAGGAACAATGTAATAATTGTGAACTGAGCTGGCTTTAGATTCTCTCACTGAAAAATCTTCAAATAAAAGCTGTAGTCTAGATGAGATTACACTGTGCATTTCCTTAGAGTAAGGAAATCCACATCAAAACCAACTGCAGCCAAGTCTGACAACATGAGGTTGTATCTTATGAGCAGAAAATAAAAAATCCCCATTCATATCTTCCTGAAATTAGTAGGAGAAGGGTTTTCTGTTATAGAAAAACCTGCTGCAATGGCCACAACTCAGATCAGATCCCTCACAGATTTGGACACTATAGTTCACCTCATTTTTAGCTTTTTATTTGTTGCAAATGTAGATGTTTCATGCATCTATCATTTTTAACCTTTCACACTAGGATGCAAATTACTTAAACAATACACTGACTTCTAAATTATTTTTGGAGATATGCTGACAAGTACAATAGAGTTTTTTCGATTTTAATAATGAAAAATCGGTTTTCAGAGCCTGGCTACTGAAATGAAATTTGCTGTTTATAATAAGTGTGATGTCATTAATTAGCTGAAGCAGCTGCAAATGAAAATTAGTTATTAATCTCAGCACACGATACAGAAGGCAAGAAGAAATTGTGCATGGGAATTATTGGTTACCCACCCACAGTAACTCATTGCCATGTGAGACAGTCTCACAACTACACTGAGGAGGAATAAGGAATTTACTGATGCCATTGATGGTGATAATGAGAGTCCCCCTCGCCCACCAGGTGACACCTGTGGGCAGCAAAAGCCACCTGTGATGAGGAGAGATGAAGCAGGAAATCATCCAGGCAGCCCAAAGGCCTCAGTGATGTCATTATTCTCATCTTTTTAAAGCTTCATCAGTGCTGTACATCAAATTAGCTGAGCTATTATTCTACCTCCTAATAAGTCAGCCACTGATTCAGTGCAAACATAACCAGCAGAAAAACACTAAATACACACATTTCTTGAGCTGCCCTCTGAAAAACTGTCCTGAAACTTTCATTAAATAACAGATGAATTTTCTCAAACTAGCAGCATCACACAACACAACCCTTTCTTTTTCTAAAAGCATTGCATGCCACATATAAGTGCATGGCTACTTGCTTTTTAAATTAAAATTTTCCCAGATTTCTCTAGAGCTGCAATGGAAGAAGAAGGGGAGGTTTATACATGGCCTCCCATTCTGACCATGCCTGCATTGAAGCTGTGGACCACACTGAAAAACTGGTTTATTTATAGCATTCCAGTCTACAGGCTGCAGCAGTCTTCAGCCACCAGGAAGATGTAGACAGCTCTGCTGATATTTAACTTTATCACTTTGAGTCGTTAATTAACATAAATAAACACTTTGCCTGCAGAGAAGGGGATAATGTGGGAAAGAAGTTTAAAATGACTCACAAGATCCATGAGGACAGAGCCCTGAGTGTTGTGGGAAACTTCTAGGAGCATCTCCACCTCCTTTGATTACGTGTTTCTGGAGCAGGTGCTTTCTGTGATTCTGATTTCTAAAGAGCTCATGTGTTTTTTCATCTGGGTTGCTGAAGCTCTGAGTATAAACAACACTGAAATCATCAGCTATTTATTTTGTGTTTGGGGACTGTCAAGAGGAGTAAAAGGATCTGCATACACAGTTCAAATCAGCATTATTTGGCATTTTGATGCACTCAGGGCACTTAGCCATGAAAATCTTGCAGTGTTGAATAGACAGTTTTACAGCTGGGAGACTTTTTAGACTTTTGTTTATGGTTGAAGCTCAAGCCACAGCCTGTCCTAGCAAAAAGACTGGACTGAAGCCAGACTTTTGAAGTTTTCTGAAGAGGGCCATAGCATAAAAAAGTGGCAGATTTTTATTATAGCCTTAGTTTTCATGAGGCAAAAAGAATTGAGTGCCAAGTCTTCTCTATCCCTACACTGCATTTAAAACACCTCTTCTGAACTTTTACAACTAAGGACCCTATACTTGCTATAGACTGCCCAGGTAGCAACTATTTCCTGAAACAGTCTAATGCTTGTCGTTGTTTAAAGTTGTTTTAAATCATAGGAATTAAACAGAGACTTGGTGGAAAAAAACCTGAGCCAGTAATTAGTGGCTGCCTACAATGATCAGCCTTAAATCCTGACTTTTTAAAGCTTTGCTGCATGAAATGCACCCACTTCAGTCAGGGTTTGCAATTCAGCTTCATCACATTTCCTGAGCTTCTGCAAGTTTGCAGAGAGAAATCAGCAGAGAGCCCCTGGCTGATGGGACAGAGGGACACTGGTGAAATCACTGGGCAGACAACAGAGCCCCAGCTGAGAGATGTGGAATTCCTCCACCTGCCTGCATGCAGGAGAAAAAACAGGTTTTTTGTGGAAGTGGGGCTGACAGAAGTTATCTCAGCCTGGCAGTCAAAAGCAGGCAGCATCTGGCTCTTGCTGCACCTGGGATGGAGCCAGCAGCAGCTCTGGGACAACCTGGGCATCCTTCACCACCACAGCAGCTGCTGGGGCAGGGCATGGCAGGGAGCAAGGAGCTGAGAGACCATGGATGGAGAACTTCTGAGGAACTGATGGATCCTGGATGGAGAACTGAGGGACTGATGGATCCTGGATGGAGAACTTCTGAGGAACTGGTGGATCCTGGATGGAGAATTTCTGAGGAACTGAGGGATCATGGATGGAGAACTGAGGAACTGATGGATCATGGATGGAGAACTTCTGAGGAACTGGTGGATCCTGGATGGAGAATTTCTGAGGAACTGGTGGATCCTGGATGGAGAATTTCTGAGGAACTGGTGGATCATGGATGGAGAATTTCTGAGGAACTGGTGGATCATGGATGGAGAATTTCTGAGGAACTGGTGGATCATGGATGGAGAGCTTCTGAGCTCACCCTCTGCTGGGAGTATCCGTGGAGAGGGAGCTTTAAATACAATGTGAAGCTGTGAGATGGCATGAACGCCCCAAAAATTGAGTCCCTGGCAATTAGAGCATTCCTCTCCTTGCTGTGGGGTTGCATTAACCAGCAGGCATTGTCCCTGCTCATGTTGGAATGATGGTTTTTGGGGGTCCCTTCCCACCCAGGCTGTTCCCTGAGCCTTAGTCAGCCCCGAGCAGCACCAGGAACAGCCTCACATCCCAGCTGCTGCTCTCCCACCTGCTCTTCAAGGATAAACTCCTTCCAGTGATTAACTATTCTTTTTATTAGGCTTTTCTTGATACTTAACTTGGCTCTTCTGTTGTGTCCTTTATGTTTACTGCATCCTTTATGTTTATTGCTCTTTCTCCTCTAGGCATAAACATTTATTCCCTTCCTCTTTACTATTGCTTTTACTTATTTGCCAATATCTGTCCCAGCCGTCTTTTCTTGGCTGAACAGACCACAGACTCCTGAAATGCTCCCACATTTTTTGGCTGTGTGATCATTCCCAGTCCATTCACCTGCAGAGCAAGGCCGGGGGGGCCATTCTCAGCACCCAAAACAGAGGAGCCCAAAGCTTTGCTAGACTCCCAGAAAGAAAGAAGGACTCAATTCCTGATGTGAACAGCCAGATAAAATCTCAGCTCCCTTTGATTCACTGTTGGATCACTGTCCCCAAGGATCCTGTCCCCCAGGAGTGTAAAATAATGGAGATCCCCTCTCCTGGAAGGTTTGACTCACCCTCCCCAGCACCTGGCACTGCTGCCCAGGTTCCCTCTTCTCCACCTTTCATGACAACAATCATTTATCAACTTTCTCAAGCAAAACAGCTTAAGCTGGGCTGCTGCTGCTCATCCTAATGAGCCAAAGCCTCTTCATATCTTTAAAAGGATTTTGGCTGTGAGAAGGTCAGAGGTAAACAATCCACTGTGTCAGGCTAGATTAGATTTCATTTTAAGGTATGACACCTTTTTCTGTTATTAATGCTGCCAGGCACTGAGGAGCTTCATTAACTGCCTGCAGCAAAGCCAACATGATTTTTTTTTTTTTTTTTTTTTTTTGTATAACAGAACAGCCAGCAACATGCAACAAATATTTGTGTTATAAAGAGAGGTTACCTTGAACTCTTCAATAAATTTCAGGGTTTGTTTTTTTTTTCTATTTGTTCTCCCTGATTTTTTCTAGAGGTGGCCTACCTTACTTAGTGTTCTTCACAAATGCCTTTCTCCTCTTGAGGTGACTGTCAGTGTCCATTGTCATCTCAGGGGACTGAAGCAGCTCCACCAGACTGCAGGAGAAGATTAATTTCTTATTCTGTTCCTTGGTTATTCTTTAGGCCATCACAGTCCATTAATTTGCACCCTGTGCCTCCTTTCATTTGAAAACCTTTTCTTGAGTGGGTTTATCCATGGCTTTTCTAAGACCCCAGTAAGCACCACCTGATCCCATCTTGAATCTGGCCAGGGTGAAGGGAGTGTGACAAGCATTTCCTGGAGTTATGGATTATAACACTCAATTAAAATGTACTTCCACGTTCCTTCACTTGCTCTGAACAATAACTCACCTTATTCAACAACCTGACCTCTGAAGATGAACAGCTTCCTTTAAGCATTGCCTCTGAATAAAGGAATTCTTGTGAAAACAGCAGAAGCACCCATTATGTAATTAAAACTTCCCTGTTTACATGGAAAATCACTGAGACTAATGCTGCAGGAAGATGAAGACTTTAGAGGGGAGAACCTTGACTTTCAAGTTCCGCTGAAGAACATGAGTCATCTTTGGGAATGGGATTAAAGTAAATTTCTGCTTCAGCAGCAGGCTTTACTTTGTGACACTCCTTTTCCCCTGCTTGTCTGGCTGCTTGATGTCTGTGCTCAGAGTCAGGCTAGGAAGGAGAGAAGATTAATGCCATCAAGGTATTCCTGCAGCAGCCTCTCTGTTGGAATTGGGGATGTGAGATCTGCATCACCCCCACAAGATTATCTTGGCTTCTCCAGATCTCCCCAGTTCTGTGCACTGAGCTGCTGTCTCCAAAGTCCTGTGGTGGTGATCCCAAAACCACTCATGGTTTGGGACGGGATGTTCTCATTCTGCACTTACTGGTGTGGAGAAAGAAGAAGAAAGTTCATGAAGAGTCTTGATGAAGGAGACTCTGCTGGAAGTTTTACTCTGTGCTGTTTTTCTGGTGTTGCATTTTTATTGCCACTTGTTTTCGAGGTGGTGTTTGAATGAAACGCAGAGCAGAGGATGGGGCAAAAGAGAGTCAATCCCGAGGACAAAGACTGGCAGTCTGTGTTGATTATTAA
>JAOTQP010000304.1:31988499-31999169 GCA_026413545.1 Cichladusa arquata | reverse complement strand
GAACCTCTGCTAGCAGAAAGCTGAGCTACTAAAAAAAAAAAAAAAAATCTGTTCTTTTAATGCTCAGGTATCCCATGGTACTTATGGATCAACTTTTCATGGTTTTATAGGGGTTGTTATCACTCCCCTGTATAACATTTGTAGCATGTAAATGGGACAGACTATCTGATATGACAATATGGTGATAAAATATTTACTTTTAATGTAGTGTGTTTACTATTAGATATCAAAACATTTTATTTAAATAAAACAACAAACTTTTACTTTCAATATAGAGAAACAAGCCAGAAAGTTTAAATTATTTATGCCAAATCCATTACCAGCTCAGTGGCAGAATCAGAAACTGATGCTGGTTTTATGATGTTTGCCAACCCTGTGCAGTGCTCAGAATATTTCAGTTAATGAAACATAAACCAATAAATAATAAACCATTAGCTAGTCCTAGGCCTGCTCTGGGATTTCAGTGGGAAGAGACTCAGGCTGTTATTGTGAATTGCAGCAGCTGCTTCAGAAACATGTGCTGTCCTTGAATTCGCTAAAGTTTGGTGCCCCATCCTTGTCACTGGAGCACAATTTATTTAATTTATTTATAGCATAATTTATTTAATCCACTAAATGCCATTTGCAAATAGTCCCTTGAACAGTTTTACTCCTAAAGTATTGCATTTTTCTACATTTTTGATTGATCTGTGTATAACTGTTCTCCAGTCCTTCAGGTAATCTTGTGGGTGATCAAATAAATGATTGAAATCCCCTTTTTCTTGATGATGAATGGATAGATGATATAAATCCCCTGTTATGCTGTTCTGCTGAACCTAATCCAGATCACTGCACTGCTTTTGTATTTGGGCTTTCTTGGATTGTAGAATCATGGGATGGTTTGGGTTAGAAGGGAATTTAAGGATCATCCAGGTCCAACCCCCTGCATTGCCAGGGACGAGCCTCATCCAACCTGGCCTTGGGCATTTCCAGGGATCCAGGGGCAGCCACAGCTGCTCTGGGCACCCTGTGCCAGGGCCTGCCCACCCTCACAGGGAATTCCATCCCAAAATCCCATCTATCCCTGCCCTCTGTCAGTTTGAGTCCATTCCCTTGTCCTGTCACTCCACAGTCTCTCTCCACCTTCCTTGTCAGCTCCTCCAGGTACTGGAGATTGATTTGATCCCTCTGAAGCCAGGGTGACAAATTCCTCTCCAGGCTGAACAATCCCAACTCTCCCAGCCCTTCCTCCTCCATCCCTCTGATCAACCTGGTGTTCTCCTTGGGACACGTTCCCTTTCTCTTCCATCCCAGATTTGGGGTGGGTGGTGGAGCAGTGCTCACCTGGGTGATCCTTCCCTGGGCACTGGGGCTGTGCCAGCAGGAAGGGCAGCAAAGCCAGCCCTGATCCCACTTACATTTGCCAACATCATCCCTCTACTCCAGATTTATGGAGAAGAAATGCTGTGATCAGGCTTCCCTTGCAGCCTGGCAGTGAGTGAGCAGCAGATTCAGTCTTTACATCTGCTCAGAAAAGCACATTGTCCCATGTCATGCACCCATGGCATGCAGGAGCTGTGCCTGAGAGGAGTGTGATCCCAGAAATGTGTCTGTGCCTCATGAAAAGGCATGTTTTCCATTCCTGCCATCCTGAGGTTTTCTTTACATTGTATGCAGCAGCTCTTAGCTCGTAATTGCAGGCCAGCAGTTATTTAAGGCAGTCCAGTCTGTTTCTTTTTACCTAAAATAACTTCAAAACGTGCATTTATCCCCTGAAAGTGGGTGGGATTGTGTTACAAGTGTGGCTCTGAATAGCTCCACATTAAACACACATTAGAGCCGTGCTGTAATCGAAGAATGAACTCTCTGTAACCTTCCCAGAGCCACCTTCCTTGGCAGCTGCTGGGAAAGGTCAAGCCTGCTCTTTGCCCAGAACCTCCCCAAAAAACAGGAGGAGATGCTTTGTGGCAGCTTCCTGCAACTGCAGTTGTGAATCTTGGTCACTGTTCTTGCAACAAAACATTTGTTTCCACCCCACCCATGACTGATTTTATTTTCTTAGTAGAAAACCATTCCCTGGGTAATTCCAACCAGATTTTTCCATAACAATTTCTGCAAACATCCCTTGAAACACCCACAGTAATTTTCATTCCAGCTTCTGAATTGGGACTTTACATCTTACAAAATGCCACTTCCATTTGCTTCAATGCTTGGAATTCAATTTATGGCTGCAGCACGGATCTCACGTTTGCCTGCCTGGCTTGAAAATTCTGCCAGGCTTTTTCCTGGGGCTGCCCTTCAGAGACCACCCTGGGAGGGAAGAAAGGAGAAGCAGCTTTTCCATGCTGCTCTCCTGCTCTTCCTAATTTCCCTGGACTCCCCAGCACAACCCTGTGGTGCCCTTATCTCCCACAAATCCACAGAAAATTGCTTTATGGGCTTTGGTGCCTTCCCACAGAGAATGAAGTGCAAAGGCTGAGAAAATTAGCTCAGATGGAAAGGAGAAATCCACGAGGGCAGGATCAGAGTGGGGCTGGGAGAATGTCTCATGAAGTTGAGGCAATTCTGTGCCTTGGATGGACCTTGCTGAGCTTCATGGACAATTATCATTGCCTTTCAACAGCTGGGTCAGGGATTTCTGGACAAGGGCCTGGAGGACAAGACAAGGGACAATGGCTTCAAACTGACAGAGGAGAGGGTTGGATGGGATATTGGGAATAAATTCCTCCCTGGGAGGGTGGTGAGGCTCTGGCACAGGGTGCCCAGAGAAGCTGTGGCTGCCCCTGGATCCCTGGAAGTGTCCCAGGCCAGGTTAATGGGGTTTGGAGCAGCCTGGGACAGAGGAAGGTGCTCATGGCAGGGGGTGGAATGGGATTTTTGAGTCCCTTCCAGCTCAAACCATCCTGTGATTCTCTGAGTCAGCCTTCCCAGGCAGGGATTTTCCAGCAGTGCTGCTCTCCTGGCTCACCAGCAAAAACCCCAAAGGCAAATGTGAGAGCTGCCTTTCCCCTTCAGGATTTCACACCTTGCTGCAGCGTGGCCAGGGAGGACAAATTGGCCATTTCACCATTTCATGCTGTGCTGCACTACAAAGGCTGCTCAGCTGAGCATCCAGGTGTGCTGGCACAGCTGGAAGGCTCCTCTGCTGTGCCACCAGCCCTGCTGTGCCTGTCCTGGTGTGCTCTGCTCTGGGAACCATGGCATGGAGGAGCCAGAGGGATGGGAAGATCCCTGAGGTGTCCTGACACAGTTGCAGGGCACAAATTTTTTAAAAAAATTAAAAATAAAACTAACAAATGACTTCTGTCTTTGTGCCATGCATCACTTGGAGCTGCTTTTAAAATCTTTCTAATAGAAGGCTGTTTTTTCCCTCTAATTAACACTTTACACTTCTCTTTGGTGTGGTCATAGATGGAAAGGAAAATTTTGGGTAATATTTTTGTTTCTTTGGTTGCAAAGGAGAGCATTAAAAGAAAGAATTCCTTTCTCTTCTTAATGCATTTACAGCATGCAACACAAAATTCAGAAGGGAAAAAGGCAGAAATCAATTGTAAAACCTTTTGAAATGATATTTATAATTCTGGAGGGATGAATAGGCTGGGACTTACTGGATGTTTCTTTTCTTAGACAGCAGAAAAGCACAGGAAAGGAAAACCAAACTCTTCAAAACTTTATTTTCATAACAAGGTAGTCTGAACACCATAAGAACCATCTGCTAAAACCAGTCTTATTTTTTTCTTTTTCTGACAGAAACTAATGTGACACTGGATCTGGTTTTAACAATGCACAGTTTTAAAAATATTTTTTGTCCTCAACAAAAGGAGAGTTATGATTTCAAGATGACATGTTCCCACAAACCCCAAAGGCTGGACCTTGCTAAATCACAACTCTTTTGGTTTTAAGTCACCTCCTTGATGAGGATATAACATTCAATTGTGCAATATTTCACAAGAGCTGACCTTGTAGGTGATGTGATCAGAGGGCAAAGATGTCGTGAGGCAGGGGAGGTGGCAGGGTATTGTTATCCCTGAGAGTTTTCATGTGAATAGTCCCAGTGAACAATTAAAAAGTAGGATTTGCAAGAGTGAGGATAAATTCCCCTCTGTCCACATTTTCCTCCTATAAAATGTGAAGTGCTGGTCTTGCTGGAGTGGCCTCTTTGCCCCCTTCCCTCCTGCCCTGCAGCTGTCACAGGGCTGCTCTTGGCAAAGATTGGGAGCATTTTATACTTTTATGTAATTGAAGGAGTCTGCACAGCCAGGTAATCAATGAACTATGTAAATGCCAATACTAGAATGAAATGGTTAATTGAATTTCATTTCCCTGGGCTGCTGCTTCTGCATTCTCCCAGTGTGCTGCCCTAGGACAGACAACCCTTTCAGGAACAAAGAGGGTCTTTGCATCCAGTGGAATAGCATGAAACCCATTAAAATCCCTGGGAGTCTTTCCATGCTATTTAACAGGTTTGGCTCATCCCATTTATGAGCCCTAGGGAAGAGTGTTGCTCTTGGCCCCTTCTGCAGGGGCCCTTCTCAGGGGTCAGCATCTCATCCTGGCTTGGGGGGATGCACCCTTGGAAGGAATTACAGGGCAGGCAAGGGGCCAGAACACTTTTCAGGTGATTTTATACCTCCTGAGAGGCATGTGCTGGGCACCTCTGATTTATTGCAAAAGGAGTTGGCACCACACACAAAACACCCAATGTTGTGCTGAAACAATTCCCACAACTGCTCTCTCTGAGGCACTGCTGCTGTTTGCTGGCAGCTGGGGGCAACTCCAGTGACAAATTAGTGTGAATTGAGTGAATTTGTGCATGCTGAACTCTCCCCACACCCCAGCACAGCCTGGGAGAGCAGAACCAGCACTGCCAGAAGGGATTTATCCCAAATCATTGGAGAGCTAGAGGTGGAGGAGACCTGCAGCTGTGAGATCTCATCCTAAGGATCCTCAGCCTCTGATTCTTACCCCAGCACTTCCCAAGGGATGCTCAGCACTACCCAAAGGCTGGAGCTGGTGTCCCTGGGGACAGAGGTGTCCCTGGTGCTGGGGGGGTGACACTGGAGGGTCACAGCTGCAGGGGCTCTGCTTTAGTGCCTCCACCTAAAGCTTGTGCACAGCCTTCAAGAGCTTTTGCTCTTTTTAGACTTTAGATTTTCGATAGTGGAGTTCTCAATCTGTCCAAAAGTAATATAAGTGTGATCTTTCCCTCCCCTTGCCTCCTCTGGAGCATCTTTGATGTGTTTGGGCAGGAAAACATCCAGTTGGAAGAGCAGCAAGGCCTGTGCTGGTTGTTGTTGTGCTTTCATGTGCTTTTTGTGGCATCTCTGGCACTCCCACACAGCCCCTGCTCTGTTCCCAGTCCCTCTGATAATCCACACACCCTGTCTCTCATTCTTACTCCTTGTCACTTTTCCTTCCTCACCCTCCCCATTCTCACTGGATATCCATGGCCCAAATCCTTCTCTCCCCAGCAGCCAGGCTTTTAGGGATTTACTGCTTTGCTCATCATTTCCCTCCTCCTCAAATCTGACATTTCAAAATAGCCTGTTGCATCAGGCTTTTGGCCAAAAAATCTGTGATGCCCTGGAGCTCTAAGGTGCATGTGGACACATTCAGCTCTGGATTTTGGTGATTCCCCAGTCTGGGAGTGCAGAAGAAGCTGTGGCTGCCCCTGGATCCTTGGCAGTGTCCAAAGCCAGGTTGGATGGTCTTGGAGCACCTGGGACAGTGGAAGGTGTCCCTGCCATGGCAGGGGTGGCACTTTGAGTCCCTTCCAACCCAAACCATTCCAGGATTCTTTAATCTCAAGGCTTTGCTGTGGATCACTGTAAAGATAGGAGCACCCTGCCAACTTCAGCCTGAGGGACAGAGCGTGCTGGGGGAGAATCAGGAGGTGGATTTTGGGGAATAACTAGCTGGAATGTTTGGCTTTGGCTTGCTCAGGCTGCAAGGTGAGTGGAAGTGAGCCCATCTGCAGGTTTCTCACAGCCCCAGACTGTCTGTGCAGTGCACAGGATCTCCCAGCAGCACAGAGCAATTCACAGGAGCTCTGCTTATTCCAAACTTCTCTGAGCAGCCACCTCCATCCCCACAGCTGCTCTTGTCAGCTCCTTCCAATTCCTTTTCAGGCTGTGCCACTGCTGTACCCTCTGACTCCCCTTCCAGGAAGGATGAGCTCTGATTGTTCCAGTTCCTTCTGAGTCTCTCAAAAGGCTGAGCCTTTTGAGCAACTTCTTGAGATGGAGCAACTTCTCCATCTGCCTCAGCCCTGAGCTCCCCACGGCCATCAGGAATGCAAAATGCATTTCCCCCTGCCAGAGCCTTGGAAATTCATGTGCACCTGTTAGGATCTGGCTCTGCTGCACCTTTCATAGTGTTTCATGTAAGATCAGAGCTTTTCCTACCCTGTGATAGAATTCTGCCTGAATTAGGAAGCTTAGTTCTCAGCTTTTTGTTATACAAAATTGAAGCTGGTGACATTTCATGCTTTGAAAAGCTGCTCTGAAGAAGCTAAGATATTATTAGGTGTTATTTGAAAAGCATTTAAAGTATCTCAGCTCCATTTTTCTCCCAGACTGTTGGGATGGGAACATCTGGCATCAGTGCTTTGTCTAATCTGGAATACCCAAGGTCCTGCCTGTGGTGACAGAGTCCTCTCCAGGCTTTCTTTTCTGGGAAAATCCATCTGTGCTTGGCCTATTTTGAGGTGGAATTATCAAAAAAGCACAATTGCAGGGAGCATCATTATTAAGGAAACATTGGATTGTAGCCTCTGCCTGTAGCATGGAGGCACCTGCAGCTCCATCATGTCTGGATCCATCCATATGGATCTTCCCCAGCCTCAACCCTTTGGCAGATTTGACACATTTCATCAGTTATGTTTGATTTCCATATTCATCTGATGATGGATGCATTGTACCCTGGTGCTTCATTTATGCTTTTCTATTCCTGTGCAAAAATCCCACAGCTCTTGAGAATTAACCATATTTTTAAACCTACATCTAACTCCTTTTTTCTTCCCCCACAAACCTACCAATCTTCAAAGGTACAATTTCAACTTTAACTTAATGTCTTAGGGTACAGAACCTTTTGGTAGCATTTTTTTCCCCAGTGTAATATTTCTGCTTTACTGGCCTTTCTGGTTGATTTTTAACACTATTTTCTGGTATGACACTTGCCTGAATACCAGTTTATGGCACACCTGAGCTGAATTGTTCTTTAATGAAAGATTTCATTCCTCTCTACAGGATTTTGTGAACAGTCTTCTCTACCAGTCTGAATGGCCTTTGCTGGATTCTCATTCACTTCTGCTCTTTTGGCTGCAAGTATTTTGAAAAATTGTTGCATTTCTTTCAGTCCTATCAGTCATTTCCCTCAAAACAGGCCACCATGAAACCTCTGAAGTTCCTGTTTGCTGTTCAGCAAAGAAGGGAGGGAAGTTTCCATGTTAAGCAATTTATTGGCAGCACCAGGCATCCTTCACCTGTTTTCCATTGTGAAAATCTTCCCACCTATTTTTCACAGTGAAACGTGAGGGAAGCTAAAGGATGGGAAACCCCTCTTGTAACTATTTTAAATGCTGGAAAAATGATGGACTTGCTCATTTCTTGGCTCTCCAGGTTTCTTTCATCAGAAGAAGAGCACAAATGACATGAGAGTACAGCTTTTGTTTGCTGGAGAGTTTTATTTTTGTCTACATTTTATGCAAAGTTCTGTAGCCTCAGCCAGCCCACTCCTCAACACTGATTCTGGTTTTCAGCAGGATAAATCCTCCTTCCCATGGACTCTGGGGTGAATTAAAAGCCCTGCCATCTCCTTGGGGTTTGGTTGGGTCTGCCTGAATTCTGCTGGCGTGGTCTCTTCCTGAACTAGGAAACGTGTTTTAAGAAAGAGCAATAAAGTGCCAGGGTCAATAAAGTGTCAGTCCCAATGCTGGCCTGTGTGTTCAAACAGACTCAAGTCACACATCCTGATGGGTCTCAAACCAGGCAGTCCAAATTTTCTGCCTAAATTGCTGCTTGTGGCTAAAAAAACTGCCTGGGCATCTCTGTTATCTTCCCCAGTGTCTGGGTCTTGCAACCAATTTTCTGTGTTTTCAGTTGTATTTCATCTCTCATCTTGCACAGAAAGGTCTCTGCACGTTTCATTTAAGCTGGAATTTACCATTCATTTCCCTGCTGAGATTAATGGGACTGTTTTTCTGGGAAAGCTGCAGCATGCAGGAGCTCCTGCTCTGTAACACATCACAGATTTCCTTGTGCTTTGTTTGAAAAATTATTACTAAAAAACAAAGCACATAACTGAAGATAGCTGGGGCTGTGATGAGCTTGAGACTGAAATGCCCATCTCCACGTGTGGCTTCTCTTTGCAATTTGTATTTTTTTTTTAATTTGTAATATGAAAGCAACATTCTCCTGCTGAGAGATGGATGCAACTGGAGTTGGTGGCATGACTGGATTGAAGGCAATATTCTCACCTTTTCTTGTTGATTCAAGCTGCAAGTCTTTTCCACTCAAGGATTACCATGAGTTTGGTTTTCCAGCCTTGCTAGGAAATGTCTTGTATCCTTTGAAAATAGGAACATTCGAGTTGCAATTGGCAGGGATTGAGAAAACCCTTATTAATGAACCATCCTGGTTTTTTTCTGCTGTAACTTCCATGCCCTCAGAGTGGGAGCAGGAGGTGACACTTTTGGGCATCAGGCAGGGTGGGAGCTCCTCTGATGGATCAGCTCTAATTCCAAATGTGGCCACAAATAAGGTGACCATCATGCCTGGTTGGGACAAAACTGGGAGTCAGGAGCTCCAACTAGTTTGTTTATTGATAGGAAGAATTGCTGTAAATCTGCTTTGGTGGTTTGTTATTTTTTTTAAAAGAAGAAATAAAGGCACATTTGTTCCAATAAGAAACACTTCATGCAGCTGAGCCGTGAATAAAAGTAAAAAGGAATAGTGGAATTCGGTGCATGATGTTATTTATAAAAATGGCCTTCACATTTCTGTGGTTTCTTCAACCTGGAAAAGTAAATTTGCCCAAGTTTTCGTTTCCTAAGAGGAGATAAGAACCCCACTCCCTGGAAAATGCTCAGTGAAAGGCTCAGCCTTGATGTGTGCTGGCTTATAAAGCACTGCTATATGTAAACCACAGCAGTGGAATGTAATTGCAAACTCCTGCTCCATCCTATATATACAGTGCCTAGACAGTCTGGTCAGCTCTGCCCAAAGCAGGGATTTGTTCTGAGGGAGCCAGAGCTGTCTGGGTGTCTGGTCACCTCCCTGTGCCCCTGCCTCCTTCCTCATCCTCCCCCTGCTCAGGGAGGAGCTGGTGTCTTCAACAGAAACGAGAGCTGCGTGCAGGGAGGATGATTTACTCACTTTGCAATACTCAGCAGCATTTTGCCTCAGTCTATCAGAAATCCTGCTGTAAGCTGTGAATTTTGGGACATCAGGGTGGCAGCCCTGGGTCTGCAGAGGGGTGACAAGGAGCCCACCCTACATCTTCCTTCCTCCCCCTCACAGCAGGCCAGTTCTTCACATTTCTCCACTCTGAATCCAAGTCCTCCTCACCCCATTCAATACATGATGGCTGGGTAGGTGGTACAATCCTTTTTTTGCCCTGGAATTGCCCTGAATGGGATGAATTGCCCCAAATGGGATCAATTGCCCCAAATGGGACCAATTGCCCTAAATGGGATCAATTTCCCTGAATGGGACCAATTGCCCCAAATGGGATCAATTGCCCTGAATGGGACCAATTGCCCCAAATGGGATCAATTGCCCCAAATGGGATCAATTGCCCTAAATGGGATCAATTGCCCTGAATGGGACCAATTGCCCCAAATGGGATCAATTGCCCCAAATGGGATCAATTGCCCTGAATGGGATCAATTGCCCCAAATGGGATCAATTGCCCTGAATGGGACAAATTGCCCCAAATGGGACCAATTGCCCTAAATGGGATCAATTGCCCCAAATGGGATCAATTGCCCTGAATGGGATCAATTGCCCTGAATGGGATCCATTGTCTGTTGTTGCTCCAGCCCCCAGAGCTGGTGTTAGGAAAGGAGCTGCTCATCCCTCCTGTGTCCCCTCCAGTCACCTCCTCTGACCTTAGATCCCAATCCTTCCACCACTCTCACTGGAAGGCAAATTATGGTGCACTGCCCCCACACTGGCCTCGAGGCTAAACCCCTATCACAGAATCACCTGGGCTGGAAAAACTCTCTAAGATCATCAGGTAAACCTTGTCCCAGGTGGAGATGGGCAGTATTTAATGTTCATGCATCACTTCACATTGCTCCTCCCATCCAGTGCCATTTGCTTGGCTCTGTCTGCATTGCTTGTCATGCAATTATTTAATTATTTGGCTCCTGCTTATCAACAGATAAATTTTCTTTTTTCTTTTTTTCTGATTTTTTTCCCCCAACAGAGATTTAACTTTGCTGTTTTTCCTTTGCTCTCAGCTGTCTGAAGCAGTGATTTGGATGAGCCATGACCTCTGGAGGATTGTGGTCTTCTCAAGGAGCTGCCTTGCACCAGCTCAGCTCCAGCCTGTGGCAGTGCCACCAGTGACCCATTCCTGTGTTAAACCACATCCTCAGGGCTGTGTTTGTTCAGGCTCTAATGAATCGTGTATCCCACCACCTGCCCGCATTCTTCCTTGGCTGTAAATCAGTCCAGGGACACAACTGT
>JAOTQP010000304.1:31970573-31988489 GCA_026413545.1 Cichladusa arquata | reverse complement strand
GGGGGGGGGGGCCGGGCCTCAAAACCATCCCCTCTCCCAGGAAAATGGTTTTTGGAGGACTTTGTGCCCAAATCCCACTGGGTTTGCCTCTTCTGGGATTTCTGCAGCAAATCCCTCTGCTCTCTCCCCCTCCTGCTCCTGATCCTGGTGGATCTCCCAGGGCTGGGAGCTCCTGCAGGCCACAGGAGAACACCCAGCTTTTAGCTGCTGATGGCTTGAGTTGGATTTAAATTGGAGCAGATCTATAAATAAAGGACCCTCCAGTCCACTACCAGCCCTCTGCAGTTCAGGCCTGCCAGGCTCACTGCATTTCCAAGGTAGCTATTGAAATAAACTCTGTATTTTGTGGACATACACACTTACATTTTCACCTCAGCCATTTAGGATCACATGAGCCTTTAAAAGCTTTCCAAGGCTTCAATTGCCTGAGCTGATTATGCACAAATCTGATTTGGGTGCTGGCTCCCTTTCCTGCTATCATCCTATCCTATTTCAGCCAGCCCACAGTTATGGAATCCAGATTTAAGGGGATTTGCCAGAATGTCCACGGAAACTTGTCTTGCTGAATGTGAAACTGATTGCAATAATAATTAATCTTTCCAGCAAAGCTTCTTTTGCAAAAGTTGTGCTCTCACTTTGCCCAGCTACCAGCATACATCCCAGTCACTTTATTCCTTTCCTGCTCTGTTTTATGTGTGTTTTTCTAAGGAATAACTGTATTTTAGAACACAAGAGCAAGCAGGGCTAGCTGTATTTCAATAAAAGAGACAAACAGAGGTTAATTTACACTTGGCAAGCACAGAGATAAAGTGGGACTATGAAAATCAGGTACTGAATTTTAGGTTGTCAAGTAATGAACGTTTAATGGCAGAGGTTTTTTTAATGGAAGAAAAATTGCATGTATTCTGATATTCTCTGGGGCTGTCAAAGTTTGGGGAAAAGTGCTACACAAGCACTTTTCCTCCTGAAGAACAAAAGAACTGCATAATCTTTCATTTCATTCTAACTTTTGTTTAAAGCTGCCATAATCCTCACCCCTGCCCACTCCCTTTACGATTATTTCTGAGTGGGATTTGTCTCTATTTTGCAGGAGTAGCTGGAGCATCACCTGTGCTCCTGTTTTTGGGGGGTTGCATACAGGATGCATCAGATACCACAAGGGTGGGAGAGCTGCAGCACCACTGCACAAGGTTGTCTTCTAAAACCTGCACATAAAGGATGTAAACTTTTTTTTTTTTCCTCCTTTCTCTATAAGCCTAGGGAGATTTAAAAGACGTTGGGAAAATTTCCAAAAAAAGAGATGAAATGTTTAATAATGCTATTTTTGTCCTGGGCTCTGTGAATTCCTCACGTCTTCCCCTCCTCCCCTCTCCTCTGATTTGCACTGTGGGATTAATGAAGTGATTCAAGTGCAGATTTTGAACCTGAGAGGTTGCTCCTTTCTTCTGCTGAGGTACATCCCCCTCTCAGCCAAGGCCTGACCTTGAATCCAGCTTTGCAGCCCCCAGGGAGCAGGAGGAGTGATGCTGCTGCCAAAATCCAGGGTGGGTTCAAGGGGGACCCCATGAACCTCCACCCACAACACCCTGAATTTCTCCTCTGCTAATTCAGCACTGAAGGAAACACTTGAGGAGAGGGGACAGTCCCTGTTTACAGGGACCTGAGACAGACCAGACCTGTCTGGTTCCCTTTGTCTTATTTTCCCTGTGGGCTCCTCACAGCCTTGCCATGGCTGATGGAGAAAGTTCTTTCCTTCATTCATTTCTTCTCATCTGGAACAATTTTTCAGCTTTCCTGCTTCACTGGTTCATACATCTCCAAATTACCCCTGTTTTCTCCCTTGTGCCCATTAAACTCCCTCCCTTCCTTGGAGTATTAATTAAAAATATTAAAATGCAAAACCTGATTTGTGATAATCTTTCAAAATCAGTGGGGGCTTTTGGGATTCTCTGAGTGATCACGTTAGAGGCAGAATAAATCTGCAGTTTGATGCTGAGTTGCCCTGGCTGCTCTGCACCTGGGTGACTCCAGCCCGAGGCTCTCCTTGGGCATTTGCTCTTTTTAGACCATTGTGTGAGAAAGAAATGCCATAATTCCTTCAGTCCATTCTTCAGCAGGATTAAAGGTGTATAAAATATTATAAATTAGCCACACTTATACTTCATATTCTGCTTAGAACTAATTTGAGATAAAATAAGATTTAAGTCTCCTGATTGAAGCTTGATGGAATATGAGAAATTACAGAGTTAGGAGAAAGGAAATGAGCCTCTTGTCCTTGTGAATGCAGCTGATCTAGAGTAGACTTTATAAAATTTTTACATTACACTACTTTAACTGGTGGATATTCCAACTTATTTAGAGGCAATTTTCTACTCTGGCATTGTCACCACCTGGAT
Organism: Cichladusa arquata; assembly: GCA_026413545.1. NCBI lineage: Eukaryota > Metazoa > Chordata > Aves > Passeriformes > Muscicapidae > Cichladusa > Cichladusa arquata. Next base: position 31,986,093 of record JAOTQP010000304.1, on the reverse strand, counting down.
AATTATTTATTTGAGAGAGAAATAAAGGTATTTTATTTTCAGGGTAAAAGCATCATCCTTAAGTAATGCAGATACTTTTTGCCAAACTTATTCCAAATTGCCTCAGGAGCTGAAACTTCCTCTCTGAATATTGTAAGGAAAAGAATTAACTCTCAGAGATGCAAATAGAGGTATAAAACATAGAAACCATGTTGTGAGCCAAATTTTTAGCAGGAGTTGCACAGTATCACCATTCCAGCCCATCTTTGCCCCAGAAAGTATTTGCTCTTGATTTATCTTTGTTTGGCTTTGGTTTTGCACTAGAAAACCCAAACAAAATGATTTCATGTTTGTGTAATATTTTAAAATTTACCTATCCAAAAGCCACAAAACCCAAATAACGCTTTCCCCTCATTTTTATAATGATGTGGTGAAGCACAAACTTACCAGAGGAAACAAACAGCACATCCTACAGAGATGCCATTTGCCATGTTGCTTATCCTAATTTAAAATGGTTTTTTTGGGGCTGGATGGATTGAAACCATGGGACAGGGGACAGCAGCTGCACCCAGAGCTCCCAGAGGGATGGGAGAGGTTTTCCCAGCCCAGTGAGGAGTGTAGGGGTGCTCCAGCATCACTCCCTGGCTGTCACAGCCTCAGAGCCCCTCCAAACCCACCCTGGGGGTCCTGCCAGCCAGGGCTCATTGTCTGAGCTTTGAGCCCTGATTTTGTGACCCAGAGCTCAGGGGTGTAGTGACAAATGCTGCCAAGCCCTTGGAGCTGACAGGACAGCCAAGGGGCTGCTCCTTTTCTTTGCAGATGTGATTGTTGGGCTTTGATTCCTCTGAAACCCGTTCTGTGCTGGAGGAGGAAGGGCAGAGCCTCCTTGAGAGGTGCTTTTTTTTGTGTTTGAAGCAGTATCTGATGGCCTGGGATCAGCTCAATAATCAGGATTTCCTCTATAGTTTGGGATCAAAGGTGCTCCCAGCTGCTTTGCACAGTGCTGGCAATGCAGAGCAGCTCTGGGCTGGGCTTGAGGCAGAGCTGCCAGCTCTGTGTGTGCTGCTCAGCATCCCTGGCCAGGGCACTGCAGGGAACTCAGCACTGGGAGCACTGGGAAGGGTTTGTCATCCCAAAAAACGTGGAAAGGTTGTTGGTGTTTCCCTGAAGAAACTCAGTGCTGGTTTGAGACCCAGCATTGCTGCCTGAGCATCCTGGTGAGGCTGGGTTGGGATGGTTTGTGCCTCCTGAAACACCCCAGGGGATGTAAAAACAGGGGTAAGAACCCACTGACATTTAGTGCTGAGCATCTGACTTCAAGTGAGACTCCAACACACACCACTAAAATGTCTCACATCATCCCCAGGGGCTCTGTGAGCTCCCTGTTAATTCCAGAGGCAATAACAGCACTGAGGTGGTCAGCAGCTACTTTAAAAAAATCAATCCTAATGATACTTGATACATTTTTCCTAGATAAATAATAAATTTAAATCCATTTATTTCCCTTCCCCCAAATAAGTAAATAAATAAATAAAATCAAAACGGCATTTTTACTTTTAATGCTTTTAAGGAAAAAAAAGCATTTATCAAGAAATTGCAAGTGGAGATTTGTTACGTTTCATTTCAGAAGATTTATGGCCTGAACAATCTTGCTCCTGGTGAAAAATGAATCAGGTTTTTTCAGATCTCTGCTGAGGGTTTGGAGGAGTTTTTAATTATATAAATGAGATACAGAAAGAGAAAAGTACATATGTGTTTTCAATGCTTGAGAAATGTTTTCTCTGAGTTCCACACTCGCTGCTGGACTGGTCTGCTGAGCATTTGCAGCAGCACAGGTTTGCAAAAGCCTCAGGAAAACAGTTGCAGAATTGTATTTACTGAATTTCCCCATAAAGAGCAGTTTTCCTGCCTGAGAAAAACGTTTTCATTACAAAAGGTCTAAGTAAATACAGTCATGTTGCCAGAATTTATTACTTCTTGGGGAAAACATTTTATTAGGAGTTTTATTCCATTACAAATGCTGAATAGGAATTCTGGAGGAGTTGTGTTTGTTTTCTGAAGCGTGCTTAATTTAAGCTTCACCATTGGCCACGACTTCTTCATTACCATACTCAGTAATGGGCTTGCATGCATTAACATCCATTTCTATGTCCCTAAGAAGATTTTCAGGGAAAAAAATGAGCATTACATTAAACAGCCTATTTTCTGCAAGAAGAAAAAGTTATGGGCAATTAGGGGTGCAAGATCCCAGCTCCCAGTGATGTCAGAGAGCTGAGAAAACAGGAAGATATTTCCTATTTGACAAATTCCCCCAAGTAACTTGCCAGTTCTCAGCTTGTTTCTCTCTATGAGCAACCTGAAAGTGACTTAAGTTTTTGTTTTATTCAATTTGTAGTCAGCTAATTCCCTGTGCAGAAGGAGAGCTGATGAGCAGAAAGTTTGGAAGTCCCACGTGGGAAAGTTCAAGGATGGCTGATGAGCTCAGAAACGTGGAGCCCTGCTTGGGGGTGAGCACAACTCCCAGCCCTCCTGTCTCCAGAAAGCTGGGAGAACAAATGAGGATCAGCTCCAAACCAGCAGACACAGATTTGAGTTGTATGAGGGAAAAGTGGGATTTCTGTGTGAGGCAGGGTGGAGGAGCAGTGACACACTCCAGTGGAGAGAGCAGCTCCTGTGTCAGCTCATCCCTGTGCACATCAAGCCAAGGGGCAGGGCTCAGGAGCTGGGTTTGCTTCAGAATTATGCTATTCACTCTCAGTATTCCCAAGCTGTTCAATTCTTCTTGGCTGTTTTTGTTTGGGTTTGTTTTGTTGGTTTATTTTTCCTGTGTTGGTTTTTTTACCTGGGATTACCGCAGTGGACTGAGTCGAAGAATCTCATTAGCAAGGGAGGAAATTCTATCTGATGTCAACAAAATAAACCAGAAGAGAAACCAGCCTTTAGAAAAAAAGCTTCAGGTGGTGGAGCCACCCTGAAGAAGAAGCTGGGGAATGGTTCAGTTGAAGGAATCTGGTATTGGGAGGCAAATTCAAAGGCATAATACTTAACACCAGGATGCAGCATTTCTATGTGTATTAACAAGTGTATAATGGCCATTCCCAAAAATAATGCCTTTTGAATGAGCTGGGGGCTTCAGAAAGGCTGAAAAAGAGAGAAATAAAGCAAAAGTTGTGTGTGATGCAACACCTGGGCCTGGTGCTGGGTGAGGAGAATTCAGGTGAGGGATAGTGTGGGCTGACATTGCCCAAGGTGGGGTGCAGGAGATGTGATGTGCTCTGCAAAGAATTGCTCAGGAGCAGCAGAAAGCACTTTTTTGGCATAAAAGCCACTGAAGGGTGCATGAGCAAGAGAGCTCTTCCCACAGACATTCACTACTTCATTGAGTGTGGTGAGATTCTGAAAATCTGCACAATCAGAGGATGGTTTGGGTTGGGAGAGACCTCTGGGATCACTGTGTCAAATAACCCAGCACTGCCAAGGCCACTGCTACCCCCTGTCCCCACATCCACACCTCTTTTAAATCCCTGCAGAGGCTGTGAAATCACTGGCACTGCCTCATCTCAGGAACCACCTGCACCTCTGCTTTGGGCTGAGTTCAAGGTGGTGAATTATTTCAGCAACAACCAGCTCCAAAAATCAACCTGGGCTGGAGTTCCCACTGCACAAAAAAAGCAGAAGATGAAGCCTGAAGTCCTAATGGATGTTAATCTGTGTGTGTAATCTGTGCACATCTGTGTGTGACAAGCAGTTCTAGACCACCAGAAGAGGAAAATAACTTGCCAGTTCTATTTTCCTCTATTTAAAAACCATCATATTTTCCTGTAATTACAGAGAGCTTTAGAGGCATAGATACTCAGAATCTTCAGGAGTAGCAGAGAGCACAGAGAGATCCTTTCCAGGATCACACAGGGGTTCCACAAATGCTGTGGCAGGAGGGATCCTGCAGCCAAGCACAGGAGGTGCTGTGGAAGGAGCACACAGTGCTGTGGGAGGACATTTAATGCACCTGCAGATCCCAAAAACCCCTCAAGGAAGAAAGGCCCTGGGGTACCTGGTGTAAAGGAAGGTTGGAACTGGGAGGGGTTTCATGTCCCTTCCAACCCAAACTACTCTGTGATTCTGTGATTCTGTGAAAAGTGATGAAGGTGTGTCAGGTTTTGCCCTTTTCTGACCCAGTGATGGAGCAACTGAGAGGCAATTTAGAAAACTTTTATTCCATTTTCAGTCTCATGTGAAGGGTGAGAAAATACAGGTGTTACAATTCATGCCATCACAATCAGAAGTCAACTATTTCCTAATTACAATACACTATAAGTGTTTCTTAACCTATCAACTTTTGTCATATCATACTATGAAATACCTTAAAGCCAATCATCTAAAATCACCCCTCATAAGTTCTATTACAATACATTTTTCATAATTCTATTTCTCCAAAGTATCTAGTCTTATTTACAAGGCCATCCTTTAAAACTTTTTCTAACTCCATCTCTCTCTCAACAATATCCTATTCCATGGCATTTCTAAATCAACATTTTTTATCTCCAAGTTTGCATACAAACACACACAATGCAAGGCTTCTGTCAGACCCTAAAAACTCTCTACAAATCCATTTCCACAAATGTGGGCAGGATAACTATCAGCAGGATGTGATAGCTGGCTTGGCTGGTGCTGGAGATGTTTCTCCAGCAGCCCTAGAGGGTTTTGTGGATTGCACAGCATTTCTGGCTTTGACATCAGCTCCTTCTCCACTGCAGCTGGAATGGATTAATCATTCCCTGCCACAGGGACAGCACCTCAAAAAACAAACAGCCAGAACCAAGGCTGCTATAAACAGCACCAAAACCAAGAGGGTTTCAACTTGCAATTACATTCTCTTTGCTAACCACTTCTGGATGGGGAATCGCAGCCCTTGCTCTGAGCTCTCAAGATCTTTTCCCTGTTCCCTGTGCTCGATTTCAGCAGGTTCCATTCCCTAACCTGACACACACACAACATGCTGGGCTTGCCTACCTGTTCCTGTCTCTGCCAGCACTGGCTGCTGCTTGTCTGCCTGGAACCCAGCCTTCTCTATTTTCTGGGATGCAGGAAGGGACAGACAAAGAACCTGGAGTGACTCACCAAGAAGACAAAAGCATTGTGCATGTTTTTCACACTCACTTTTCGTGGCAGCCGCTCACATCATCGGGCTGTCCCAAAGCAAGCAACACAGAAAGAGGTGGGAGTCTCCACAAGCCAGACAGAATCGTGATTTTTGTCAGTTTTTAAGCATCCAAACTCCAAATCTTCTAAGCTAAAGTCTGTTCTTTTGAAAGGCAACGTGCAAGAAGTTTTCGACGTTTAAATTTTGTCTGGATTATAGAGAAGCTACAGTGGGACTTAGATACAAATCTACAACTGATAAATTAGAGGTATTAAAATCAGGCAGAGGAGAAAGGCTCCCAGCTTTGCTTAACTGAAGTGGGTTTATCTGAAGAGGAAGGCTTTCCACCTCAGCTGAAAAATGAGATGATAGAAAAATCCTCCACCGGAATGTGGCAGGTATCACAAAATTAGCTTTCCATCTTTAAATCCGTGTAGGCAGGGAAAGAATCTCCTCAATCCCTGACTCTCACCCACGCAGGTGCTGGGACCCATCCAAATGCTATTGCCTGAGGCAGCTCCAGTGACATAAATCACCAGCAGCTCCTGGCCTGGCCCCTGAGTTGTGACATCGAGCTCTTGAAGCTCTGATGGTGAGCCTGCATCTGCCCCTCTGACAAATGGAGTGCAAGAGTTGTTAATTCTGCACTCACAAATTCTTCTCCAGGTCATAAAATCCACCCACAAATATTCTTGTAGAGCTTTAAACCAAAACATTGAGAGCTTTTGACTTGATCTGTGAGGATCCCCAGCAGCTTTCACCTCTGTGGATCATTCCCACCCTGTGTACCTGGCACCAATTCCATCCCAAAAACACTGACAGGAAGATTAGTAGAAAATCTGTAGCTCTGCAGCATAAAATTTGGAAAAAATCCCAGAAAAATGAATCTCTGATTTACATGTCAGCCAAAGGTTTTCCTCCTGTCTCTGCTGTTTTTTTGTGGGTACAAAGTGTCTTGGTCGGGGATGTGCCTCATGTTTAGTGTGTTCCCCTCATAAGTTCTATTACAATACATTCTTTATAATTCTTTTCTCCAAAATATCTAGTCTTATTTACAAGGCCATCCTTTAAAACTTTTTTCCAACTCCATCTCTCTCTCAATAATATCTGTCCTATTTCATGGCATTTCTAAAAGCAAAATCCAGGTGTGTGGGGTGCCCCTGGCACTGCCCTGTGTTGTGGCACCTGTGAGAGCTCTGCTTTCTGCTCCTGGGCAGAGAAACAAAACTTCCCAGGCTTCTTGAACCACCAAATGATGGGGAAAGGTTGCATGCCACAAATCTTCAGCTGGTTTGGCTCACCCTGGTGAGTAGGATGGGTGTTTGCTGCCCCTGTAAGAACAGACTCGAGGACAAATCACTGCTTGTCTGCGTGGCAGATCACCCACGCAAAAATAGTTCTGCTCAAAAAAATCCCCCAGGTTTATTGCTTGCTAATTTTAAATCAAATTACCTACAGATTTGCTTGTTTGGAAACAAAGCTCAGCTGATTTCAAATCCAGCATTTCAACAAAAATGTGTGTTGGTTTTTGCTCTGAAAGAATTTCCTGTATAAAAAACAGGCTGCATTGTTATTGGAAGTAAACAAGGCAAATGTTTACAAACAGCCCCATATGCAGTTTTGGTTTGGGCAGGACATTTTAATTCCACCCATCAAACAACTGCAAAATCCATTCTTCTTCCACTGCTCTCTTTTAAAGGCAGTAGAATCAAGCCAGCAGAACCCAGCCTGATAACTATAAAATAATACACAGCATAAAATTAGATCCTCAAATCCACACACATAACAGTGCTTGACTCCATCAGCATCTTGGAGTTTACATATAAATGAGAATATGATGATTTAATATCCACTGATGTACGAGGGCAAGCTTTGACACACTGTAGAAGCAGAGAAATCTTCCAAATGCAGTTCACATATTTCATTTAAATCACAAGAACAATGTATTTAGGGAAGGAAGATCAATAGCTCTGTTGCTGCCAGCCCTCTCAAATGCAAACTGGGCTGTTTTCTCAAAAGAAAAATCTTGCTTCTTAAAAAATCAGAGTCATAGACAGGCTTGGGTTGGAAGGGACCTTAAAGGTCATCCAATTGCAGCCCCCCAAAATGACATCATGGTGGTGGAATGCTGTGATCACCAGGCATTGCAGGATTCCTCTGGGCATTGCTGGAGCTGGTCCAAGCTGAGCAACAGAGCAGCTCTTCTCCAAAGGGGCCAGCAGAGCCGAGGTGGGAATCAGTGCCAGGTTTCCCAAGGAGCCCATGAGTCAGGCTGCAGCTCCAGCCTGGGTTTTGCTCTCTGGGTTGGTGCTGGGTTTAGAGGGAGCACAGCTCATCCCCAGGGGTTCACTGGGTGTCCCTGATGCTGAGAGCAGCCCCTGCAGCAGGTCAGCATTCCCTGGAGCTGAGGAGAAGCAGCAGATGGAGATGGCAGAGGAAACCCTCCCACCTCTCCCCTCTGCAGCAGTGGGAGGCAAGGCTGCCTTCTCCCATTTCCAATATCCCACTGCAGGCTGAGAGGCATCGAGTTTTGTGTCTAGGTAAACACAGTGGAAGGAAGAGGAGAAGTCTTGCCAATGTTTGTGTAGCCTTGCTGCCTGATATCCTGCAACTCTCGTACCGGGATTTGCACCGAGTGCCAGAACTTGATGAGAATGATATTTCAAGATCAACTCAGTGAGTGGGTGGATCCTGCTCCAAGACATCATTTTTTCTTACTTGAACTAGAATTTACTTACTGGAGAGTCTATTTACACTGCTGGTAGGCTTTTGTGTGCTAAGGACCAGGTTAAAATAAATGTTAGAAGGAGTTGAGGCAAGCCAGGGCAATCAATTTAATAACTGTGACATTTCTGGGACAACTCTAGAGTAGATCACATCAGAGCAGTAATTAACTCCCTATTATTTATGATAAAGTCAAGTATCTGATGGGAGTGAAAGCCGTAGGAGAGTTTTGACTGACAGCCTTCCATTATCACAGGCTGCAAAACCATTTGTAAAGTTGTCAAGCAGGAGATACCCAGCGTGCTGGATTTGTCAGGCAGATATCATCATATCATCTTATTGCTGGGATTGTGGGATTTACAACTGGGGAGCTTTTTCCCACCACCAGAAGCACTGGCAGCTCTTCTTCAGCCTGGAAGAGGAGTTGGCACAAGGGCTGGCTGTTGGTCTGGCTGCACCAGAGCAGCCCACGGGTCTGGGGAGCTCTGATCCCAAACAGGATCCAGAGCACAGGGAAGGGTTTGAGCCCACCAAAATGATCCTCCCTTAAAAAAAAAAAAAAAAAAGAGTGATTCACACTATTAATATCTCAGTGACATTTTAATTAACTTCAGAATGTCCAGAGTGCAGAAAGCTGAGTGCAAAATCCCCATCCTGCTGCCACATCTGTGGTGAGTTAATGCCACGTGGTGCATCCATAACTCACAGTTTATTCCTGGTGAGGTCAACCCACGGTGCAGAGCCTTGTTTTGGAAGCTGATTTGAGTAATCCCAAATATTTGCTGGGCATCTGCTGCATCCCCACCTGGGTGGGTGAGCCCTGCAGCTGCTCAGCAATCCTGGGGAGCCCCCATGGCATGGGATCCAGTGGGATTGGGAAGCCCCAGCTCCCACTCATCCTACACTGCTGTCTCTTCCAAGGTCAGGGGAGAAAAAAAAAAACAAAATCAAATCTCACACAGGTTTATTTTTGTGTGCAAAATTAACAGATATGGCAGTGAGAACATTTTTTTTTGCACTTGAGGTCTATGGGGAAGAGCGCTGGGAAAATGGGAACACGCCCTGCTAAAAAACAGCTCTGTATGAGTGTGATTGCTTTAAAAGCTGTGCACAACTGGTTTGTGCTTCCCAGGTAGCTCCTTTGAGATTAATTAGTGCAATATTGTTTGTTAATCTTGTGTCAGGGAGGAAGAAACAGTCAGTTTGGAAGAAACAGTCACTACTGACTTCAAAGTTGGAGATTCTTGAAAAACCTGAAGCAAAATATTTCAAATAAAGTGTACTTCTCTCTTTAATTCTCTTTAGACCAATGCTGTTTCCCTGAGTTGGAAAGTGACATTTGAAAACTGCTGATGGAGATGAGAAATCTTGGACAGAGTTTGTCATAGACAGCACATGGAAATGGAGAGAAACTTCAGTATATTTGTGCTAAAGCATTTACATGGGAGGAGGACACAAACTGAATGGAGTGATATTTTCTGTGATTCCAGGCCTGATAAATAAGGAAAGCACAGGGAGCACAATGCAGCATCTCCCTGCTAGAATCTGAGAAAAGCAGGCTAAAAATAAATGGTTTGGAGATAAATACTCTGTATTTATGTGCTGGAGGCTGTTGCTGGGCCTTTGTAGCTGCTGGTTGCAGCAGCGAAAATCACAAACTGAGGGAATGTCTGAACACCACGAGGTTCCAGCACAAGCCCTGAAATTACCAAGTATTTTTAGAAGGTGTTTTGCACCACAAAGAACCCTCTGGAAGCCCACTGGGTTGCTCAGAGAGGCTGTGGATGCCTCATCCCCTGTCCAGGGCCAGGTTGGACATTGGGGCTTGGAGCATCCTGGGACAGTGGAAGGTGTCCCTGCCATGGCAGGGTGGCACTGGATGGGATTTAAGGTCCCAACACAAACCACTCTGTGAAAATCCATCAGCTTCCTGAGATCCTGCCACAGACAGCAGGAGTGGGCACCTGGTCACATGAGATATTATGAATTAAAATCAGCAATCCCCTAGAAAACATTCTATACAAACCAGAATTTTGGATGCCACAGAGGCAAGAAAACCCCATTGCTTCCACCATTCCCAAATACTTTCTGGTTGTTCCCTAAGCTGTGAGGGTTTTTAACCAGGTTCCATGATTTATATTCACCACCCCAAATGGTGAAGGAATATTATTAACCTGAAGGTTTCAGCTGAAAGCTCCTCCAGTGTCCAGAAATTCATGGAGAGAGCACCCAAGTGCTTTAAGGGGACCCCAGGGAAGAGAAGAGCATTGAGAAGACAACAAGAGAATATTAAAAATACTTGTTTTCCTCCATCAGTAATCACTTCCATCCGAGTTAGCACCAAAGAAAGCAATTCCAGAGCAGAGGATTTTGAATAGCAGTGGAACCATAACACCAGGGAATGTTATTTAATTACAGAGCCATAACAGTGCATTTCAGCAGCCTTACAACATAAGTCTTAGTTCAGTAACTTTTAGGGTTTGTTATTCTTTGCCTTCCCCTCAAGTTGTAACATCATCCAGGTGGTTATCTCTACAAAGTTTAAATTTCCAATCTATTAAAGCAATCCTAGCAATCTATTATTTCTAGGCCATTGAGGGAAGGTTAAAATGAAAATTACACTGGAGGGAGTAAGTTCTGTTCCAAGTACAGGTTGAAAACATCTCAGAAGTGGAAAGCAGTAAGGTTTCAGTGGAAGAAGGGAAATGAAATGACTGATAATAGTAATTTAAAGTGATTTAAAGTGATTAAAGCAGATTGAGAGAGGTAACGTGAAAAGATTTTTTCCCCCACTAATGTAATGGGGAATTTTCAATGTATGATTTAGATAGCTCCTACCTCTGAGCTGTTTTTGTACAACTGAGTTAGCTTTCAAGCACTACATTGCAGGAATGGAAAACTTCATTTTCAGGAGCACACAAGAAGAGCAGCATCCATCTCCACACAGCCATCCACACAATTTAAACAGAGCTGCATGGCACGGGAGGAGCAGAGAGTAGAAATATTTGGGAACAAGAATGAACCCAGCTGAAGAAAGATTCTTTGGCATTAAGACCTCATGGATCCCAGCTGGATAAATCACATTCACAGATTATGTCCATGTAGCTGTGATGGGCAGAATCACAGAATAGTTTAGGTTGGTGAAAACCTTAAAACTCATCTCATTCCAGCCCCTGCCACGAGCAGGGACACCTTGCACAGAAGCAGTTGTGCCACAGACATTGCAATGCTCTGTTTTGGCCGAGCTGAGTGTTATTTATCTAATTTTCCCCTGTTCCTGCAAGTGAGATAAATCCCAGGGAACAAAGCCCATGTGTGCCTGTTGGTACAGAAACAGCAGCAGCAACAGAACCTTGAATAAAAAAACCCCTTAATACCAGGTCTGTTTGTTTTTTTGCTAGAATAGCAGCAGTTGATTTTATTAATTTTTATGGTGCTGTTGGGAAATTTAATAGTCCTATAAAAGCCAGTTTAAAACTCTCTGATTGTCTTATCTCTTCAAACAAATGCATACTCTGGGAATTAAAAAAAAAAAAAGGAGAGCATCAACTGGATAGGGCCATTACTATGAATAATTTCCCTCTTACTCAACTCCAGAGCCCTGACACAATAGACAAGAGCCTGCATGGGTTTTTTGGGGGGGGAACATGCCAAGGCTCACTAAAAAGGGTGTTTTGTTCCCTGACCCCTGTCTGCTGAGGGCTCCCTGGGACTGCCACGTGTGCAGAGCAAATTGCAAGGCACCAAGGGCTCCTGTCAAATGAGCAATGGCACAGCAAGTTGTTTGAAAACAAATAATTCAATCATTTAATGTGTTTTCACACAGGAAAGCTGGCTAGTGGCTGCTGGGGATGAATGGCACGCTCAGTGAAAGGAACAACCAGGCTGGGGCCACTGGAGGTGGGGCTCCAGGAGGTGAGGGAAGCTTTTGAGGGTCCCAATTTAGGCAGAAATGTCACTGTCTTCATACAAAGGCTTGATGCACTGTGATTTGTGAAAAATTATGGGCCAGATGTGAGCAGCAGAGACGTGTCTGTATCTGAGCGTGCAAAAATTCCATTTTTTCCTTTTTATTTTATACCACCACAGAGTTATACCATAGAGGTGTCCACTAAGTGAAAATTACTGCCAGGCCTGTTTAGCTGCTATTTTTGTGGCTTTCTGATCATTTTAAAAAACAGCCAAGCCTTTCTAGCTCGCCCCTTCCTATTACACACAGCAGGGAGCATGTCCCAGCTCCATCCCAGCATGGCCCAGCTCCATCCCAGTATGTCCCAGTTCAGTCCCAGCATGGCCCAGCTCCATCCCAGCATGGTCCAGTTCAGTCTCAGCATGGCCCAGCTCCATCCCAGCATGTCCCAGCTCCATCCCAGTATGTCCCAGTTCAGTCCCAACATGGCCCAGCTCTATCCCAGTGTGTCCCAGCTCCATCCCAGCATGTCCCAGTTCAGTCCCAGCATGGCCCAGCTCCATCCCAGTGTGTCCCAGCTCCATCCCAGCATGGCCCAGCTCCCTCCCAGTATGTCCCAGTTCAGTCCCAGCATGTTCCAGCTCCATCCCAGTATGTCCCAGCTCCATCCCAGCACGTCCCAGCTCCATCCCAGCATGTTCCAGCTCCATCCCAGTGTGTCCCAGCTCCGTCCCAGCATGGCCCAGCTCCATCCCAGTGTCCCAGCTCCATCCCAGCATGGCCCAGCTCCATCCCAGTGTCCCAGCTCCATCCCAGCATGTCCCAGCTCCATCCCAGTGTCCCAGCTCCATCCCAGCATGTCCCAACTCCATCCCAGCATGGCCCAGCTCCATCCCAGTGTGTCCCAGCTCCATCCCAGTGTCCCAGCTCAGTCCTAGTATGTCCCAGCTCCCTCCCAGTATGTCCCAGTAGCCACCCCAGCAGTCTCAGTGCCCACCACCACCCTGGGTGCCCAGTCTGCTGCACACAGGGTTTGTTCCCCAGCTCCTCAGGGCAGTGATTCTCACAGATCACGTTTCCACTGAGTTATTCCTGGTTCTGATAATGCCCTTCACAGCTGCAATTTTATCTGAGGTAAATGAGACTTTTAAAGCAGAGACTGTAATGAGGAGGTTTTGCCTTCTGGGATCATCTCTGCTGCTGACAGAAGCTCTGAGATGGATGTTTTATGCTCTCCTGCATAAGAGAGGAAACGAGGATGAGAGCAGCAGATCTTGAGTGGTGTTTCTGTCTTTCTCCATGAGCTCAAACCCTCGGGCTGGTGCCAGGGAGGTTCTGCTGTGGGCTGGAGCTGGAGGGATGGGAAAGGACATGGGGCAAGGAGGGGACAGACCAAGTTTTGAAAGAGAACATCCCAGCTCACTCTGCATCCTCCAGATGTCCTGAAGCACTTGCAGAACAACTTCTCCCCACATACTTTTATTTTACTTTTAAGTTACTATATTCCACTTTTCAACCTACAAGAGGATTGATTTAGGTTAGGTAGAAGGAGGAAATTTTTTACAGTGACATGAGGTTGCCCAGATTTGCTGTGGCTGTTCCATCCCTGGCAGTGCCCAAGGCCAGGCTGGACACTGGGGCTGGAGCACCTGGGACAGTCCAGGTGTCCCTGCCCATGGCAGGGGTGGCACTGGGTGAATTTCAACACAAATCTTCCAACCCAAACCCTTCTGGGACTCTCTGCTCTACCCCAAACCTCAACAGGAATAAATTTGTTTTGCCCCAGTTGTGTAAATACTTCAGATGCTGCTCTCCCTTCTTCACTCTCCTCTGCATTCTGAGCATGCAACAGGCAGATACAAGCTAAATTTCATTTTATTTTTTTATTTTTCAGAATGAAAGACTCCATCTGTGCCATATCCTCCTGTTTGTGTCTGCTGCATCTCTGCAGGCTGGAACCTGTTGTGGTTGCCAACACAGAACCTCTCCAGCTGATGAACTTCTGGGTTTGGGCTTTGATTTTCTCTTTTTCTCACAGGCATGACTCACGTAATAGTGCAAAGAGAGAGAAATTTCCAGTTGCAGGGCTGTTTCTGAAAGTGTGCTGGGCACCTGTGCTGAAATCTTGCCTGAAAAAGAAGGTGTCAGGTCCACAATACCAAAGGCAGCATCCTGATGAATTCCTGACAGGGAGGGTTGAGTGGTAATTCATCCATCAACCTGGGGAAGACTCTGTACCTCTCTTCCAGATAATTGAACTTTAATTTATTTAAATTTAATGGAAAACCATATGGAGAGGAACAGAAAGCTAATTTAAAGCACTGCTCAAAGCAATCAATATGTTAACAGATTCCTTCAACATTTCACACTCGGTTGCAGAAAAATGTTTAAAATGTATGGTTTTTTTTTTAATTAGTATTATGAAAACACAGGGTTTCTGGCATGTTGTATTCAAAACTCAAGAGCCAAAATAAGCCTCTGTTGTGAAAATTGAAATATACTCTGGAAGCACAAATCATTTTATTGGAAGTGGAAGTGACAACTGTTTAATATTTTACCAAAAACTGCACATCCCTGAAGACTTCTAGGAAGACTCCTATAAATCCTAAGGGCTCACATCACTGGGTTTCATATGGCCCTGAAATAAAAGCAGGGAAATAGTTGTAGGAGTTGCATTAACAGATTGAAGTTGGCAGGAAGAACACACGAAGGAGCCTTTCGGTGTAAATGGATTAAATACAGATTAAAGCAGAGGAATACAAAATTCCCAATTATGCACATCAAAATTTTAATTATTTTCATATTTTCCTGATTCCTTTGATGCTCCTCAAGGTCAGTTCTTTCCATTCTGGGTTTTGAAAACAAGTCTTTTGTCAATGGCAGGATAATTAACTCTCCTTCTACTCTTAAATGTTGATCTCCTAACATTGACCATGTCCTGCCCCACAGCCAAATGCTTTTTTATTCAAGGTACAACTTAATTTACTTTTATATTAAACAAAAAAAAAAAATCTGCAGGCAATCTAAGATCCTGGAAAAGAATAAATGTCCCAGTTATATTTTATCTTATAAAAATATAATGGTTTAATGATGTTGCTGAGCTTCATACCTGCAGTTTGTCATTTTCATTAAGGTTTCATCTTTGTCAAGCTTGAAGACTGCAAGATGTAAAAATAAGTGAGAGGCTGTTCTTTCTGAAATTTTAATAACTTGGGGTTGTTAAGAAGGCTGGAATCTGAAAGGAGCAATAACTCCCTGCCATGAAATTTCAACAACCTGAACAAAGTCTTATGGAAATTCCATAGACAGATTTCAGTCAAACCTCATTGAGGGCAGCTCTGACTTTCCTGTGGCTTTTTTAAAAAACAAATTCTTTTAAATACCCTTTTTTAAAAGTTTTTTTTTCCTTTTGGTAGTCAAATGATCCTGCAGCATTTTTCATGTCAGATTTGCCAAGACCTCTCCCAGAAACTTATTAGCACGATGGCTCAGCTTTGCATACACTAATAGATCCAATGGAAAAAGAGCAAATAATGGCTAAAGTGTCTGCTGTTATTTTATTTTATTTTATTTTATTTTATTTTATTTTATTTTATTTTATTTTATTTTATTTTATTTTGTGATTTTATTTTATTTTATTTTATGTTATTTTATTTTATTTTACTTTATTTTATTTTATTTTATTTTGTGATTTTATTTTATTTTATTTTATTTTATTTTATTTTATTTTATTTTATTTTTATCTTATGTTATTTTATTTTATTTTT
>JAOTQP010000304.1:31915510-31961060 GCA_026413545.1 Cichladusa arquata | reverse complement strand
GGATGATGGATGGATGGATGGATGGATGGATGGATGGATGGAGGATGGATGGATGGATGGATGGATGGATGGATGGAGGATGGATGGAGGATGGATGGATGGACGGATGGACGGATGGATGGATGGAGGATGGATGGATGGACGGATGGACGGATGGATGGAGGATGGATGGATGGATGGATGGAAGATGGATGGAGGCACTTTTGTCTCTGGCTACTTCTTCCCAGATTTCTCAAGCCAAGCATTTGCCCTGGTCCCCTGGGAAGAGGTAATAAAATAGGGCTGAATTTTTCCATCTCCCTCCAAGTCCAGCCCCACAACTCTCTGAACCTGCTGCCCCTTATCTTGTCAATGAGCTCATGGGCTTCCAGCTGATGGGGAAAAGTGGCAGTACCAGAGCTCTTTCCCCCTCTCCCCTTCTCTTCTCTTGCTTCTGTAGCTGCTGGAGGAATCCAGCCCACAGAGACAAGCAGTGCAAAGGTGGAACTGTGGTAATTGCACACTGTGTAGCATCATTATATTTTCCTTGATTCTACAAGAAAACCACACTCCCCCTCCTGTCACTGGCTTGGTTTCTTGCACCCTTTCCTTCCTTCAGATCAATGTCCCTGGCTATGCACCATGAGCTTGCAAGAACATTAAGAGTGGAATTAAAATGTTTTAAGGAGAGCAACAACATCAGCATGCTTAAAATGGGATTGTCTGAGAGCAGGGGCTGTGCAGGAGATGGAATCTCTTTCTCGAAATGATGCCTCTTGTGCATCCAGGTACAGCTCAGCACTCGAATGCTGCACCAATTTTAATGAATTTTTACTTCTGTTAGCTTGGCAGAGCACTATTAATGGAGAAAATCAGAATTTATTCAATTTTCTGTGTTGTTTGGCAGCTGGTTTCCTGTGCTCAGACTGGTTACTGGCTCTGGTGGTGCCAGGGGATGGAGATGGGGCAGAGCTGCTGTCCCAGTCTGGCTGTTTCTCTGTGGTTGTGATACTCTCTGCATTCACCTGGAACACAGTAAAAGACAAGACAAACTTTCACTCTTCACTTTCTTCTGATGTTCTAGTTGTAAACCAAGGTACTCAGGATGTAATGATTTCTTTAAGAGAATTAAGCCCGTTTTTAAAACAAAAATTAAATATTTGATATCAGCGAATACCATGCAATTTTCAAGAATGTATTGCTCATATTCTTTTATTTATTTATTTTTTTTAATTTGGAAAGCACTCTGAAAGAATAACTTTCCCCTCTCCCAGGTTATTTGTGATCCACAGGTGTGGTAGATACACCTTTATTTTGAAGAGAAACATTTTCACGCCCAGATACCTTTTTTTGACCTTTGATTTCCCTTTGAATTGAGCAGCCCTGGAGGGAGAGGATCCTAAAGAGGACCCTAAAGAGACTGAGCCTGAGGGAAGTCCTCAAAGAGGTCTCCCCTTATTTTATGAATGGAAAAACACCCAATAAACAGGAGGAGGTGCATGTGGAGAGACCACAGGAAGTGGAGAGAAAAGGTTGAAAAGGTTAAAGGCTGGTTGACAAATTTAAATGTGAATGTTTCCAGACTCTCTTGGAACTGGATGAAAGGTGCTGATCTCCTCCAGGCTATTCTCAGTGTTTTGATTCAGGCCCAAGAGTCTGCATTATGCAAAATATGCTCTCGTGCTACAGTTTCACCATTTCCTGACCTTAAACCCCAGAATAATTTCAACTGGTTGGTCACAGTGATATCTACTGATAACTTGGAGATAAGGCCTTTCTCACACTTGAAACCTGCCAGCACAGCCTTTTTACTAAAATTATACCAGTTTTTAAGCAAAATGCCTTCAATGGCAAAGAACTGTGTGGAACGTACACAGAACCATTTGGGTGAAGGGAACTGCTGTCCCAGTGTTGGGAGTTTGGTAGAGGAAGGTACACACGTAAATGAAGTTTGGAAACAGCCCTAAAAGAGGTGAATAATAATAGAATAGAGTCCCAGGAGGGTCTGGGCAAGAAGGGAATTTAAATTCCATCCAATCCCACCCCTGCCATGGCAGGGACACCTTCCACTGTCCCAGGCTGCTCCAAACCCATCCAGCCTGGCCTTGGACACTTCCAGGGACCCAGGGGCAGCCACAGCTGTTCTGGGCACCCTTTGATCCTGTGAAGGAACAATTCCTTCCAAATATCCCATTAACCC
This sequence comes from Cichladusa arquata, assembly GCA_026413545.1. Lineage (NCBI taxonomy): Eukaryota > Metazoa > Chordata > Aves > Passeriformes > Muscicapidae > Cichladusa > Cichladusa arquata. The sequence goes on along the minus strand of JAOTQP010000304.1, from coordinate 31,958,881 downwards.
TGCCCTCTGACAGTTTACACCCATTCTCTCTTGTCCTGGCATAAGAGGAGCTGATTCTCCTATTCAGGAAGAGTAGGTGGTTCTTCAGCCCTTCACCCTACAAGTGGATTCATGAGTTTTTGGTTGGAATGTAAGATAGCATCATCTTGGGCTGAAAGGTCTAGTCTGAGCACTTCATCAAAATCAAGGAGGTCATCCAATGGGATTTTTAAGTTGAACTCCTTTCCAATGCAATTAAAATTGTAATTGTAACTTTGTCTCCAAATCTGCAAGCTCACGGGTTGTGAAATGTCAGCACCATAAAAAGCCTGCAGGTTTGCAAGCTGCAGCCTGTGTTCTTGGAAAGAGTGTGACTTGGTTTTATTCTCACATCACTTTCCATGAGAGTTAATTGAACCCTCCAGTTCCCAGAGGCTCTGGGAGAAGCCCTGTGCCCCAGGGCCAGCTCTTCCTACCAAATGAGGCATGGGAGGCAGAGATTCCATGGAAGCTGCAGAGCTGAGACACATCCTACAGACACCACCCCTGAGTGGGTCTTGCCCTCCCTTCCCTCTGAGCTGAAATGAGGAACAGGGCCAGATTATGCAACAGAGCCATTTCTGCTCATTCTGTGCAAGTGTGTCCCTCTCTAGATAAACAGATTCCCTTCTCCTTATCTCCATCATCATCCTCGGAGCTAGCCACGGAATTTCAGCCACGATGGTCAAGGGTTTAAGTGGAGAAAAGGCTTTTAGGAGGAGAAAGTTTATCTTTTATTGGATTACTCTGAAAGAACAGATAAGCATCCAGGCATGCAAGTCTGACTGTTTGGAAAGGAATTGCTTGTTGGAGACCTTGGCCTTTCTCTCCAGCTTTTTCAGTTTGTCTAATAGAAATATTTTTCCTTGCAGAGCTTGCCATGGCTACTCCTGAAATGCTGCACAGAAGTCAGGGAACAGCAGGCTGGATTCCCAGTCAGGAGAGGCTCAGAGGCAATTTTTGAAGAGCTGGAACATCAGCCATAAACATGAGTTACACGTAGGTCTCATGGGCTCAGATAGGAGCAGGTCTGATTTTTTTTGTGCAGACACTCAAGGCCATTCCTTGGCAGTGTTACAGGGGCAATATTTACACAAGGATGAAGGACAACTTTGTCACGGCATTTGCACAAATTAAAAACTTTATTTTTCCTTGCTATTATTTATAATAGCAGGCTGGGGAAAAAAAAAAAAAAAAAGCAAAAGTCAAAACAAACCCAACCCAAAGCTGGTTTCCCTATGAAGGAATTTTAATTGGTTTTCATGGTAGGATTGAGTGACACTGTGTTTTCAAAGCACAGGCTGCATCTTGAGTGAACTGTGAGGATGAGGAGGAAAAGGAAAGTATTATTCCTTCTTATTGGGAATTCTGTATTGATAATGAGGAGCAGAGGCTTTATGTGGGATTTATGCTGAGTGATCTGTGCTGAGCTGGAGAACAAGCCATTTTTTCACTCATCATATGAAGAAAATTTAGTTTGGCTTCGGGCTGATCCCTGAATATATGACAACGTAGATTAAAATTTATTGAATTTAGCTTCAACTTTTATAGAATAAAACAAAAAAGGAAAGGTCAGTATTTAAAATCTGTGGCCACATATGGTAAGGTCTGTTGATATTGAACACCCTGCTGGAGCTGTTCAATACACAGGAGATACACTCTGTGTACCAAAGAGCAGAAAAATAACAATGAGCCACTAATTTAACTCCCCTGATTGCTCTAGAAATGAAAAAAAGACATTACATAAGTTTCTGAAAAGAATGATCCCGTAGACCTTTCATACAAGAAATAATCCTGCACACTTGCATGGTTCATAACGGACGAAAATGGGACAGTGTCCTTGGTAGATGATTTGAGCTATTTAGGAAACAGCAGTTTCATTTTGTAGGTGAGTGCTGGAATTCCTTAATCTCTTCTCATGTTAACCTTTGCTGGTGCAATAATCACTGAGTCTGCAGTGGTTTTGTAGCTGACAATCCTAAACAAACCCAAAGAAAAACTGAAGGTTACATCTTGCTGAAATGAAATATTGACAAACTCCTCAGGAAACTAGAAAATGGAGTCCAAATTCATTTGTCACCTCAAACACTGCTGCTGTAAAAGCAGCCTGGTCCTAGTGCTGCTCCATGTCTGTCTTAGCAAGGATTGTTGGATACAACCCCAGTCATTCTCTGTTTCTGCCCCAGCAGCACGCAGAAGGGTTTGAGACACTGTGAGCTTCATCCTGATACAGTTTGGGGTGAAAAATACAAATATTTGTGAATCTCCCATGTTTATCTTTCTACTCCCAGCCTCACTTCCTCTCTGAAGTGGAGATTTATCTCAGCACTTCAGTTCTGCCTCAGCCCTGCAATGAAGCTGTGCTGGAAACTTTATGGCTGGTAGACACAAAGGGTGAAGCCAGACCCAGAAAGTCCATTTTGCTCCAGAGCTCTTTAAAATAAAAAGCCTCAAACATTTATTCTTGCTGACAGAGTTAGAAATACACGAGGCTGTCAAAACCCAACTCAGATGCAGTGTTGTGTCTGTCACCGTCCTGGTGGAGTTTAGATAGGAATGGGAAAAAGAATTTGTTTCCTCGGTAGCAGAAAATTGCTTATTTTACAAGGTGCCACGGAGAGTGTTATCTACTTGGGATTTATGGGGTGGAGGCTTTAATAATGCATTTCAGCAGGAATGTTTGTTTTATGACATCCTTCCCAGGGCAGTGCTTGGCTTTTAGACGTGGTTTGAAAATTACCAACGCACCTATCGGGGAGCTGAGGCTCCGCTTAACCCCAGGGCAAGGCAGGGCTGGGAGCCCAGATTGTTCCCAAGACTTGGGGGCAGCTGGGCTGCAGAGGCACCCTGGTGGGGCAGTGTCAGGGACAGAGCACCGAGGCATTAAATGCAGCTCATTATTTTGGACAGCACCCCTTTGTGTGGAAGCATCATTAGCAACAGCAGTGGGGTTGGAGCCATAAAAAGAGGATAGCACCAGGATCCACTGGTGAAACACTGGAAAGAACAGCGAGGTAGCACGAGGCTTTTGAGGCAAATAAGGATAAAAAGGATGCTGTTGCCTCTGTGCTGAAGCCAAGGCTGCAATGTGCATTTTCTGGCCAGCAGCAGCTCTGAGCAGAACGGTCACAGCGCCGTGTGACAAACAGCCAACAGGAGGGCAATATCAAGGAGGTGCAGAGAGTTATTTGTTGCTTAATGAAGAGCCTCTCGAGGCTGAAAATTTACAGTGCTCTCACAGTTCAATTTTGTTGGAGTAGGGAATAGAAATAAGCCTTGAGTGGAGCGTGGTGAGTGGAGGAAGCAGCGCAGACCCAAAATTATATTGACAAGGGAAAGGCAGGCTGAGAACACGAGCCAGCAAAGGTCAGCCAGGCCATGGTGTGGGGGTGGCAATTAGGCCACTAATTAGATTCTCTAGGGCAGGCTGGGGAAGGAAGAATGCCTTACAGTAGAAAAAGGAGGAAACAAATTCCCAGCGCGCTGTCAGATGTGTCCCGTCAGACCAACCTGCCTCATGATTGCCAGGGTGAGCCAAGTCCTGGTGGAAACGAGGAGCAGCCTGAGCAGCTGGGGGTGGCATACAAGGACCTTGTGACAGGGGTAAGTAGGTTTTGTTCACCAAAAAACCAGTGAAGTTCAGAGAAGGACCTGCTGTGAGTCCTCCACCATCCCAAAAGGAAAGACCTCGGTCATGAAGTGTGATCAAAGCTGGGTTTTGGTGAAGGAAGGGGAGGAATTGAAGTGTTCCAGACAGGAATCTTCCCTTGCAAGCCAGAGTGCACTCACTGTCTCTCCATAATGTGCAGGCAATGGGAGTAAGGTGAATTAAAATTAAAAACATTGAAAATATTCCCGGGAGGAAATGAGGTCCCCAGTGAGTACAAGAAACTGAATTTGTGTCATACAAACACTGCAAGTTGATTTTCTGAGGTGGATTCTTTGCAGAATCACTCTCCCCACTGACTTGTGCTTGGCTTCATCCTGATCCCCTCCTCCTGGTCAGATTTAAAAATCACATTTCATCTTATTTTTCATTTCCCGGGCTGTGAGATCAATAGTCTAGTCACACATCAACATAATCCAAATCTTCTTTTTGTACTGTTTCTGTTGTTATCACAGAAAGGACTTGGACTGAAAAGAACATTTTACAAAAGATTGTTGATTCTGCTGGGATGGATCAAAGCTAGGCTGTAACATTGAGGGAAGAGAATTCAAATAGAAAGGAAAAAGTGAAGGCATCTGGGACATACAATAAATGCATCACTTTATCTGTGATTTTTCACTTGTTTTACCCTGTTCATAGGAAGCAATTCTTCCCTGGGAGGGTGGGGAGGCCCTGGCACAGGGTGCCCAGAGAAGCTGTGCATCCCTGGCAGTGTCCAAGGCCAGGTTGGACATTGGGGCTTGGAGCAGCCTGGGACAGTGGAATGTGTCCCTGCCATGGCTGGGGAGTTATAAATATGTGAACATATCTCCAGTCTATCCACAAATAAAATCAGTGGACCGTGCTGGGCCAACCAGACATGAGGAAACTGAACCTTATTAACATTACACTCTACTCTTGTGGTGTTTCTTATCTTTGTACAACTTGAAAGTAAAGTTTGTAGTCCAGGTACAGATTATACTGAATGTACAGCATGGAAAATCCTCCCCAGTCAATTATCCCCAACATTCAAATCTGAGGGGGAGCAATCTTTTTTTGTGGATGGTCATTGGAAAGAACACAATGCCTTCAACTCCACTGAAAATACTTCCCTATGGAAAAGCTACACCCCAAAAAAATCCCCTCAAACTTGTTGGTGGAACTTTTCTGGTTGTATCTTCCTGGAATTCGGATACTTTGGTCAGAATTGCATCCAATTCAATTAAGACCATCCATGTCAGCAAGACTTGGCCCAGCACTGGGATGAAAAAAAGAGGGAGACTCTGGATAAGGAAGAGGACTTTTGGAGCAGTTAATAACTGAGCTGTGGTCCTTGGCTACAGCACAGTGACTGTAAGAGTTGGTTGGCCCAGAAAGTTGATCAGGGGTCACCTTTTCATCTCCCCAGAGCAGAAAGCACCAGCAGCCTTCGCTCAGCTGGCGGCCAGTTGAAAAGGAAAAAACAGATTGTCATTTTTTTGGGCAGCAGCACTTGCCAGCCTCAGCTGCAGCCAGTGGTGAGAGCCCTTGTTGCCTGAGGAAGTGTCCAGCAGAGCTGCAGGAACACAGAGTACGGAGGAAGGGCTGGCACTCTGTATTCCGGGGGCTTGGGAACGCTCTGCCTTCGGCAGCCGGGTCAGCACAAACCCAACCACGATTTCTCCCGGCAGAAAAAGAGAAAAGGAGCAAGAATAAAACTTTGTGAACCTGGAATTAGAGGGGTGTGGCAGGAGGGAGAGGAAGAGGAGTGCTAATTTGGCCAGGGCACCCCTGGCAGAAGCCCTTGCCAGGACTACAGGAAAGGCTCAGCAAACACAAAGCAATGGGGAATAAAGCAAATATTTCAGCTTGGGATGGAAGCGCTGATGCTTCAGCCAGTGGGGCCACAACAGTGATGGGTTATTTTTATTTCCTTGAAGGAAGTGGGAAAAGGACAGAAAGGGGAATTTTATCACCTCCCACCCTCAGCAGGTGTGCAGGCAGGGCAGAGGGAGCTCCCAACACCCCAGTGGCTGCTGAGTGTCTCTCCAGGTTCAGTGGGCAACACTTGGTGTTACTTGCAGGCAGTAATTGACAGCGGCAGTTAATTAAACACAAACAGCAAGACAGTTTCTTGCTAAAAAGGGCAGGCAACAATAATTTTCCAGAAATGGATCCTTCCAGCTTTCACTGAGGATAAACACTCAGAGCCCTTGCAAATTCTGATAGGTGACTTCGAGCCTGTGTTGTTATCTTGCTGCCTTTTTTTTTTTTTTTTTAATAATACTGTGAAGTTGTTGGGAGGAATAAAAAGAGCCAGAAATCTTTATTATTCTTCCTAAGGGATTCATTGCATTCTGCTTTGCATTGCTTCATCTTATTACCAATTTTCATTGTACATGCTTTTAATAAATACTTATTGCTATAAAGATAATAACATTCTTATCACATTAATGGCTTTGCAGTGGTGTAAATGAAAATGAATATTAATAATGTTAACAGTAACCTTGATACAGTAGAACACCAGTAACTGGGAAATCTTTGAGTGTTTTACAGTACAAGAAACCTTTATTTTCTGGTTTTACTCTGCCAGCACTGGAAGGGAAAGTAGGAGAGACAGAAATTTAGATATTTGTGGAAAAGGCTCGGAGATTATTTCCCATTATAGATCACTGCAGTCTGGTTTATTAAAAATATCTTCTCATCCCCAACTCTTCCCTGAGGAATTTCTGCTGCCTACCAGCCCTGCAATGAATGAGTGCAGACACCATATGGGCACTTGTCTTCCAGCCTGTGTGTGGGTCTTTTGGGGCTCTGCTCAGATTCCAGCAGATGGGTCAGACTGACATTTCTTTTCTGAACCAGCAAAGAAAAAACCAAAAAAGCAATGGGGCTACACTGCCATTCTAGGCAGTTCTGCAACTTCTCATCTGAAAAGCTGAATGAATCAGCCACAGGGAATTTTGTTCTCTTTTAAATTGCATCCCTTTGCATGAAAGAAAAAGTCACCTGCGAGTAAATCATCAAATATGTTATTTTTGCATGCCTGTACATTTCCCAAGCATTCTCCTTTCTTCATATGTAGGCTGAATTTGAGACTGGGAACACATGGAGCTTAGCAACAAAGCTTTTTTGGCATGATTTTTTTTCACCTATGTTGGCCAAAATACTCCAACAGGAGTCAATGATACCAGTGGTTGTATGTTCTGCAGCAGAGAATAATCAGTTCTGAGCAAAGAGCTCTGTGTTAGTACAACATGAGAGGAAATTCCAGTGTGCTGGGAGTGCAGACTGAGGCAATGAGCATTGCAAGATTTCCAGTCCTAAGCAGAGATTTCAAACTGTAAAGTCAAGGATTTACATGAGGTTAATCCTTGAGATTTTCAAGTCTGAAAGATTTGATAATGTCAAAGTTATTGTCTTTACTTGGCTGAGCCCTGTCACACTGCTCATTTGCTTTCATAGTTTGGGGACATTTTTACACACTAAGGCATAAATTTAACAGAATAAACAGCAATGTAAAAAACTACAGATGGTGACTGCAGAGCAGCCAAGCATTGGCTCCAATGGTGAATTTCACTTTAGGGCTCCCTGCTTTAGCAGATGGCAGATTTCAGACCTGACTTTGCATTGATGCAACTTTCTTAAGTGCAATCTTTTGATGGGGGGATCAAATTCACATAGATTTTGCTTTAGCTGATGGTGCCATTGCCTCAAACATCAAATGTATGTGTGGGTATGTAATTCATCTCAGATGTTTGGGTTTGGGTTTTCAGTTTGGGGAAGGCAGCTGGATTCTACAACAGGATGGAGAGTGTCAGCCAACACCTGGTGACAGAAGTTACAAGACATGAAATGAAGAATTCCTTTATATGATCATGTAGAATAACGTATTGCTCTGCTTCTGACTGGAGATGGAAATAAGAAAATGTGGCTGTAGCACTGCAGAAACCTGCATTAACTCCACCAGTGACTCCTGCAGAGCCTGAGGAACTGTGCAAGAGCCTGACCTTGTCAACATATCCTTCTTTTCCACATCATTGTGACAGTGCTCCTATCACTGGCTATAAATGAAAAGTAGATGCTTTTTACAGGAATATGCAGATCCCAGCAGGCACATTCACCTCTCTACGCTAGCACCACTAATTTGTCTCTCTCCATCACTCTGATTTACAGCAGTCCTCAAAATGCAGACTAAGGTCTCTCAGTAGTGTTTATCTCACTGTCACTTTGTCACTTTGTCTCGCTCCTATGCCTCCAAGCAGGCAGAAGCTGGCAGCCACTGTCTCCAGCATAAAAGTGGATTGAATAGACTAAAAGTGGCCAAAGGGTATTGTGGAAACCAGAGGTGTGAAGCAAAGTGGCCAGGTCTCCAAACAGAATGAGGAAAGATGGCAAAGCAGCCTTGGAGGGTTAATGCAGCATCCACTGCCCACAAATAACACCATCATTTCACCACCCAGAAACACTCCAGGGAAATAAACATTTCTCATCATTGCCAGGAAAGCCGAATCATTAAGGAACAGAATGATGATGAAATGCAGAAAGTCTTGCTTCTTGAGCAGAGCACATTAAGTTTCTGGGACATGAGGCTCATTTGTAATAGGGATCTAATTCATATAATCAACACCAAGGCTAAACACTGAAGAGAAGATTTTCTGAAATAAAGATTGATTTCTCTGCCAGTCTTTCCATGCTAAACACAGTCCCAAATTGCATTTCTGTGTCCAGGAGCGAGTGTTTAGAAACCTAAATATCCATTTGTGCATACCAATGGGCAGCTTGCCTGTGCAACCCGAAGACAAGCAAGAGAAGGGATGGGTTTTCCAAATCTCAGCTCCCTGGTGGTGCTTCTTGGCTCTGGCTGTGAGCAGAACTGGCTCAGTGTGCCTGTCTGTCCTCAGTATTCCTGGGCAGGATCCACAGGGCATTGAAGTGCTCCATGGCACCACTCCGAGCCCTTTGGATCGGGGTGAGGCTCTCGCTCCTTCTCATCTGCTGTCACAGCAGTGCCTGACATTAATATTTCCCTCTTCACCACAAGTTCTCAGAGCCCTTTTCAAGCCTTATTAAGGTTCTCATCACACTCAGGGATGATGCAGAGGTCCTAATGACAAGGAAGAATGAGGACAAGGGAAGTGACTTGCTCAATGTCACACGATTGCAACCCAGAGACTGCAACAGGGAGATCTGAGTCTCAGCAGTTTGCTCTGAGCCCTAATGAATACTAATGACTGGCCATATTGATAATTCACAGTGCTTCCACTGGGTTTAACACACACAAAGTGCTGCCCAAACGCTCATTCTTTCACCCTCAGTGATCACTGGGGGTCTGCATGGTGCTCATCCCATCACCCACTCCACTCTGCAGATGTGGAAAAACCACAGAGTTAATCAGATATTGCTCCACCAGAGGAAGCTGAGCGTGGAAGTGGTTGCAGGATGAGGCATGAAGGAGATGTTCACAGTGTCTGGCTCCTGGCATGTCACCCAGTGCCTGATGGAGGGGTGCTGGAGCTGAGAACTTGGTCTCCCTGACTGCCAGAAGAGGAGCAAGCTCCATTAGAAGCCCATTCAAAGCATCTGAGTTAGAAGCTGTTTCCCTCTGCTGAGCCTCTGGAGAGATGAACATTAAAGGTCTCGAGCTAGACATGTGAATATTCTGCCTTAAGTGCTTATTATTATTCCCATTTTGCAGGTGGGTGAACTGGAAAGGACAGGACTGTGCTAAATTAAGCGAGCTGCCCGCGCTGCTTGGGCTCCCCCTCTGCTCCCCCATAAAACTCCTGGAAATGTGCATGAGAGAAAAGAATGTAAAGCTGCATAAATCTCCAGGGGAATATGTTTAGGTTGTAAAAATACAGAGACAGCATGGAAATACCTCCAAGTGCTCTGGGAATATATGGTGAGTCATGAGCACTGTATATTAAATGGTCAACGCTCCTCCAACAGAAGCAATTCCTCATGTGAGACCACAGGAGTCACAGGAATTGGCTTTGCCCCAAACTGCCTGATTCAGCAAGATAGCAGCAGTGTGCAAAGCCCTGCTCTTATGTTTCAGCTTTTAGGCACTGGGAAAAAGGAGAAACTGAGAGATTTTTGATGGATTCAAGCATGGCAGTGTTTTAACTGTATGAGTAGGGACTTAAAAATAAAATGTAATAGGAATAAGTAATCACAGAACCACAGAATGTTTTGAGCTGGAAGGGACCTTAAATCTCATCTCATCCAACCCCCAACACCTTCCACTAGACTGAATTGCTCAATGTAATTATTGTATGAGCATCCCTCCCGTGCTATTTCTTCTGTCTCTCAGTTTTTTTCTGCCATCTCTGGCATTTTTCCTAAAGCCCAAATTCGGTTTGCAGACGTGGTAGTCATTAAAAATTATCATCTAAGAAAGTGTTTATCAGCTCCATCATTGCAGGTGCACTGGAAGAATGATTGCAAATTAAAACAGCTTTGTAACAAAGTCTGAGCTAGCAAAAAGGGGGGAAAAAAGGCAGAAAAAAGGTATATTAATTTTTCTGAAATTAGAAGATAGAATAACACTCGCAGGAAACATTTATCATTATGTCAGCAAGGAGGTTATGTGATTGATCTTTTTAATAATGGTTTTCATAACTTTGAAGGTAAAGACAGTTGGTCTATCTTGGTATTTTTCATAGAACATCTAACAAGTTAAATTACTTTATTTTTGTATCTAAAATGAAGGCTCATATAGCAAAAGCAGGCTTGGAAATTAATCTCTTTGCAGTTGTACAGGGGAAGAGCCCATCCTCTGCTCCTGAAGGAAGAAATCAGGGTGGCACAGGCCATGTCTATACAAGTAGACCCCACTACTTGAAATATTTATAAATTATGGCTAAAAGAAACAGTTGGTTTTTTTGTTTTTTTTTTTTTTTTTTTTTCCCCCAGCACTATGAGATGTTTGTCCAGAATGTAAATAATTTTTAAGGAAAGATTCATATGTGCAGCCACATGACTTGTATGTAAATGTGCTTCATGCCACAAGCTGTTTTATTAATTCTTGAACCACTGTTGAAGGCTGGGGTTTGCAAGGAACTTCATGAATGAGGAGCAACAGATGGGAAAGAGGAAGGACTGGGGTGTGTAGGGAAAAGGATCTATAAAAAGCAGTTAAGCTGTTTTTTTCTGGAGGTAGACAGAAGGGTGAAAATCATTTAAGGAAACAAGGTACACATATAATCCAAGCACTCATTAGAACACATCCCTGATCAAATTTTAAATGCTTCATTTTGAATTCAGGAGCTGGAGTAGGAGTAATAAATGAGATGAACGCGAAAACTCATGGAATTGGAGTGTGCATGTAAGGGAACTTCAATTCCCTACCATGGCTCAGAGACCAAATGTGACAACACAAAATAGATCTGAAGAGCCACAGTTTGTGTATGAGACAGAAAGGGAAAAAATGTTGTGTAAGAGGAACTAAACAACTCCAGGAGTAAGAGCCTTCCCTCCTTATCCACCAGAGCAATGTGAAACCACTGCTGGTTTCACCCTGGGAGAAGAGGAACCAGGAGCAGAGATCCTGCTCACTCCAGTGTATCATTTTAGCAGATCTGAGAAGTCTTAGAGAATCTCTCATCATTTAATCTGCTGCTCAGCTATCTCAAGCTCTCCATTAATCAAAGCTCAAAAGCACTGCAGATTTCTAAAGACTTTTTAAAAATTTTTTATTAAAGCAAACCATTTAAACAGAGCTTCAAGCAACCTGATGCCAAGCTCTTGGCTGCTGCCTCCTGCAGTTTTGCTGTGGCTGTGATGAGCTCCTGGGGCTGTCACCTCTCTGGGAGTTCCAGGAGGAGCAGCAGCACAGGTGAGCTGCTTCTGGTGCCAATCTAAACCCATCTCCACCTGTCCTTTGGCTCACAACTCCTTCATATCCCTTCAGAGGCTCAAGAGCTGTGCATGCAGCAGGTTTTGAAGCTTTGCCTGCCCTGGGAGTCACAAACACATCCTTCCAGAAGCAGCAGGTACTCCCAGGCTCCAAGGCTTCTCATTGCACATGGTGCCACAAAAGAATTATAGTAATTCTGAGCACTGAACCATTAAAATTCTATTTTAATTGATTCCCAGCTACCTCACAACTCCAGCTTATTGTTAAATCAGCGGTGGATGAAAGTAGCAGGAGGTAACATCTCCTGCATTGCTGCAGGGAGAGCATATCTAAAACAAGGCAGTAAATCCTGGGTGCCTCATTGCCAGAGAGATGCAGACAAATTGGAAGAAATTCATAAGAAGAGCAATAAAAATGATTAAAGGTTGGAAGAGACTGAGTTATGAGTGAAGATTAAAGGAACTTAATATGCATCACTTGGCTAAGTGATGGCTAAGAGGGGAATGATACCCTTCAACAAGTACTTGGATAAAGATCACCAATAAAAGGGAAGTCTTTAGGGTGCTGAAGGACACACAGCTCAGGATGAAAGGATGGCATCAGGCAAAAGGCAACTGGCTCTCAGCTTCCATCATTAAAATCTAACAGACCTTTTGTGGGAAACCAGATTCTGCCACATTTACCTAATCAAGTTTCAGTTTTAATCTTTGCCTGTTCCAGGGACAAAGGCATTGTCTTCAATGAAAGGCTGAGCATGAATTCCCAGAGGCATTCCAAGGATGTGCACGCCCAGAAGGATAATTCCCAGCCCAAGCTGGGAAAACAGCAAGAAAGGCATTCAGAGTATCTGAAGGTTGATCTACCCTTTACTCAGAGCTGAAGGATGTACAAGACATGAAATTAGTGATGTGAATGTGCCTGTTGCCAGGATACCAGGGGCAAAATGAGAGTAATAATGCATTTCTTTAAAATACACACATTCCATTAATTCCGGTGAGAATTACACCAGTGTTTTAACGGGAGAACAGACAGCTAAGAATAGCAGATCTTCCTTCAGCTTTCTCACAGCACCAACTCACAGCCCTGGAGCTGGGAGAAGAGCTGAAATAATCTCTGGGGGTGCTGGAGGGCTGCACATCCTAAGCCCAGCCTGTGCCAGGGATGGGAATTGTGCCTGGAATTAGGCTCGGCTCAGCAGAGAGGCTCAAGCGCTCAGCACAGCATCCACAGCACCTGGTGGTTTCCCAGGCTCACTGCATGGAAACTCCCGGCTGCATTCACGGGTCCCCACCCACCCAGGAAATGGTTTGCTTCCAGCTCCACCACAGCCTTCCCTGGAAAAGGGGAAAAAAGGGAAAAGGAAAGGGAAAAGGGTAAAGGGAAAAGGAAATGGAAAAGGGAAAAGGGAAAGGAAAAGGGAAAAGGGAAAATGGAAAAGGGAAGGGAAAAGGGAAGGGAAAAGGGAAAAGGAAAAGGGAAAAGGAAAAGGGAAAAGGGAAAAGGGAAAAGGAAAGGGAAAAAGGAAAATGGAAAAGGGAAAAGGAAAGGAAAAGGGAAAAGGGAAGGGAAAAGGGAAAGGGAGCCCTGGGGGTGCCCGCTCAGGCAGCTCCTGGGGAAGGTGACTTTGTTCCCTGCAGCTCCTGGTGATGCCTTGGCAGAGATGTTTTGGGGAAGTTTTGGTCTTTTCCTGTCACATCCATTAGGGGTGGAATTAGGATTTGATGTAAGGATATGGCTCTGTGCTGGCACCCTGCAGCAACACCCCTTGAGAAGGGCTTTGGGAAGCACTGCCTGGGGATGGAGGTCATGGGAAAAGGGCTCCCCAAAAGCAGCTGGGGGGGGAAGCAAAATCCTGCTGGGTCCTTGCGGGCAATGAACTCCTTCCTCTGCTTTATGAGCTTGGGAGAGAGGAAGCACAAAGCAGAAACATCTGCATTTGTAAGCCCTCTCTGTGAGAATAACCTAGGGATGCTGATGCTGGAAGAGGCACGTGGAGGAAAAGCAGCCCTTTCCCCGGGATTAGCATCCCATTACAGCGGTGCTCTGAGGACACAATCTGATTTATTTATCCCAGAGTTAAATCTGGCTATAAATGCACAGCTCTGCTGCTGGCAAACACAGCCACTGGACCTGTCCACTGGATTTCTGCCCCAAACCACAGCCAGCAGCAAGGAGAAAGGATTCACATGGTTAAAAAAAAAAATAAAAACAACTCTTTTAAAATTCACAAGTTTGCACCACTAATTGTGGGCCTGCTTTTCAACACTGCTAAAGGACTCTCCCATCTTTTTCAGCACATAAGCCTGGTCAGAGCTAAGAAATATGTACAAACTTGTTTTGAAAGTGGGATGATTCTTCATGTGTTGCAGAGTAAGCATGGCAACCAGCAGAAATCAGATTTACAGAGGTGGAGGTCAGGACCTTTCTTTTTATGAAAACCAATCAAGTCAGAGATAGCTCTACTATAATTTCTATATTGAAACTTCTTCATTTCCTCCCTCTTTGAACTCTAAATCATGAGAATTAAAGGTCAGCCTTAGCTTTTAGATTTTTAGGCTGTTTATTCTGATTTTTTTCTCCTTTGGCAATCATTACAGGAGCATGTAGTGACGGAACAAGGGGTAATGGATTCAAACTGACAAAGGGCAGGGTTAGATGGGATATTAGAAAAAAATTCTTCCCTGTGGGGTGGTGAGGCCCCAGAGAAGCTGTGGCTGTCTCATCCCTGGAAGTGTTTAAGGATGGGCTGGACAGGGCTTGGAGCAACCTGGGACAGTGGAAGGTGTCCCTGCCCACAGCAGGGGTGGCACTGGATGGGATTTAAAGTCCCTTCAACCCAAACCATTCTGTGATTCTGTGATTTCTCCTAGTAACACTGTTCCTGGACAGGGATTTATTATGCCACTAAAGTTTGTGTTTTCCTCTCCATCTCTCCAGGTAACACTGAAAACAGTCTGTAAGTGTCTGTGAGATGGGTGGACCCAACCTTTATGGAGTGCCTGGAAGTTTGAGCTCCCACATGTGGAAAACACCACCAAGATTTCTACTCCAGCTGCTGCTTGGTGAGGAATAATATAAACAGAGACTTCCCCAGAGAATGAAGATCTTGTTTTCATGACAGCTTCTTTGATTTTTTGTTATTTAAAAATACAGAAAAAGGAAGGGAGTGTAATTACACAGAAATCTGGCTAAGGATAATTGCTATTCAGAGCATCCCACGAGGCCAAAAAAGGCCTTGGAGGGCAGCATATTTAACTCAGAACAGAAATGCTGAATATGTGTGAGTATTTTATAAATCACAGGTTTCACCTTGTCAGGGTCTTTATTCTGGGTGGTTTTTTTTTCCCTAAAAACTTGGTGAGGTTCAGATGTGATCTGAACAGAGATACATATGTGGTGCTGTAGGAAATGAGTGCATGTGTGGCTTCTAGAATATTTGAAACATTTTTATGTGGTCTTACAGGTGCAAAATCACCTGCTTGAAATCTTAATTTGGCTCCCAATCAGAGCTGTGTAATTTGTAAACTCCTGCTTTGCATTTCACTATTAAGGTACATATGGTTTCCGTGCAAAACAGATTCCCACAGAGCTGTGTGAGCTTGAGATGCTTCTGAAAGTTAAAACCAAAGATGGGCTTGATCACAAAAGGAAGTACTAAAATAGAGAATTCACTGTTCTTTCATGTTCAGCTGTGCTTCCTCACTTCAAACTCTTGGAAATAATATTGCTGAGTGTTAAACACGTGGATTTATGCTTAGCAGTGTAAGGAGGGAAATATGAAGCGTTTTCCTTCTGATAATACTGGCTTTGCAAGTGTGGCATTAAACCTTTGAGGGAAATGGTGTGTGCTGCATCTCAGAAAGGATGTGTGTCTCACAGACTTAATAACCAGACTACACATTTAACCATGAATTTATCATCATAGAGCCACAGAACAGTTTGGGGTGGGAGGCACCTTAGAGACCACCTGCCATGGGCAGGGACACCTTCAAATATCCCAGAGTGCTCCAAGCCAAACCTGGCCCTGGGCACTGCCAGGGATCCAGGGGCAGCCACAGCTTCTCTGGGCACCTATGCCAGTGCCTCCCCACCCTCCCAGAGAATTCCTTCCTAAAACTTAATCTCAGCTTGCCCTCTGACAGATTAACCATTTCTACCTATATTCACATTCACTTTACATATATATATATATATATATGTATGTGCATATATATGTGTGTGTATATATACGTGTGTATATATATATATATAGGTAGGATCTCTTGTTTGATAACAAACTTTGCATTGAACTGAGCGGCAGATTTTGGCTCCTTAGCTTTGTGCTGCTGCCATTGCAAGCCCGGAGCCCGGCAGGGGATGCTGCCTGCAGCCTGCCCGGTGTGCGGCAGGGCAGCTCGGACCCGCTGCAGCCCCGGAGCCTCGGCAGAGCCCGAGCCACAGGGATGGCCCGGGACACCCCGAATTCCTGCCGGGCTCGGGAGGGGCTCGGGATTCTCTCGATCCATCCCCCGGCGCGGTTTTTGGGTTCGGGATGCCGCGGGGGATGCCCAGCATCCCAGCCAGGGGGTTCCGCGGCGCATCCCCCATACCCCATCGCCGCTCCCCATCCCCGGGGGGACCCCCGGATCCCGGGCAGCCGCGGGGCAGAGCCGAGCGCCGGCACTCCGCCTCCCGGGCTGCGCAGCGCGGCCGGGCAGCGCCGGGGCTGCTCCCTCCCCCTTCCTCCTCCTCCTCCTCCTCCTCCTCGTCCTCGTCCTCCGCCCCCCTCCCCCAGGGCAGAGCCGGCGGAGGCGGCGGGAGCGGGGCAGAGCAGAGCAGAGCCCGGGCGGCGGAGGTAGGAGCGCGGGGATGCGATGGGACGGGATGATGGGATAATGGGATAATGGGATGCGATGATGGGATAATGAGATGGGATGAAGATGGGATGGGATGGGATGGCGGGGGGTCCCCAGGCAGCGGCTCCCCAAGTTCGGACTTCGCGGGAAGTTGTGCAGCCGCAGCCGCGGGGGCAGCGCTGGGCTCGGGGGACGCGGGGCTGCAGCCGGGGGACACAGCGCTGTCCCCGCTCCCCGAAGGGCTGGGGCATCCCCTGGATCCCCAGGGCATCCCCGGGAATCGGCAGGAGCGGGGGAACGAGCCCGGAGCGGGCCGGTGTGGCTGCCGCAGGTCTCGCACCGCGCACGGCGCTGCGCTCGGGGGATTTTGGAGAGCGGAGCTCGTACCGGGGCTCTGCTGAAAGAGCCTTTCCATCCCACCAGGATCCAGCCGGACACGCATGCCGCCGCTCGCTGTGGGCATTTTTGGGTGAAGAGCGGTATTTCTTAAATGCGAGCTGCTGGCTGTTAAAAATAGCTTTATAGCTGCTGAGAATGCAGGCGAGGTTCCGTGACGGGTTATTATGGTCAGAGTCTGTTAAGCAACAATTCACCAGCTTAACTTTGGCGGTCTCGTACATGGGCTTCTCTTTTTCTCCTTCTTCTTCTTCTTTTTTTTTTTTTTTTTTTTTTTTTAATTTTCCTCTGCTGCTTCATTGTAATACTACAGCCGTACTCTGCAGTGATCTGACTTAGGCACAGACAGATTTGTAGGTTAATAGGATATGTGAGAGTATTGCTTGGAGGGTGCATCCAAACACCTACCAAACTCTCAGATTTGGAAATTTTAAAAATTTATTTTATTTATTATATCGTTCTGTGGCCTTAAGTCCCCTTCACGCTGACTTCCTTGCATATGACATCAGAATGGTTTCACTTCTTGAATTGTTAGCCAGACCAAAACCCTATCATCATCATCATCTCCCGTAGAACAAACACGTTCTTTTGTGTTTTGAGACTTAAAAAAAAGAGCAGAGTGGCCAGCTGGGCACATCACAGATAAAATCTCAAAGTTTGCTGGAACTGTTCATGAAAAGTAAATATTTTTAAGATTTAACTGAAAATCATATGTGCTCGTTTGGATAAACAAACACCTGATTGAACAGCACTGCACTTGATACTGACTGGGGACTGCTTGATCTTTGGCAGAGAGGGAAATTTCCACCAATAAAACGTCCCCCAATGTACATGAACCATACATATATATTTATATCTGTGCTATTTATAGACATAGATACGTTTTTTATATGCAGTCACTCATAAACAGTAAATCTCACTTAAAACCAGCAAACATTAACAGAGCAGCTGCCCTGAAGCCTCTTTTTGTCAATGATTAAAATGTTGTCACACGTCTCGTGGCCTGAGAGCTCCTCTGCTGCTGCTGCTGCTGCTGGTGCCATTTCACTCTTGGGCATTGAGTCAAAGGATTCATCTGGCTCTTCACATGCCAAAAGAAAGAAAATCAATTTGAATGCAGAAAGGAGGAAACTACGAGTATGAAGATTTAGTAGTGAAACTACCTTCTTTATTTTCATTCTTTTTTAAAAATAGCACTTAGATCCTGTGTGTGTGAGTTGCAGCCACCATGCAGCTCTGAAATCAATAGCAAAATAGTTTTATGGTTCAGATTTTGTCATGGGAGGACAAATCTCAAACTCAAAGTGTTTTATTTAGTGGTTGGTAACAGGAACATGATCAAACAGTGAAGATTTACCTTGCAAAACACTTAATTCCACTAATGCAATGGAAGGCAGTAATGGAATTTTATCTTCATCACTAAACTAAAAGTAGGGATCTGGAAATCCTATAAATGAGAAGGGTGAAGCAGACTCTCGTATTTGAATTATTTCATGTGGTTGAATGGGAAGGATGAAGGTGTGTGATCCACCAGCAGCATTAACAAGGACAGGATTATGTAGGCACAATCACAGAGATGCAATTAAGGAACAGCTTTTATTATATTTTAACATTATTTTGAGCAGCCTGTGGCAGGAGCTCTGTGAGAATGGGGAGTTTCAGTGGTCAAAGCTTTTGTTGGCAGCCCAGGTGATTTCAGTGTCACTGAAGGTGTTTTTAAGGATGGGCTGGTGCTGAAGCACCTCTCAAAGCTTTGTTTTATACTGAAGGTCAAGTGGTTTGGGGGATGGCAGCAAACTCTGACAAAGCTGATGACCAACAAGGATTTCTTATGGAATTCCTCTGCTGACTGGGAAGGGAATCCTTCCTATTAAACTACTTTTTTTACACTGAGTGCTTCCTTACATGTCCACAGAGCACAGTCTCACTGTTGTAACTCAGCATTGTGCCCCCGTTGGGTTGGGTGCTGATAGAATTTCTCCAGAGGCGAGCTGGCAGCAGAGGGCTGATCTCACCTAAATGACATGTGGATTTAGGAACTTGGAACACCCAGCTGTGCCTCCCTTCCAGCACAGATGCATCACTTAGGTGAAGAAAAGCCATGACAAACAGATACTGATATCCCCCCTCTCTCCTAATAACTCCTACACTTAATGTATATCCCAGTCATAAATTCCAAGGAAATATGCTCTTAAATCACTCAGTGCTACTCTGGGTGCTTGCCTGATGTGGAACACTGTTTCAAACATCCCAGAGGGTTTGCAGAAGATGTACCCTGATTTGAACTGGGCTTGCTAATTGCTATCTTTAGACTCCCATTTTCCCTTTTAACCCACCTGTTTTCCTCCATACCTCACACAGGGAGGGGTAATTCTAAATTCTCACCATACTCCTTGGCTGGAATTATGTTGCTCAGCTAGAAGAATCCAAAGTGCTGTGGAAAAACATGGTAGATTTCCAACAAGAGAGCATTTTTTTCACCCTGTTCCCCCACAAATTAGTATTTCTTATTTATTTATGTTTTTTAGTGAAGTGCCCTGTTTTTCTCGCCAAGTGTGGTGTCAGATCTGAGCTCTAAATACAGCTGTTCAAGGGGAAGGGATCTGTAACCTCCTGCAAGCTCTCATTTTGAAGCAGCCTGAACTGCACCCATCTCTCCACTTCACTGCAATCCCACCAAAATGAACTGATGATCTATAGCTCTGCTGACCCATCCTCTTAAAAATGTGTGTGGCTGCCCATGTATCTGACAGAAAACGTGGTGTGTTTGTCCCCACAGCCTGCTGGGTTGTGTTTCCCAGGCTCAAAGACATGATTACAATTCTGTCCTGGTGCCTGGTTGGGTTTTTACAGGTGAGGGAAGCTCCAGAGAAGGTGGAGAGCCTTGCAATGGGAGCACTGTAATCCTTTGATTACACAGCTGGGCCTGACATGCCACTGAACAGCACTTTAGGGGCAAGCAGTTAATGTAGCTTTTCCATGGAATATTTATTAATTTATGTTACACCTGGTTTGCAGCAGCTGTTGAACGTGGCTTGCAAGCTTTAGTTTCCAGGAGTGTCCTCGGAGGGAAGATAAGCAGGTGATGCCTTGCAAGAGAAAACAGAAGGAAAATTGTTGTCCTGGTGGGTACTGGGGGCTGCTGGCAGTGCCAAGGCAGCTGTGGTGAGGAGGAGAGACCTGGGGAGGTGGTGGGTGTGAACAGGAGTGAGGGACCCTTGGCACTCTGTCCCACCTCCTCTGTCCCCTCTGATGGACACCAGAGCACACCAGAGGTCTCAAGACAGAATCTCAGACTGGTTTGTGTGGGAACTTAAAGCTCATCCAGCTCCAGCCCTGACACCTTCCACTGGCCCAGGTTGCCTCAAACCCAGCCTGGCCTTGGACAGTGCCAGGGATCCAGGGGATCCACAGCTTCGCTGTGCCAGACCCTCCCCACCCTCACAGGGAGCAATTCCTTCCCAAAATCCCATCCATCCCTGCCCTTTGTCAGTGTGAAACCATTCCTCTTGTCCTGTCCCTCCATCCTTTATCCAAAGTCCCTCTCCAGCTCTCCTGAGCCCATTTAGGCTCTGGAAGGGGCTCTGAGCTCTCCCTGAATCCTTCCCCAGGCTGAGCACCCCCACTCTCAGCCTTTCCTCACAGGACTGATGCTCCAGCCCTCTGATGGCTCCATCCTGGATCACCTCTCCTGCATCAAGCCTCCAACCCCACCCTAGTGCCCCTTCTCATTCCCAGATCCATCTTCTCCCTACTCCCACAGCAGCCTGAGCTGCCTGAAACCCTTGTTTCCCAACCCTCAGCACCTGGCTGCTGCTTTCCCTCTGACCTTGCCACGAATGAGGGGGCCCAGCTCAACTCCAGACACAGTTTTGGAGCTGCTGGTGGTGTGAACCTTCCCCTGTTGGTTTGCTGAAAGCAGCCACAGCCCCTGCAGGGTTGGGATGGGGGGGACACGTGGCTGCCCCTGTGCCATGGGTTTCCTTGGAAATTAACCCAATCCTGTGGAGAACTGCTGTGGCAAGGAAGCAACCCAGGCTTTTATTTATTTATATACCAAGCAGCACCAGATACACACTCAATACTCTAAAACTTACTATGCCATCATTTACTCACCAAATAAGCACAGCATTTTGTAAATAAATGGGGGTTTTAGGCCAAATCTGTGCCTAAGGTGGGTTGTTCCTCACTATAAAAGGTGCAGATCTGTACCTAAATAGCAAAATACTCAAAGTGACATTTTCCATTTGCTTCATGCCTTCCAGTAGGAAAAAAATAAGTTTCACAAGGAGATATTTTTTTCCTGTAGAAAAACCTTGATTTTCAGTGTGGGTGAATGCACCCTGCTATCTAACCATAAAATTAGAAAAGCTGATGGGAGTGAAAAAGGCTTTTGTGTTATTGTATTTCACTTTGGTGTTGCATTTATTGGTGTTTGGCTCAAACAAGTTTAAGTTAGACTTGTAGCTTGTCAGAATTGCATGGAATGGAGGGAAGGTCATTTCTTTCAAAGAAGTCATTGAGTTACAGGTGAGTTTGAGCTGAGGTCAGACAAGAGTGAAGATAAAATGTAAAGTTCAAAGTCATACAGAGGAAACAAGATAAGACTGCTGTGAAAAATGAAAAGCTGTACAAGACACAAAGGCCAAAAAAATAAAGAAATGTGTACTTGGGAGATGGGAGAAGCCTTGTAGTGCTGAAAGAGTGCTCTGAGGATGGGCAGCACATGGATGTGAGTTTGTAATATTGGATGGTTTGCCCAATTTCAGCTCTTGGAAGAGTGTTGAGAAAAAGCACTTAATTAAAGTGCTTCAGAACTGGCACCAAATGAATGGTGAGATACCAACAAATAGGAGAGACCTCAGGGAAAAAAAAGAAAAAGTAGCAGAAATCAGGACTCTGGAAGGTTTTGCCCATAATTTGGAGGAAATGTAAGGGCCCAGTGTCAACCTTGCTGGGCCTAAATTGGGATATAATGGTCTGAGTGCCAGAATTTATTAATCCAAAGAAAAAGGACTCTTTGACTGGTGCAGCCAGGTTTGTCTGTGTGAAGCTAGAAATAGGAGGAAATGGAGAAGGATGGTTTAATAGTTTATTAGGAGAATGTAGCACATAATGAGATGGGTTTGCCTGCAGGCCCAGCTCCTCACTGGGGAGCTTCATCTCCTGAAAATTCTTAAAACCAACACTTCCTTTGCAAGCCCATCAAACACCTTATCTAATATTCCTTCCCAGCCTCTTTGATTTGAGCTACTTTTTAGTTGTAATTTGTCTTTTTTTTTTGCTTAGCTCTGTAGATATTAGATAATGTTAAACAGATATTGGTAATGTTAAATAAATTAAATGGATAATGGATCTCAAATTTTTAAGTTCATCATTTCATAGATGTATTTCACTGTGTTAGGCTGGTGATTGGGCTCCTGCTCTTGTCTTCCACCCCTTCCTGGTGCATTTTTAGAGCTCATCCTTGGGGTTGCTGAAGCCTGAGGACATTTTTGGAAAGAATTTTGGGTGCTGCTGTTGCAATGGGAGAGAAGCAGGTTTTGAATGTGTCCATCAGGGTTTTGAGTGCTCAGGTGATTCCAGGGAAGGAATACTGGTTCACACTGTAAGATTCACACCTCCAGCACCAGGGATGCTCTGCCTGCTCTGTGTCTCCCTGGAGCTCAGGGCTGGGATAACACTGAGACATCTGGGTTGTAACTGCATCTATTGCCAGCCATAAAAATTCAGATAAAAACCCTGCTGTGCATTAAAGGCTGCCAATAGAAACTGCAGCACGAGGTGTAGTGATGGGCTCTTAATTTAAGGAGACAAAAACATCTTCTTGAGCACTCCAGCATGGAGTACTACAGCTTTATGCCCTGAGCAGCTCATTGGAGCTGTTCGTAAAGTAAATAATTTAGATGAAAAGTTTCATCAATTATAAAGCTCTGAAAACAGTTTCTCAGGTTGAGGATTAACTTGCCTGAGGATCAGATAAGGATAAATCAGAACAAAACCACTATTGCACTTGACATTTAGTATTAGAATTACTTTGCAAAGCTATTTATACCATCTTTAAAACAAGAAGTGAGCTGTGAGAGGTGAGCAGAAGGGAAGAGTGAAATCTGAGCTGATCCCCTCACTGAGGAAAAAGGAAATAATGATTTGTCTGACATCAGGTGGTTTTAAGTGGGGAAGATTTTAACCCTTCAGAGTAGATCTTTGAGCATTGCTGAGGAGATCAGCAAAATGAAAAACACACAGCAGAGTAAATGCAATCTAGATGGTATCCATGGAAATCCCACGTGGATTTATCTGGCATTAGGCTAGAGCAGAATAATTCACCTTTTGGGTTTCACTGGTGTGAGGGGGGCCAGATTCTTGTGGGAGTGGGACCAGTTTTCCAGTTGTTTTGAATTTTCCAGTTGTTTTGGAGGAATTCAGAGCCCTCTGCTCACCAAGGAGTGTGGCAAGGCTGGAAAATCTGGGAAATCCTCCAGAGCTTGTCAGGGAGCAGCTTTTACCTGGAGTCAATAACTCTCTCAGGTGGGTTCCACTCACCTGCTGCTCATTCCTGCTACAGCTGTAAAAATTGAGATTCTCCTGGTTTAGCATCAGAGTTAGAATGCTGCAATAACTCATTTTGGTGTAATACAGGGGAATGCATAAAAAGCCTCTGCTGAGTTTTGATAGTGTTTTCCTGTAATGATGCCCATTAACTGGGTGTAGTCATCTCTCCACTTTTCCATTTTTTTTTGTCTTGCTGTGCTGGTACATTGGATAATAAATGGAAAAAAAAAACCTAAAAATATGCTGTGAAAATGCTGATAATATATAAATACCAACAGTATATTTTTTTTGACTATTACAATTTCTACAATCTAAAGCTTCCCAAAACTGCAAAATGAACAGGCACTTTATGACAATTAATATTTATGCATTAAAAACATGCCTGTTACTGAAACAAGAATATCCCATCCATCATCACTAAATATTTTACAGTGCAGAACTTTAATACCCTCCTTTCTTGTATTTTGAAAGACAGCAAATAATTCTGGAATAACAAATATCATTAAGTTGCATTTAACAAAAAAACTTGGAAGGTTTCAAATGAGATAACACAAAGGCTGAGTTCATTGCAAACAGCAATTCTCTGGATGAACTCTGGTTTCATTAAACTCACTGAAATGTCTTCCTGCTGACTTCAGCACGCCAGCATTTTGAAAAATAAATTGAAATGGGATCTTTAAAAGTTTTCTTCTTGATGAGTGGCTGGAGCTAAAGCCATTCAGCTGTGCTTCTCTGTGCATATGTTATTTAGCTCAGCCAGGAGGTCTCGAGGTGAAGATAATGGCTGGTGGGGATGAGGGAATGTGAGCAGGAAATAATATTTCTCTTTGAAATCATCCATCAGTAGCTGTGCTATCCCAGAGGCCCCTTTTTTTGGAGACCCTGCAGATGTGGAGCCCCCTTTCAGAGCTGAGGGAAGCCAACCATGCAGGTGGACATTCCTCCTGAGGATATTTAGGTCTTAAAAGTGATGGAAAAGCCCCAAAGTGCAGCTCTTTATTTATGGCAGGGTGCAGCAATGCAGCCTTCAGACATGGCTTTGGGGACATTTTTAGCTTTCTCCTTTTGGCATCGGGGGTTTCTATGCAGCAGTTGAATAGGAGGAAGGAATTAATTTGATTTAGCCATGTCAAGCTGAAAATGAAGTTCCTCCTTGCACATCCTTCGAGGAACCCTCAATGGTCTGGATTTAGCTGCCATCCGCTCCATTTTTGCTGGTATATTTTTGGACTTCCTCTGCTGATAAATATTTAGAGTCTGTTTATCTTTCATCTCATTTCTGTTACATAGTGCTTACAGATTTCTTTTCCCCCCCCATAAATACTTATTACTGCAGAAATTGGTGTTGCAAGCCTTGATATTGCAGTGCCAGCAATTCTGTAATTTTAATTGAGGCTGGCTGACAGTACTTCTATTAATTATCCAGGAGAGGCTTATGGCTTTCTAAAAGAGAAGTGTATTTCTGGCTGGAGGAGTTTGAAGGGGAGTTGTAATTGCTTTATGTCTGGAGTGCAGGTTTAGGTGCAGGAGCCTTGGCTGGATTAGATGTGGCCATTGCTGGGGATCAATAAAGCATGAAAAGGGGAAAAGCTGTTTCAAATTTGTAAAAGTTGTAGCCACCAGGATGCTGCTAAGCTCAGAATGAAAAATGCAGCTGTTTCTTTTGGGTTTAATTAAAATCCAATGAAAGACAATTCAGAGAGACCTGAGTTGATATTAATTACTGTGAGCAGGTGAAGGATTTCCTTCACAAAATTCTGCAGAGCCTTTTCTAATAGCCTGGCTCTGTGTAATTCTCACTGGTGCTGCCCAGCTAAATCTTAGTGCTCTTTTCCTGTGCCTTCCAAATTCCTTTGTGAAGTTGTGTTTTTCCTGATGTGAATATGACAGTCCCACTTTAATTGGATAACAGCAGTTGTCACCCTGCAAGAGGGATTGTGATGCCCAGGGGCCTCAGAAGTATCTGTGTGAAAATAAATAAATAAAACATCTAAAAAGCTTTGCTAAGAAGCAGTAAATTTAAAAATTGATTTGGTTAACAGCATTGAATGAGGTGCCTTGTTCTATTACAGCTTAAAGCCACCAGATGTCACTTATTTTGTGCACCACTGTTTTGGGGAGAAGCATGCCCTTGGCATGGAAAAGATTAAAAAAAAAAAAAAAAAGGGCAACTTACTGTAAGTGGCTTTGTTTCTGTTTGTGTTCCCAATTGGCAACTGTCTTCCTTGATAAATATTTTCATCTTAAAATAGATCATACAAAGTCATTTCTCACAGATCAGACAGACTTGCATTTTTTATGAGCCTTAAATGTCAGCAGTGCCATTTTGAGATTCAGTCTTTAAGAAAATAATTAATAGGCTTACTCCATTTTCAGAAGGGGGAATGTACATTTTACAGACAGGATGGTTTTTTGTCATGAACTCTTCTGGCATTAAAGACACTTCAGCCAATGGCTCACACAGATACTCATCTGCAGCCAAGCTGAAAGCAGTGAGAGGAGTTTTAAAGTCATACAGAAGGTGGAAATCCTTGTGGAGAGGGAGAGGAATACTTCTGAAATCAGAGACCAGCATCTGCTCCTCGAGTTCATCTTCAGGGTTTAAAGGCTGCAAGGAGCAGTGGAGCAAAGGTAGAGGGGGATGTGTCACCACAAAAAAACCAACCCTTGGCACCCAATGCAAACTGGATTTCCTGGCTTGGGTGGGCATGGCCAGGGAGCTGGGGGAGGTGACAATTCCTCACAGTGGGAGCCAGCAAAGGGCTCCTGCTCCTGGGTGTGTGTCCTGCTCCAGTGGCTTTTCCCTCCCATCACCAGAGATGCCAAATTGAGAGGTGCAGGCTCTCTTTCCCTGGCTCATTTTTTTGGCCTGTACTCAAAGGGCAGCACCATTAAAAAGAGGAAATTTAATTTTCTGGACTTGAAGCAGAAAGGCTGAAAATGGAATGCTTTCCTGAAGGGTAAAGATTAGTGATTTTTTCCACCCCAGTAGTAGCACTATAGTTTGTTTTTACATTTTAAATATGTCTTCTCCCTCAGATTTCAGCTTGGGGTGGAGTCCTTCTCACTCTGTGGATCTCAGGCAGGTTGGAGGATGTAAATCCACAGCTCTGAGTGAATGATGTGAGAGCTGCTCTCCAAATAATTTTCCATTTCAGTCCTCAGGAGTGGCTGTGCTGAAAGGCTACCTGCCTTCATTTTTCATCTGAGGTGAAAAATGTACTCAGGCATGGCATTCTCTAGCTGGAGGCAGAGTACATGACACATCTCCCCTCCCTTCTTCCTCTGTGCTTGAGCAAAAATAGAGGTGAGCAAAACACTCCTTAACTAATAGAAACAGTGTTGGCTTCTCAATGCAGCAAATTTGTATTTTAGCAGCTCGTATGGAACCAGTTATATTAATGAGGGCTCCAGTTCTTAACTGGGAGTTGTTTATGACAGGGAGGGTTTCATTTCCTACTGCAGGTCTTGCACCATTGCTCCTGCAAATGCCATCTGCCAGCTCTGGCCCCAAAAATGTTCCCTGCCTCTATTGTGCAGGGAGATTCTGGCACAGGGATGGGGGAGTGTGATTGCAGCTTGGGAAGCTGGGAAAATTCACTTTCTCTGTCTGTTGAGCTTATGAAAGGCTGAAATTCATTCTGTTTAATGTGGTTACTGGGAGAAAGTCAGAGAGTCAATGCTGTCTGCCTTAGATGGCTTATTTAGAAATTGGATTGCAGGTGGCATCCTGTCTTGTGGAACACATATCTGAATTTCATTCAAAATCCCTCAATTCCCAGGTAATGGGATTCTGGATGGTGACTTAGGAGAGCTAGGTTTTTCTTGGACTTGTACCTTTTTATTCCAAATGATATTACAGGTGACACGTGTCAGAACTCTGTCATTTTGTCACCCAGGGATGGAGAAGCAC
Source organism: Cichladusa arquata (assembly GCA_026413545.1). Classification (NCBI taxonomy): domain Eukaryota; kingdom Metazoa; phylum Chordata; class Aves; order Passeriformes; family Muscicapidae; genus Cichladusa; species Cichladusa arquata. Next base: position 31,931,678 of record JAOTQP010000304.1, on the reverse strand, counting down.
CTTGGAAAAGCTCTCTGAGGTCTGATGTTGGGATTTACACACCCTTTCTGGACCTTGACCAAACCCCAAGACACATTTGTGTGCACTCTGAGACTCCTGTGCATGGCATGAATGGTTACAACTGCATTTTCTCATTTAATTAGTTTTCACCTTGGGCAGAAGCATCTCTGTAAAAACACTGATAAAATAAAACACCTTAAATGTCCATGTTTAGATAAAATATTTTGTATGTTCCAGATCAGTTTTGTTGGCCCTATACAAGTAACCTAAAGGAGCAATAATAAGAATAACATCAAATGCAAATTTTCATATGCAAAGAAAGATCCCAATATAATTGTATAGGATTTGCTATTCTTCTCAAAGTCCAATTTAAACCACTGAGCCATGCAATAAAGAAACTGAGGTGTGTTATCAGCATATGATTTATTTTTTCACTTAATGAGAAGAACTGTGATTTTTTTAAAGTTTATAGATTATTCTGAACTTCTGCAGTCACTTACTTTGATTAAAAATGGTTTGGATGCTGAAGGCATTTTCCAGGATTTAAACATGCAGGAAAAACTGCAAATTAAATCAAATGATCAGCAGTGAGACTTATTTCTCTCCTGCACCAAGGATGATGTTCTAGAATTCCTAATTTTCCACATACTGGTGAAGTTACTGCTGTAAAAGGAGCAGAACTTGGTTATTCACATGGAAAAATTAGAAAAAATAGAGTCACAGAGTGGTTTGGGTTGGAAGGGACTTTAAAGCTTGTCTCCTTCCAGCCGTTCCAGGCTGCTCCAAGCCTCGTCCAACATTTCATTTTAGTGCAGAGAACCCATCCCTGGGTGCTTCCCTTGTGGACTCTGGTCAGGAGCTGCTCTCCTCCAGCACAGAGAAGCACCAGAGCATCACCACACTGCAGATGCCACCAGCAGGGAGATGAGCTCCTGGGACAGTCCTTTGGCCAGAGGGGGGAGGTTTCCATGGCAGGGGCACCACAGCAGTTCACAATGAAAAAACTCAACCAAAATAACCAATTTGGGCTCAGACTGGAGGGCTCTCCCAGCTGGGTGTCAGTGGTGAGTGTGGTTTAGTGGTGAAGGCAGCAGCTTGAGGCTGAGGGTTTGACTCGGTGATCTCAGGGGTCTTTTCCAGCTTTAACAATTCCCTGATCAGGCTGCTGTATTCACACTGGAGCTGCTGCAGCCAGAGCTCTGGGCTGTGAGCAGTGGGTATCTCCTGTAGAGAACATAAAGCAGGGTGGAGGGGCTGCAGTGTCCAGAACTGCTCCAGCCCAGCTGCTGAGTCACATTCCCAAAGATCTGATGGAACACCTGGTGTTTCTTGGCATTTTGTTGCAGGCTGCTGTCTCTGGCTCTGGGCGTGGAGTGATCTTTGCAGGAGACAATGATGGATAGAGCTCGTGGGGGCACCTGCTGTGCTTTTTAAACATCATTCTTGAGGGTGGAAAGTGTCAAGGAAGCTGAGCACAGGGCAGCTTATTCCCAAAACCAGACAGCTCCTTCTGGTGCCCACTGAAGAGTGACTCAGTGGCATCAGTGACAGGACAGCTGAGGACAGGGCTGGTTCTCACATTTCTCTGCATCTGAGGCACCATCACCAGTGTTTCCTCTTGCAGCTTGATGCACCAGTTGGGCTGAGCTCTTCTGCTGACCAATACAGCCTTTTTCTCTGTATATAATATGCGTATTTTATTAATCACTGTTTCATTGTGGCCAAGTGTCACTTTTGAGAAATGAACATTGCATTCCTCCAAGCTTGAGTCCTCACTTACCTGATAAGGCTTTAGGACTTTTCCTTAGTGTTGTTATTTAGGTTATATAGCAGTGCTTAGAAGGAATAAATGGACTTGGAAGCCATCTCTTCCAGCCTAAGACATCCCAGAAAGCTTTTATGTCAGTGTAGCCCTTGCTGCAGAAATAGATTAAGGAATTTCTAATTTATTTCCCATTAAAATCATCCCCTCCAAATGTATCTGTATGGTCTTGATGCCATCTTAGTCTCCTGCATGTTTGAGAGCTTTGAATGCATTAACAGCCTAAACCAAGTTATTACATTAATCTCATGAAATCAAAGATTCATATCTTTGACTCAAGGTAAACACCATCAGCAACAGAGAAATTTAACAGATGGAAATGCATTTCAAACTTGAGAGGCATTTTTGCTGGAGATGTTTTTTGTTAGATATGTTAATTCTGCTAAAGTTGGAGTTTGTAAGTTCCTGTAAAGTATTTTGTGGGGTTTATTCTTTAGATGCTTTTAGTTCTTTGCAGTTTTTTACAATGTTAACACAGTTTCAATCTTTCTGCATTAGAAGCTGAGCTTTTTGGGTTATCATTAACAGTCATGCATCTGTTCTTGAAAGTCTGGCTGCCAACTGCAGTTGATGGAATTTGTGTCACTTCAGATTCCTTGTGTGATTTGCCTCAGCAAAGATTTATTTCAAGCAGAGGAACCTGAGCTCAGAACTCATCTTGGTGCCATTTCAGCTGCACTGTCCTATAGCTGCTCTGTGTCCTCCTCTATTTGTCTGGAACCAAATACATCAACAAGCACTGCTGCTTAAAAATAAAACCTCATTTTACCTCCCACTGTTCACTTCTGTGCTCTGCTGCCTCCAGGGACGTGGGGATTTTTCAAGGGAGTGAGAGTTTTCTGTCCCACAGAGCATTTGGGAGCAGCTGTGTTCCCTTTCTCCTCACAACTCTGGGCTGTCTCAGGAGATGCTCTGTCCCACAGAGCAGATCTTGGAGCATCCTGGTCCCAGGCATCCCTGTGTAGCTCCCAAAAGTTGTTCAGGTAGGGATCAGTAAGGATGTGAATGAGGCACTTGTGCTATCTCAGAGCTCCATCAAGGGTGGGCTTTGTCTTCTCAATTTCTCACTTCAAAACCTTAAAAAGTGAATTTTGACCCCTCTGCAGTTGGAGCAGATGGAGAGTGGAAGGTTAGTTTGGGACACTTTCCCAATAACAGAAGTCAAGTAATTAACATATCCATTGGAAAAAAAAAAGTCTCTTGGAGCATTTGCCTTGGGTTTCCTCTGCCCACAAATAAAGACCATCTAGTTTGCTAAGCTAAATGTTGTCTTTATGCTGCAGAAAATGTTGCAGAAGAGGCAGGGTGTGAGGGGGTGCATGCCAAATTTCTCTTGGTACATTCATCATTATGCAGAGTTGGGGTTTTGGTTTGCTTTTCTAATTTCTTTTTCCCCTTGGTTTCTTTTCATGGAGATTGAGTAAAGAACACTCTCGGATTTTTATCTTGTTTGTTTACAATCTGGAGGCCGGCTAAGCACAGTGTAAGGCATGAAAAGGTATTTGTGGTTGTGTTATTTCCAAGTGGAAAACAAGCACACTGAAGCCAAACACGGGGGAAACCTGCAGGAACAGAGAGTCAAGTCAAGGAGTCAATGGTTCAGTGGCTGAGGAACAGATTTTTGTATTATTGTCCTGGATATTACAGTATTTACTCACTGGGTTCCAAATGTAGGATGGAATTTTTCCCTTTTGTTATGACTGTGGTGAAGTGGGGGCTTTGTGCAGTTGCAGGATTCCTGGGCTGGATTTTGCTGTTATGAGAGCAGCATCAAGAGCTGTGATATCCTTGAGAGGTGGTGACAGGGTGCAGCACATCCTCCCTCCTGCCCTGGTGGAAATCAGTGGGTTGAGATGTTTGAACTCCTTTGAAGCTTGTGATAGAAGTCCTGTTTTTTAGATGTGATGACATGAAAACAGGAGAGGACAATCAGGAGAGTTTAATCCATTATCAAATGAGTTTAGGTTCCACATCAAGTGGTGCCAACCACACAGGACACAATGCCCAGGGTGCAGAGCTGCATAAATGTCTTCAGAATGGTGGGATCTTATAAACTGTTTCATAAAAATTTATTTTTGTGTAGCTAAAAAGCACAAACTACAGAGGAGTGAGTGATGGAGCCCAAGCCTTTGATGAAACACGTAGGAATAGTGGTAGGAGACTTTAGAAGTAAATGTTGCCTGACTTCTGCAGAATAAACACTTTTCTAGGAAGCTGGAAGCAGGATAATGATATTATATCAAAAAGGTTTTGCTTAATTAGGTGTAGCCAGCACTTACCTGCTAGAATTTTATCTGGTGATATTTTAGAGATAACTAATTAGAAATTTCTTGAGAATGCTTCAAAATTTCTTGTGTTTTCTACTTTGGGCTCTGAGTCTGCTTCACTTTGTAATAAACAAAGGGGTTTCTTGGTTAATGGGCTGAGGTTTATCTGATGTGTCATTGCTTAAAGAATTGAAGTTGTTGAACATTTAGAAAAGTTACTACTAAGCTTGGAACAGAGTTGGGGTTTTTTTTTTAAGTACAAACAAAGCCCCAGTTGTGATTTGGCATCAATGAATAGTTTGAGTTGAGTAATTTTTGTTTGAATTTACAAGAAACTTTAATGACAGACTCTAATGCTGAGTTTGTCTTTTCAGGATGCAGCTGTGTATGTTTCCTTTCACCCACTCAGCACTAGATGAAAGATGAAATGCCCTATTCATGAAAAAGCACTTACATGGTACTTATGTACAGATGAGATATGTTTTTCCATCCATTTCAATGCATGTCTCACAGAGAAGGTACCCTATATGAGTCACAATGAAAAGAATTCAGATGACTCTGTTAAGATAGTAAAGTTTATGGAGAAAATTCAGCTTGGGGGTGGAGGAAAATCCCTTCTCAGCCACTAAAAATCAAATGAGCAGCTGCGAGAATTTGCATTGCTCTAGAATTGCCATAACTGTATTGTGTTTAAAGCAAAGTTAAGACTCTTGTAGAGTGGATCTCCTTTCAGAAAAACTGCTTCTATATGAAGTGTGAAGGTGTATCAGATGAATTCTGGTAGATACCCTTTGGTTGCATTGTTGCATGCAAAACCATTTCACCACAGCATGAGATAAACAGGCACCGAAGGCATTACGTGATGCAAATTCTATTTATTCCATACAATGTTATTCATCCCTCAAAAGCAGCCTTAAATTAGCAGCTGATCTCTCACAACCCACAGGATTTAGCAATTTGTGCTGCATACCCCTTGCAAAGTGGCAGAAAGTATTAGAGATCAGATGGTGGATGGAATATGTTCCTCCCCTTGAATCAACCTGAGGTAGCAGCTGCTGAAATCGAGGAAAGTCAAATGTGTAAAAGGAACAAGATGGTAGTCAGAGTAACTCATAACTGTGAGTTATGCCCACTGGTTTGCAGCATGTCAAGGCTGAAAATGCTTGGCAGGACTTTAGAAATACTCTCAGAACATTTTCCCCTCACGTGCTGGTTCTGGACCAGTAATCAATGCAAGAGACAAAAAGCTGGGCTTAAAATAACCCTTCAGCACTGACAGATCCCTCCTGCAAATCCAAAATTCCAAGTGTGCTACACCAGCTCTCACTGGCTGTGAAGGTTTATTTCCTTTTGCACAGTGAAGTGATTCCACTATCCCTGTCCAACCTGGCCCTGAACACTTCCAGGGATGGGGAATCCACAACTTTTTATTGTGTTCAGGTAAGCAGTGAAATCACTGTGCTGCCCTCACCTATCTGAGCTCTGCATCGAGGGAAAACCTCCTATGTCTATTGGGTTAGTTGCTCCAGAAGAGCTGTTTGAGTAAATTGCAGCAATATCTTTGCAGAGAGTCAATGAAGCAGCCTTGGGAGCCTGAAATTAAACAGGATTCACAGTGGATGGAGAGAAACAGGTAACTACAAAACAGCTGGGTTTGAGATGTGAGCTCTGTCAATACCAGAGCAATTCTTTGCCTCGGGCTTTTTCTGAAGATAAACACTCATTTATTTCTGATTACAGCCTGGCTGCAGGGCTTATGAGAGCTGTATTTAGAGATGATATTTTTTTCCCTCTTGCCAACCCCCAAACCTCTTCAGTTTGTTCGATAAAAATAACTGCAGTGAAAGAGCTTCATAACAGATTCAGCCTTCGTGCTCTGTGGTTCCCTTTGCACTGGCACACAGAACAGGGATTTGGCTGGTTTGTGGGATGAGAGTGGGATGTGTTCCTTGAAAGAGCAGGCAGGTAAGAATTTCTATTGTTGTAAATTATCGTGATGTCCTGTGCTGGAAATGAAACTTCAGTGGCTATTTGGTCTTATTAGCAATGCAATACAAACATTTATGGCAAAAACAGCCTTACCACATTCACTTTCTGCACCTGAAGTTGTATTTCAGGTGATCCGTGTGCCTTCCCAGGGAGATCTTTGTTTTTATTTTTTTTTTTCCCCATATAACCAAAGAAAGTACATAGGGCAAATTTAGACTGAACAATTCTCATGGATATTAATTCATTGCATGAATTGTTTGACCTTTTACATCTGTCTTTATCTTATTTTGGTATTGGTGTCTCTCTGGCCGTTTAAGTACATGCACTTTTTCTTAGGAGTGGTAAAAATTAACTCCCAGTGGCAGCATCATCCTGGCTCTTGGTAAATCGATCATTTTAATGAGGGACTGGCTGGTTTTTATTAAATAGATGCAATTTCTGGTTGTGTTCTGCATGTCAGAACTTTCTAATCTGGCTCCAGATTTTTGGGAGAGGAATGTGTGAGCCCCACAGGATGGGTGCATTGGTTTATCCTTGTTTCCATGGAAGGACCCCCAGAACCATGTGGGGAATATTGGGACGCTGCTCACAGTTACTACGAGGATTGAAAATAAAGACACTAAACTTCAACCATGCAGAATGATTTCTGAAAGTGGATTAAAGTGGCTTTTTTGTGAGAAGAAATGCACTGGAGTAATTTATGTAAAGACACAGTTTTTTTTTTTTTTTCCTACAGTGTGCAACTCTTTCATATTCAATATAAACCTGTCAGTGATTCTGTGGCAAGGCACTGTGTGAGATGAATAGGAACTAGGGGAAGGGAAAAGATGAATTGCTGGAGCTGTTGCACATTGTAGGCAGCAAGTTTTGATCAGGAGCTGAGAAGCCAGTGTGTACTGCAGGCAAAATCCTGCTCCAAACATCCTCAGAAATGTCTGAGAACAGCACTCTGCTGCATGTTGGTACAAGAGGGAGGATTTAAACACATTGATGGGAGCTCTGCCCTGGCACAGCAGCTCCAGGCTTGTGCTGCCACAGGTTAGGTGGCTGCTGCTGGTGCTTTTTTTTTTCCTTCCAGGGTTTTTGGATGTGTTTTTCTGGAGAAATTGCTGATTTTTGTTTCTATTTTATTTTCCTGGCCTGTGATTTTTATTCTGCAAGTAGCCCCCCCAAAAAAGTGATGAATCTGATTTAGACTGATGTAAATCAGATAGAATGGAAAGAAGGAGCACTGGAGTCATTAAATGTAATTAGTGGGCTGGTTTTTTTGCTGCTGAAAAACGCTTTAATTTAAAAATGGGTAATACAGAGTTTTGTTATTTTGAGATAGACCAAACAAACACATCAGAACATGTGGCTGTGGCATGTTAGGAGTGCAAGGAACTGGATCTTGGTAATTTCCAGGAACTTGCACAAGGCTTCAAGTGCAATAACAGGTTTCTGGGGGAGGGTATGACCCTGCTGTCACTGATGCAGGTCAGGGAGCTCCCCTTCCCAATCCCCACTCTCTTTTCCTTGCTTCCAAGAATCAGTGTATTCAGGCAGTGCTTATGCCCTGACTGAGTGGTGATTCAAGCTCAGTAACTATTTCCTGAGCATTGCAGCCCAAATAATGGGAGTCATCCTTATGTGATTGAAATGACCACTGTTATGCTGATTTGGGGGAGTTTGCTGATTTTTTTTTAATTTTTTTTTTTTTATTTTTTTGCATATGGAGCACAGAATTTGTTCCATTCTCACATTTTATTTAGAAGTGTATGGATGAGAAAAGAGCAGACTGTGTTTGGATTAGATTCTCAGAAAGAAACCAGCTGGGTTATGGTAGAAGCCACTTGTTTTTTAGGCAGGATTGCTGATTCAGTGGTGGTTCAGGAGGTTTTCTTTGGCTTTAAAAGGCCATGAAATGGATTCTTTAAAGAAAATTTTAGACTTGAACAAATGTTCAGCAGTTCTTCAACAGGTTGAGTGTGTAACCATGGGCTGTGGCCACCTATTCTTGCTTTTAGCATGTACCTGTTTTCCAGCTGATTGCCTTGAAAATGGTTCTGTGGGTTTATGCAGCATCTTGGGTGTTGCATTTATTGATGATTCTTTTAAAATTAGGAGGTTTAAGTAAATAAAGGAGCTTTACATAACTTCAGTCTGCAGGAGGTTGCTGAGCTTTGTAATGAGTCCTGTGGCTTTTCTAAATCACTGTAATTGCTTTTTGCTTGTTTTTATTGTTTTGTTTGGGTTTTTTTTTCCTCTTTTTTTTGCCAGAAGTTTGCAGAGGTCAGTGATTCATGATCCTCTTTTTATTGACAAATCATCTTTCTGGCATCTTTCTGATTTCTCTGAGGTAAATAGATGTGAGTTCAGGCAAAGTTTATTTCCAAAAATGTTAACTTGATGAGCCAAACGTGTCCAATAAGCAGGAAAGAGAAAATCTACGATTATTTCTCTCTTTTCCTTACATAATGTTCTTTCTTTTTAAATTTAGTTTAGATTTTATTACTTTTACTGGGGTATTTTTTATTGAAATGGTAAAACCTGCCCACTCACAGGATGAACTTCCTCCTGCTGTACAAATACTTCACTACCTTTGTACAAATACTTTAGGTTGTTTGTGTGCTGCCTATAGTCTGCTTCAATTCCAATTTCCATTTCCAGTAAGCTTGATAGCTGAAATATATCTGTAATTGGAAGGTTTTGCAGGTTTTTTGTGTCCAGAGGTCATAAATTTATCCTGCATGAGCTGAAGAATTGCTGTTGGACATGGACAGTGCTGCACTCAGTAACAGAGGAATGGAAAAGGAATTACATGGTTGTGCTGCATTGCTACTAAATATTGTTGGGCTTTTCCTTTCCCTGTGGAAATGTCAGGAGGATTTCACTCCACCAGCCTCACTTTGCCCTTTCATGTTTCCATTCCTCTGGATGTGAGTCATGGAAAGTTTATCATGGTATGACTGTGGGCAGCCTTTCCCTTGCAGAGCTCCATCCCCCTGTGACTAATGACAGCCCTGTCTGCACAGGAGCTTTCCAGAGGGACAGACTTCCACGGGGAAGTTCATTTCTGGAGTGTTCATGGAGGGCGTGGGATCAGCTTTGCTCTGGGATTTCAAAAAGCATCAGCAGTGCAAACTGAGAACTTGATTCAAACAAACCTTCCTGATTTGGCAGGGAAGGCACTTAGGCAGAAGGAATATTTATCTAGATTAGTGGAAACAATTAGGAGACTATGGATAAAATAACATAGCTGTTACTCTAAGAGTGGCATTAGATATATTAAATTAGGAGCAATGTGATGTTACTGGCCAGATGATTCAGCAGTATTATCTTTTGTCTAATCTTTTGTTTGGGTTTTTTTTTGGATAAAAGTGTTTATCCTTAATTTTATAGCATCTGTAGCTTTTCAGTTAGGCTTCACCCCATCTAATCTGAGAGCTGGTGGATTATTTTCTCACTTGTCTTAGTCATCCATATTTTAGGTTGTGACCTGCCCATCAGGACAAATTTACATTAAATCTTCAATTGTATTGTGTGAAGGGAGGAAACAAAGTGCTGTGGCTCCACTGACATAAACTCAGGGGGGCATTTGTACCCCAGGATGAGAAATGTGTTCCTGATGTACCTCAAATGTGTTTATAAGAGGTTAGCAGCCACCTTTCCATGTGGTGAGAGGAGCAGCTGACTGTGATCAGAAATAACAAGGCTACTGCAAAATTTAGCCTGAAGAGCAGCAGCAAAAGTTTGATTTTTCTTTATTTGAAAGAGTTTTGAAAGAAGGGAAAGCATATTAAATATTAAGGAACTGGTGACCTGGAAAACAGGTCATACACATAGGTACAAAATCTGTTCAATGTTCTTCATTTTATTCATAGAGGAGGAGAATTTCAGCTCCGTGACTGAGCATATCAAAGTAATTGCTTTTTATAGCCTGTTGGTCTCTTCTCCCAAGGGACAAGCACTAGGACAAGAGGAAATGGCCTCAAGTTGCATCAGCAGAGGTTTAGGTTGGATATTAGGGAAAATTTCTTCATCAAAGATGTTGCTGACCACTGGAACTGCCCAGGGCAGTGGTGAAATCACCATCACTGGAGGGGTTCAAGAGCTCCAGTGCAGCTCTCCATGAAGTTCCCTGATTCTGAGAGTCCATGGCCATTTTGGTTCCAGTCTTCCCTTACAATCCTTAAAGATGAAGGGGAGGAATTTTATGAAATGTTTGTTTAATAGGAATAATACAGAATTCAAAATATTTTCTATACAGTCAACAAAACCTGTGTGGATGATGAAAAATCTTGCATGTTTTCTTTTGAGGGGAATGTCTGTGAGCTGAGTAGAGCCTGGTGGCTGCTGTGTTTCCAGTGCTTTGGTGTGAGGCTCAGGCAGCTCAGCTTTTTGCTGTTTGATTTTTTGGTTTCTGCCAGGCTCCTCTCCTGCATCCTGAGCCCCCAGCAGCCCCTCCTCTCATGGAATGCAGGAATTGCTCAGGGAAACTGGTATTAAAACATCTCACCTGTTTGCTATTAAGTTCTCAGTTGCATATAAATACCTTTGTTACCTTGAGCTGCTTCAGTTTGGAGCAAAGTCCCCTTGGCTTCAGTGGGAATATATTAAAATCTAAGAAAACTTTTCCTTTTTCCCCCAATTCCTCTGTGTGTCATCTTGTATATCCACGTTTCCTCCTTAGGCTTTTCCCAGAGATCCTTATTTTTATGAGGGGGGCTGCTTTTGGCCAAGGAGCTTGCAAAGGTTGCTGTTGATTTCTGCTCTGTGCTTAGGGCTGGCACACGTTAATGTACAGCAGACAAATGCAGTATGGACATGATCATAAATAATTCACCCTTCCCTCCAACAAGGGGAAATTACATGCTACATTATTCAATACACAAAGACACTGCTTGTTGTGTAAAGAGAGTAATTTTCTGCCAGTGAACAGCCAGCAGCTTTGCAGCTAAAATATAAGGAGACACACATGGTTTATTACCAGCTCCAGCCTCATAACCTTCCCTCTGCCTGCAATCCACATCCCTGTGCTCTCAGGAGTGGAATACAAAGAGGTGACGTGTGCTGATGGCTCTGGGAATGTTGGATGGGAGGAACAAAAACAAAGCACTGTAGATGTCTTGATTTTGTGGGATGAATGAGGGAAATGAGGGCTGAGAGAAGATCCTGCCCTTCTGGTGAGCATCCTTCATGCCATGGTAAAATCTTAGGGAATGAACTTCTATCAAAGACTCCTTGGGAAAGAGGAGGGAGTGGCACCAGGGAATTATATCCTTTTTTGTGTTTATTGCAATTAGATTTTTTTTATTTCATAAACGGTGGAAAGTCGTGTAAAATGGTGTTGGCAACTAGCAGTTATAAAAAAAAAATGAGATCAATGTCTCTATCCTATTAGCTGAGTGATCTGTCATTGTCCTGTGATAGGTCATCAAAATGATCATCTAATTAAGCAGCCTGATGCATGAGCTGGCAGAGTTATTGTTGCTGGTGGAACTTTAAATCTCCCCTCGTGACTGGTGTGATTAATATCTCAGTTTTACTGTAGCCTAAACATATTTCTATTTTTTCCCCCTTGTATCAGCTACCTGATAAACTATTTTCTTCACCTGTCAAAGATGTAGTTAACATGGTTTTTCCTTGGTTTTGTAATATTTGTAGCAGATTTTAATGATAAGTGTCTGCATCTGGGAGGGGTTCAATAAATTCCAGTCCATTTTTTTAACACACAAATGGACACAGGATAGGACAGGGGAGATTATGTGGTTTTTCTAAGGTCCTGTGGTCTGTATTCATTAATGCATTTCTGATTGCTCTTTTTAAAAAAATGAGAATTGATGTCAAATACACAAAACCTGGCATTGATCCCATAGGGCTATCTCAGATAAATCTGTTCAGTCAGTGTCACTGAGCAGATTGCAGATCCCTGTTAGAAGAAGACTGGAAGATAAATTGGATTTTTTTCTTTATTTTAAATAGCCAGTGCATAGGAACTGGTCTATGAAAATAAACAGCAAGGAGGTGGAGAGCAGAGGTCTGGTAGGATACTGAGGTGGATGTGAAAGAGGAGTTCAGGGTAGAAGGAGTGCATAAAAACAAATGTGTAGAACATGATAAATGTAATTGAAGTGATGCTGTAGGGTGGGTTTTGGTTACCAGATATTTTCCAGGTACTGCTTTAACCTGGAGCCTCTTCTTTGTGCTTCTTTTTTGAGAGGGGCTTTTTTCACCTTCCTTTTTTATCTTTTGTGATTAAGGCCCTCATCTCCATCCTCTTTTTTTACAGTATTTTTTTGTATCTATCTCTGTTTTCATGACTTCCTTTATTGGGTGAGGATGCTGCCTGAATCTGCCCTGACACTGCCTCTGTCTCTGGCCCCCTTTGCTTCCTCTTTGAAAATGTTTGGTCAGGGTCTTATCTCTACCTGAAATATTTACTTGGGAAGTGGAAACTTCTCACTTCTTGTCAGGACTTCCCTTTCTTGCCCTCCTTCTCACCACCATTGGTGGTGTTTGGACAACCATCAAGGTCTTTCCAATCTTGGCTCCTTCCCATAGCTCCTCTTTTTCTTTTGGGCATTTACTGGGGGGATATTTTATGTGTAAGAAAGCATAAACTTTCTAGCTTTAAAATGACCCATATGAATCCCATTTAATACCTCTAGTTGTTCAAATTTCTGTCAAAATCATCACAGCTTTGCTCCATTGGAGAAGTTTTTAAGACTGGTCTCTTTGAGAAGTCTTGCACTGATTTCTTTCCCTTTGGTTTAAATATAGTCAGCAATGATTATGCTGTGATTTCTGTCTGCCTCATCTGGTAAGAGAATAAACTCATTAAGGAAATGAACTTTTTTGGGGGAGAAGGAAAGTATTTTGCAAATACTTTTGTTCAATATTTATCTAATTATTCTTGAGTCCCTGAGACACAGCCTACTTGCTCTGATTGCAGAAATCCTCCAAAATGTGACAGTGCTCAGTGGGAGAAACATCAGAATACAAATAACTTCTACAAAAGCACTTTGTCTTGTACAAAAATGCAGCCAGAAGGAAGATGATAAATGTGGGATCTCAAGTGACTGCCCCATTTGATCAGGACACTTTGGTAGGAATGAACGAGGAGTTATTATCTAGAATTATAGCAGTGTTGCTTAAGCATTAAAAATAGGTGTTGATAGAGCTAAAGGCAAAATAAGCAAATTGTGGGACTCATAATAGTAATGATTATTATACTTCTCTGATTTGGTGAGTAATAAGAGGACCCATCATTTGGTACAGAAACCTGAGATCCTGTCATTAGCCTTGTCTGTTTTTCAATCCCTTCACTTTACTGAATGTTTTACTTGTGGCTTTTCATTTTTTTTGGTTTGGCTCTTTATCTCCCATGTTTGAAAGGAGACTTTTATTTTATCTCTGCCTCAAACAGGCTCCTACCCCACTTCAGGATTGTTAATTTAAGGTCCCCAGGAGCAGATAGAGTGTAATTATTTAAACCTGTGTCTCTGGATATTGTCCAGAAACGCTCCCATATTTCCAGAGCAGATTAAGATCTGCTGGTGGGCTGGTGAGTCGTGCAGTGTTACCTGTGGTAGCAACCAGCCATTGGTGTGAGCAGGTGGGTGCTGGAAAATCAGGGGCAGCTCACTGTGAACCTGCAGCCAAATGTTTCCTGGGTTTGATGTCCTGAGTGCTGTAATTAACAGACCGGGCACACGGCAGGCATCCTTCAAATACGAATCTGAAATGGCTCGTGCTAGGTTGTGGATGATGTCTGGGTGTATATAAACATCTGGCTTTGTTTCTCCAGGTTGGACAATGCATCTCTTTGGAACCACCTCTGGGAAGATGAAGCTTCCAGCAGCAGTAGTGCAGTTTGGAACCTGCTTGTTTTAAAGGAACCCAGAAATTTCTACCCATATTTGCCTATTCCAGCATAAAGCAGAGGACAATGACTTATTTTTATGTTTTGCATATTTTCACACTACTCAACAATTTTTCTTCCTTCTCATTTTGTTCAATGGGAAAAACTTGAGCCAGTTTTGTAGCTGATCCTTTACTTCGCCAGATTCCTCTTACTGAGCCAAATTCTTGGGAGCCACATCCAGAGTACATCTATTTTTGTGTGTTGGTGGTTGGGGCTTCTTTTTCTTCCTGTGACACATGTCACTTTTTATTCTGTTTTGAACCTGTCCTTTTGCATTGCTGAGTAGTTGTAGAACCACTCCAGGAACGAAAAAAATCTCAGACTTGCAGAAGATGACTCATACACTTCAGAAACGTTTTTATGGCTGTGCTTGGCTCATTAATGTAGGAGTTTAACAGTAGTAATATGAGGTATTGCATTAATTGCTGCATACATTTATTACCAAATGACTTGCACAGACAGTGTTTCAGATGCCGTGGAGCTGATCACAATAACCAGAAGTGTCCTGTGTGCAGAGGAGAAAATAAAATCCCTTTGTACACCGACAGCAAGCAGATGAAGTGGCTGGCGGTTCTGGAAGTGAGGACTGATCACTGTGAGAGCTGGAATGGGTTTTTCTGCCTGAGGAAGGGGAAGCTCTGCAGTTTGATGTTTGGGCTCATCATAATGACTCTGGTGATGGTATCCTACATACTGACTGGAGCCAAGCACGGCCTGTTGCTGATCCCATCTCCCTTCCATTACGGAGCTTTTGCTAGCAATCCCAGCTTAATGGACAATGAAAGCCTTAGTGACATGAAAGACTATTACCAGCCTTCAAAAATGAATATTTCATATGTAAAGGATTATCCAAGCATTAAATTAATTATTGACACCATTACTTCGAAGATAGAGTTTGTAACGAGGCAGCGCCCTGATTTAGAAGAGCTGAGGAAGCAAGAGCCACATGTAAGTATGAATTGAGGCGTGCCTTAAACTGTTTTACATCCTTATTTCAAGGCTCTTGGATCAATCTTTTGCCTAGATATAAAAAAGTGCAACTGCCTGGATGTTCATACAGTGATTTACACCATCCAGAGTCTCCTGATTCACAGCAGCTGAGAAGTT
This sequence comes from Cichladusa arquata, assembly GCA_026413545.1. Taxonomy (NCBI): domain Eukaryota; kingdom Metazoa; phylum Chordata; class Aves; order Passeriformes; family Muscicapidae; genus Cichladusa; species Cichladusa arquata. The sequence continues at coordinate 31,916,587 of JAOTQP010000304.1, read as the reverse complement.
GATATTGTAGATCACATCCCTCTGAGTCACGGGCAGGATGGATGGGCTCTGTAAATGGTCTTGACACCTGAAGAAAAAAATCAGGCAGTCTTCTGATAGCTGTACAACGTCACTGAACTTTTACCTTCTCTCATGCAAAATCATTGTGACTTAGATTTACCTGTCACCTGAAATGATAAATAGGAAAAGAGCCTTTCTAATAACTGCTTGCCAGGGTGCCTGCCTGAAAATCATTGCAAACCTTGTATTTCAGAGTTAAAAACTGGAAGGTAATTTGATTTGAGTATTTGGTGTTTGACTTTAAAAATCTGTTCCTGGGGTTGCAGAGGAGTTTAGTGAGGCCCTTTCTGGCCTTCAAATGAAAGAATTTCTAAATACTTGTCTCCCAGTCCAATGGGTTGCACAGGATTTGGTCCTGGTGCCATCAGAAACCATAAACGGGGTCAGCTTTGTAGGCAGAAACATCCAGGTGGTTTCTGCCCTCTCACCACTCTAAGTAAGAGAAGTATAACTGATTGCTTGCTGCCTTGACTGAAATTATTGTTCTTTATGTTGCAGATGTTTTCGGTAATTCCTAACAAATTCCTTCCAAACAGCAAGAACCCTTGTTGGTACGAGGAGTACGGGGGCAACACAACCACGGACCCGTACGCCACCAACTCCTACGCGCTGTACTCCAAGCGCTTCCGGATCATTTTCGATTACCTCAGGAAGGTGTTCTGGAACCACCTGTACCACCACAAGGACAGGCACTACCGCCTGCGCTGCCTGCCCCACTTCTACATCATCGGGCAGCCCAAGTGCGGCACCACGGACCTGTACGACCGCCTGCGGCTGCACCCCGACGTGCGCTTCTCGGCCATCAAGGAGCCCCACTGGTGGACCAGGAAACGCTTCGGTGAGTCCAAGTGGCCCTGGGGGAGTCCAGAGTATTCCTCTGGCTTCCCTGGGAGGTTCAAGACCCCCCTGGCGGGGTCCACAAAGACCCTCGAATGAGACACAAGTGTCTCAGGGGCTGGATTTAGCTCCTTGGAACAATTTACCAACATTGAGAGAAGAAATGCAAGCTGCAAAAAT
>JAOTQP010000304.1:31889942-31915031 GCA_026413545.1 Cichladusa arquata | reverse complement strand
TTGGCGCTGGGGCTGGGAGAAACACGGACTCTAAACCACCTACATGTCCTGTCTGTGGGGATCTCAGGATCAGGAGACCCCGCAGACGGTGACCCTGCTACCCTGGCGAGTTGTGTCTCTTAAAATTTTTTCAGTATTCGGGATGAGGTTTGTAAATTTGCTCCGTATTGGCTTGCCTAGACACCGCCGGCGTTGATGGTTTTGGGAAATCCAAGTGGTGGATGCACAGTCTGTTTTTGTTCAATGGTGTTTTGGGTTAAACCTCTTGGGAAAATGCACGTTTCATTTGGTCTGTTTGCAACAGTTTGGAAAATCTAAGGGAAAACAAAAACAGCGGATAAAACCGACCTCATGAATTTATAAAGGCAAGGAGAGAAGCTGTTAGATTGTCCTGGGGGAGTTGAAGAGCAGCAGCAATAGGTTTGAGGTGCAAAACTCTGTAAAGCCTTTCTTACATCAATAAATGATGGGTCACTATTGAAAATTTCAGTCCTTATGGTTCAATGAATTCAGCTGTGGCAGGAGCTTCACCAATGCCACAGCTCTGGCCAACACTGATCAGTAGACATGCTCTGCATGAGGAATCTCTCTCACACTGAGGGCCCTGCACGTATTTTTGATACTTTTTCTGGATGATATCACTATTTCCATCTCTGAAGGCAGACTGGAATAGCTGGGGTTGTGGCCAACTGGAGCAAAAGGCATCCACCCCTCGTGATTGCACCTCCAAAGGGTGTCTGGGGCAGCAGGCTGAGCACAGAATTTCATCCATCTCAAGTGTTTTTCTGCTTCTTATCTCTCTGTGGATGCTGAGAACGGTCAGTCTTGTGGTTAGAGATTAGATGAGCTGCAGAAGACCCATTTTATTTTCCTAAATGTTCCCCTCTACATGTGGATGAGTGTTGTGCCTTCTGTATTCCACCCAGGCATTGGATTTTCCTCTTCTTGGGTCTGGCTGATAAGTGCTGGCGTGCCCTCACTTTGTATGACTTTGGTATCACAGATCAAAGACTTTTCAGTGATTTTACTGTTTCCAAGAGGAAGATTCTGCTTATTTTGGCGACATCTTAATTTCTGTTTCTCATTTGCTGTTGCTTCATGGCAGACACAAACTTTGGAACAGGAAAAACTGGCACTGAAGGGTAGATGAGGACTTTGATCACATCTTTCTTTTGGTGCTTTTCTAAGCTTCCTTGGAATGGGAAAATAATGAATTTCTGTGGCTAAAGGCAAGAAAGGACACTTTCTGAGGCCTTGGGACACCAGCAGTGCTGCTTCTGTTCTTTATTTTGAGATCATACCTCAAATTCTTTATTTCTCCTACATGTGGTCTTGTCATTTCCATCTTGTTTCCCTGTGCCCTGGATCCCAGAGGAAGCTTTGAGCTCCTGCAGACAGGGTTTTGTTCCTTGCTTCTTGGTGAGGAGCTCTCAGCCACAGAGATGGGATTTCATGATTTTGCTGTTAAATTTTCAATTTTATTCCTTCAGAAATGCGGTAAGAAAGTTGCCAAAATAAATACTTCGGACATTTTCTAAATACTTTTTTGGTAAACTAAGATGTAAAGCAATGTGATGAAAATACAGCCTTGCTTTTGAGATAATTTAGTCCTGTTTGAGAAGCACTGGAGGCACCAGTGTGAATTGAGGAGTAACACCAAGTCAAACAAAGAGAAGCATCGTGGTGCTCCTTGAGAACCCATGAGAAGGGACCTGTTCATCACAGTCAGCAGCTGACTGGAGACAAAACATGGGAATTATAGAACAATTTGGGTTGGAAGGGACCTTTAAGCCCATCCAGTTCCACCCCCTGCCATGGGCAGGGACACCTTCCACTGTCCCTGGTTGCTCCAAGCCCCAGTGTCCAACCTGGCCTTGGGCACTGGCAGGGATCCAGGGGAGGCCACAACTTTTCCTCATGTTCAGATGAAGTGATGAAAACAAGTGACTGTCAGCAAAATCTGTGGAGGATTTTGTGTTCCATGGTAGCGCTGGCAGTAAAAGCTGAATCCAAGTGATACCTTAAACTAAAATGTTTTACACCAAATACTGCATGAACCTCAACATAAATATTTGGAATCAATTTTGGAGGAGGCAATGCACCCAACCTCACTTTAGCAAGACTGAGCTTACTAAAGCTCTGAACCTGACCTTCCAAATAGGCAGAAGAATGTAAAAAATCAGGCTGGAGTGCATCTAACTTGAGAACAAGGGTGAATTACTATCTCTGTGCTGGCATTCACAAACCCTCCACTTGCAGAGTCTTGTGGTCAGCCACTGGGGACCAAGTGCTGATCCTTGAAGAGAACATTCTTTGCATAATTCAGTTTTTGAAGTTGTTTTTTAAAGCTGGAGGATGAGGAAACATTGCAGAGCTCATGGTCTCATGGGAGAGGGATCTGTAGGAATGACCTTCTGATCATCTCAGCTGTCTGCCACTGAGAATGAAAGACCAGGTTTATTCCTGATGGCTAATCCTTTAATTCTGCCTTAAAATTACATTACCAAATGGTTACTATTTAAGAATTAAAAAAAGAAAAACAGAGAATATGACAAACACCCTCACAAGTGAAACTGAGACAGCCAGCAAGTGGCTATGACTCCCATGCTCCTGGCTATTAACTTGGTTTGGTTTCCAACACTTAAGCTGGACAAGAAATCTCTTTGTTCAATGGCATCCTCTGATTCAGTGGATTTTTATGAGACTGACTAATTTCAGCTGAAGTTAAACAGCCCTCTGGGGAGGCCCCATTTCGCAAATCACTCCTTTCCCCTTCTGCTGGGATGGTTGATGCTCCACAGGACTTTGTCTCAGCTTGACTGTCTCTCTCTCCTGGCTCCTTGCCACTGGTTCTGTTCCCAGGAGTGGGGTGGCAACAAACCAAGGCTGCCTCTAGCACACCACGCTTGCACTTTTTCCCCCCCTCAAAACCAGTCAAAATATGCTGTTGAACTTTCTCCTACCCTCATTAAATTCCACTTTCCTAAAGGGGAAAATCAGAGGCAATGGACAAAAGAACTCCCTTGCTGAGCTTTCCTCTCACATAATTGATAATTATTGGCCTTGTGGAGACAAGAAAGCTGAGAAGTCCTATGTGGGGAGCATGTACAGCACATGGAGAAGTGAGACTAGATTTGGAAACAGGAGTGGGAAAAGGAATATAAAAATCACAGGATGCGGCTCAAGATGCTGAGAAACGCAGGGGGCAGGTGATGCTGAACTCACCCTGGAGTGTAGGGAAGGAGAAGAGAAAATAAAATACTACCATGGAGCTTTATTTGCATACCTGTGAAAGGAAAAAAACCATGAATGATTTCCCAGTGTGTGTTGATTTGCATATCTGGCATCAGAGCCTGTGCTCAAGCTCAAAACAGTAAATCTAGTGGGAGTCCAATATTACTGCAATTTACATGGGTGCAAATGGAAGTAGAATCTTATCTTCTATATTCCTTCCAAAAGCTAAATTTAGAAGAAGATAAACCCAAGCTCATTCATGCAGAGACTACAAAACAGAGAGCTTAAAATATTTCCTATCCCTGCGAATTTGTGGCGCAATCATTCAGTATCTCAGATCTCCTCCACTTCATCACTGGCACTTTTATCTGAGGGTTGCACTTGGTCTGATCTCGTGCTGGTGTTGGCTGGCTTGGGCTCTGTGAAACCACCTTGGCTTGCCCTGTTGTTGTTGTAATTGGTGATTTTCATGCTCTCTTTCTGGCTGTTTTCTCAGGAATCATCCGGCTGAGGGATGGATTTCACGAGCGCTACCCGGTGGAAGATTACCTGGATCTGTTCGACCTGGCTGCACACCAGATCCAGAGTGTGCTGCAGAGTGATGCAGGGAAGGAGCGTGGCAGGAGGAGCAACATCATCATTGGTAGGGCAAACACAGCCCCAAATCCTCTGCTGCACACTGGCAGTGCTCAGAGCTGGGGCACCAGAGGGGGATTTTGTGCCTGGTTCTCAGCACAGAGCCCCTGATTTGCTCTTCTCTGGTGTGCCTGGAAGCTTTTGGCTTTCTTTTCCTCCTTTCTTTGTTAAGAAGCTATGATTATCTCTAGAAAATTCCTGAGTGAGTGCTGTATATCTGATGAACATCAGCATTTAATTAATGTAGGGTTTGTTTTTTTTCCAAGAATGAGAATGACCTTGGTGACTCCTTCAAACAAAGTTTTCATAGAATCATTTAGGTTGGAAAAGACCTGTAATATCATCATGCCCATCCATTCCTCCAGCACTTCCAAATTCACCCCTAAACTCATGTCCCCATATCCACTTCAAGTCCAATTATGAGGGGATTGCCTGCAGTGCTGGGATTGTGGCTTCAGTTCCAAATGCTGGAGCAATGTCTGGGATAAATTGGTAACTGTGGTGTTATGACACACACTGGAAATCCTGGAGCTGGTGGGAGATGTGGTAGCAAAAGCTCCCATGGCTCTTCTCAAGCTCCAACAGAAGAAATTGATAAAATTAATTATTATTAAATTACCTAATTACCACTATAAATGGTCCAATAGTGCTGTTTTATTGTACTTTATGGAAGTCCATGCTGAGCACTGGGCTCTAGGGAGGGATCCCTGGATTGCTTTTCATGACACACAATGGCCAATCCACTGGGCTCATCCACTCTGGTCCATGGTGTGCTGGTTTACAGTGCCCATGAGGAACATCAAAAACTTCTGAATTCTGCTTTGCTGTCTGCTAAAACCAGAAAACTGAGGGGATGGGAATTTTACCAGTCTTATTTCACAGGGAAACCAGACACATTCCATGCAAAAAGGAGTTCTGCAAGTGACAGTTCCCTGTCAAAGAGGCTTTTCAAGTAGGCTTGAAGTCACAATTCTACAGAAAATAGAGACAAGATTTTTGCTGCCTGCCCTCAGAATGATTGAGGGTTTGGTGTCATTATAACCTAAAATTTTAACCTATTGCTGGCTGGATGAGATGGTGATGATGCCTTAGGATGGTTAAACCAGAGCCTTGGCTGAGTCACATTTGCTCAATACTTCCCCAGCCTCCATTTAAGTCCATCATTCACTTTATTAAACATTTGCAGCACTGAGCAACATTTGCAAGATGAGGTTCTTAAGAAATGTTGCCATCAAGGACATCTGCAGATTTTCCTGCTGCTTTCAATAATATCTCCTGTCCTTTCATGGGTGAAGTGCTTATACTAATTAAATTCCCTAATCTAATTGGCAACGTACATCTCTGATTACCCACCTCCTGTTGCAGCTTTTTGTAGAGTTCACTTTGTGTTTCTTTTTCCTGTGGTCTCATTTCTTGTGTCATTAAGGTTCTGCTGGGTTTTCTTATTAAGTTTACAGGAAAAGTCTTGAATGATTATACTCATTAAGGCAGTCTTTTATGACCTTGGTAAAAAACAAAACAAAGCCATCTAGCCTAAAATGAATCTGTATGAATATCAGGTTTGCTCATAATCTTCCTTTTCTTATTTCAGATGATTGCAAAGAGAAATCAAATTAAAACTGTAACTATTTCAGTAGTTCATCATGTTATATTACTTTGAAAAGTTAAGCTTCTTTGGATATTAAACCTAGAGGGTAATAACTGCATTTTCAAAAAAAAAAAAATCAACTCAACATCTGTTTAGAGATGAACCCAAGAGGACAGGGCTGATCCAGCCAGAGGCATTCTGAGCAGGACTTGTTTATGTGAGATCATTAATAAGATAAATTCAGAGGAATGACTTGTGAAAACACAGTATGATGTTAATCCATTAATGACTGAATGAGGAGGCTATGCACCATTCTTTAGGCAATTTAATAATTCATATGTTCTTTAAGTCCATAAGAAAAAAAATAACTCAGTTGCACTGGCATAATAAAACATAATTAATTGTTGGTGATTAATTAATCTCATGTTTAGTATGGCTTGTTCTCTGTGCAGGTATTAAACCTGTATTATAAAACAAAACCAAATACTGTCAAATTGTCAGGAAAATTTTTGTTTGCCTGCTTCAAGAAATTAAAATTATAAAAGTTAGCAGGGATCAGAATGATTATTATATTTTTATATATGTTTTTTTTGCCTTATTAAATTCATGAGACTCACATTGTGGGAAGATTTACCCTTTTGACCCCAGGTTTTGCTGGGCTGGGGCAGCACCTAGAGCCCTGTTAATGCTTTAGCATGACTTGGTTTTGGTGATCTTGGGCTGGATTTGACAACCTCTGAGGTCTTCTCCAAGAAGAATAATCTTTCTGATTCTGGGATTTTCCCTGGTTTGTGTCCTGCCTGCAGATTTCACCTTTGGAATTCACAGTTTCTGTGGAATGGGGGCTCTGATGTTAAGAGAATCTGCCCATTTATGTGTGAATGCACTGGGTTTACTTTTTTGCAGCTCCCATTGCAGAAGTGTAGGGAGGTGTTTGCAGGTTTGGCCACTCTAATTGTGATAAACCCGACAGAACATGCCAGGTGATCAGGGAATGAGCAGAGAGCTGTGAAGGATGATCAGACCCAGCCCAGAGAGGAATGGCTGGCTTGATGAGCTCACAGACTTTAATCACCTTGGCATGATTTAGGCAAACATTTTTGAGGGAGCAGTTTCAGAGATGCAGCAGGGACTTCCCAAGGTCTCCCCCATCCCTGGAGTGCCCTCCAGAAAATCCCTGCCTGCAGGTGCTTGAAATCTCAGCATTTCCTGGTGGCTCAGGAGAGGTTTCTGTGGCAGGGCTGGCTCAGCTCCTGGCCTCTCTCTAATCCTTCGTGTTTCTGCCTCACCCAGCATGGGAGCTGGGCTAATTGAGTTTTAATTGACAAGCTGAAGCCTGCTGGTGATTAGGCAGTGCTTTGGCTAATTAATTTAGAATGGAAGAGCAGAGCTGTTGGGGACACCCAGCTATAGCCAATGGACCTGATCTCCTCCTCCTGAAAAGAGGCAAAATGAACGTGACAGAAGATTAATGTGTTTTCTAACAACTCCCAGACTTTGTTAATGAATCACATTATGTTCAGCTGAAGTTTGGAGCCAGTACCTTTCTCATGTTGTGTTTTGTCCATCTTTTTAAATCTTTATTGGGCTTTCCCAGCAGAGGAAGGAAGAAAAAACAGGGAAATAATGTACAAGTCTAAAAGCTTACAATACTATTATTTTTTTAATCTCCTTTCCTTTGATTTGAAAAACCTCATTAGCAAGAATTAGCTTTCATTAGACTGTCAGAGAATGTAAGTCCCCAAAAAGCTTCTGTACATGTTTTATTGAACAGTACTGTGCCACATAAATGCCAGGATTACTTAAAAAGACAGAGAAGGTTCCAAAATTCAAAACAACATATCAGATCGTTTATTTAGCAGCTGAACCATCATATACCTCACTCTGGCAGAGATTTTTACTGAATATATTTCTCCCTGTAGCATTGCATTCCAAGTGAGCTTCTTCAGACACTAAACACCAGAATCTGGTATTTTACCAAAGTGTGCTATTTATTCTATAAATCCTTTATCTATTTGTAAATAGTTGACTTGCTCTACACAAATAATTATATAAAAGTAATATTTCAAACCTCAATGACACAGCTGCTTTTTAAATATTTATTAGATGCTCACTGATTTTCCTGATTATGTTTTGCACACTGTAGATCAGCAGGGGTGGTGGTTTCCACATTTTTCTGTGGGAGATATTACAATTTGTTAGCAAGCTGCTGCTCTGAGATTTGGGAGCATTAAGGCCAATCTGTGGGCGCTGCAAAGAGCATTGCAAGGCTTCAGCAGGGACAAACTCCTGCCTCCTCCAGGCCAGCTTGGATGGAGTTTGGAGCCACCTGGCCCAGTGGAAGGTGTCCCTGCTCATGGCAGGGATGGGAACATGATGATCTTTGAGGTCCCTTCCAGCCCAGATCATTCTGTGCTTCCATGATTCCTCACTGGAAAATGTGCTAAAACCCTGAGCAGTCCATCCCAGCCCAAATTAAATTGATTTGCATGTTAGCCAATAGCAGGAAGCAGTGTGGCTGTGGAGAGGAATATTTCAGGTGGAATTGCCTAAACCTGCCTTAGCCATCCCTGCATTCCCAAAGGCACAGGGCAGTGGGATTGCTGCAGCTCTGGGAGCTTCAGCCAGAGCAGTCTGCAAGAGCTAAGGTGTGTTGGAATGCATGGAGTCAATTTTGATCTGCCTATAACACTAAAAAATTCAGCCAATTTCCACTCCAACATGAAGAATGGATTAAGTTACCAGCAGAGATGCTTTTCATTTCCAGGGGAGGCCAGTGCCTCGACAATGTGGGACAACAACGCTTGGATTTTCTTCTATGACAACAGCACTGAAGGAGAACCTCCCTTCCTGATCCAGGATTTCATCCATGCCTTCCAACCCAATGCCAAACTTATCATCATGCTGAGGGACCCTGTTGAAAGGTGAGCAAGAAAATTTTCTTGTTATAATAACATTTTTAGCTCTCACTCTGTTGGATGCAAGTAAATATTCACGTGGTGTTTGAGAGCTACTTGGTTGTGGTAAGAGGGGTTTTATTCTGTGTATTTTGGCACAGATAACAGTGATAATGTTTTAAAGAGAAGCATGTGAGTGTGAATGCCATGAGTGCCATGCCTGGACTCCTGAGCTACTCTGAAAAAAAAGAATTTATATGTTTCCAAATGCAATCTAATGCCATTACCTGAGCTAACATGCCCTGGTTCTCAGCAGGGCTTTTTAGACTAGGAGGGCACTGTGTTTTCAGATCTCAGCAGAAGTGGTCCTGGGAAATGTTTCACTTCATTTAAATAGTAAAATCTATGTTTTCATGGGGTTTTCAGTTCAAACTGATTAAATAATAATGATTAAGAATGATTAAATAGCTCTGCAGTCAGCAAATGATACAATTTTTTTAAACTCTAAAGTGCTTGGTGAGACAGCTGTGTAAAGTTTCACTGGGCATTTGTAGCTTGCACAGCCAAGAGTTCATCCTTGGACTTCCTGATGTTTGCAGGGAAAAGGCCTGGCTTTTGCCAAGGTATGGGTGTTTTAAATGGCTGTGGAGAGTCAACCATGTCCAGCTTTCCACTTGCATTTCACTTTTTCTCTCCAGTCTTCCTCCAGATTTCTGGGACATTCCTTCCCTCTGTGCCCTCTGAAGCAGGATAATAATGGAGAGGGTGATGGGGAGGGTGGAGGGGATGGAGCAGAGTCCCCAGGGATCAGACTGGGGAGGTGTGAATTCCTTCCCACTGCAGCTCCAGAGGGACATTCAGAATACTTGTGGCAGGGTCAGTGCTCAAGGGCAAGGAGCCAGAAAAACTCAGGGAAGGAAGGGGATGAAGATGATGGTGGGGATGCAGATGATGATAAGGATGAAGATGATGTGGGGGTGAAGATGGTGGGGATGCAGAGGATGATGAAGATGATGGTAGAGATGAAGGTGATGATGAGGATGAAGATGATGGTGGGGATGAAGATGATGTGGGGATTCAGGTGATGGTGGGGATGAAGATGATGTGGGGATGCAGGTGATGATGAGGATGCAGGTGATGATGGGGATGAAGATTATGGTGAGGACGAAGATGATGGTGGGGATGAAGATGATGGTGAGGATGAGGCTGCAGATGATGGTGGGGATGCAGCTCTGGTGGGGACCAGGCTCAGGTGGCTCGGGGAGAAGAGCAGCCCCGTGGTGCTTGTGCAGGCAGCCTGTACCCACTGCCCAGCAGCCTCCAGAGCTGGGCTCCTGCTCCCCGAGGAGCTTCCCTGCTGTGCCTGTGGTGAGAGCAGGGCTGGGAGGTGTTTCCCAGCTCTGTGTCAGGAAATGCAGCTCTCAGCCTCAACAGCATCTCCTGACCCCAGGAATTAGCAGATGGTAATTTTATGCGAGACAGCTCTGGAGTGGCTTCCTCATGGAAATTAGTGACAAACTCCCTGATTGCCTTAACCACCCTGTGGAATGGGGGAGTAGCTCTTTGCCAGCTTTAGCAGGGGTGACAGAAAAAGTCAGCTTCATCTCCTTTACTGTGTTTATGACAAATTACTTCCTTTTGCTGGCAAATCCCTGCATTCCTGATGGCTCATCTGAGCTGGGACAGCCCAGGCATCTGTTGGTGATGCCAGGGAATGGGACCGGTTCCTTGGAGTGGGCAGGGGGCTGGGATGGGCTCTGATCTAACCTGCACAAAGTCTGGGCTATCCCCAGCAGGGAATATTTGAATGACATCTTTTTTTGAGATGGTCATTGTCAACTGGTTTCATTATTTCAATGGAGGTTGAAGGGAAGGACTTCAAGTAGCTAGAACAGCTGAAATCCTAATCAGCAAAGGCAGATGTCCCCAGAATTAAAAACAGATGGGAAAAAGAGAAAAAGAAAAATGGAAAGGAAATCTCAACTGCCCTGCAGAGGGAGAACTTGTCTTCAAGAAAGTAGTTTTTCATAAGATGCCAACAAGTCTGAAAAATGATGCATTTCTTCTGATGGATGGTCAGAAATATCAAGCAGTCATATTAAACTTTTTAAATAACCTTCAGCCCATGCTGTACCTGATGCCTGCTGGCTGATTCTTCCCAGGAAGAAACATTTCACCACTCAGTCCCACCATCCCTGGGACAAGCTGAGTCCTGATATCCACATTGGATATCCACATTGGATATCCACATTTTATCCATATTGGAGATGCTGTTGTGTGTCTAATTGAGGTGAACTCAGCTGGCCTGGTCTTTCAGCTTTTCTCTTTCTTCCTTTTTTTTTTTTTTTATAAGTGAACACAGAGTCTTCATTTGTTTCCCATGCGAATTAAAATCCTCTTCCTGCAAAACACTGACATAAATAATGAGTGCAGAGAGGCTATTCCTGTGCTTAAGTGCTTTGCTGGATTAAGGCCTAAACTTTCCAAATGAGGTGTTTTAATGTACCCATGGAAATCTAGGGAAGTTAAAGGATAAATAAAGTAAATGCAATACAAAAGGTTACTGCAGTAATAAGTGAGACCTAAAAAGACTGGAGTTTTTATTTCTTAAACACCTGTGTTTTTTTGGAAGAGAGTGAAAAATATGTAAAATTTCTGGAATTTTGAGAGATGGGTACTATGGAGGCATCAAATCCCTTGCAGGTTGTACTCTGATTACCTGTATTTCAGTGCCACATTTCCCCTGCAGGTTGTACTCTGATTACAATATTATGGTATTTCAGTGCCACATTTCCCTTTCAGGTTGTACTCTGATTACCTGTATTTCAGTGCCACATTTCCCCTGCAGGTTGTACTCTGATTACCTGTATTTCAGTGCCACATTTCCCTTGCAGGTTGTACTCTGATTACAATATTATGGTATTTCAGTGCCACATTTCCCCTGCAGGTTGTACTCTGATTACCTGTACTTCGCCAGTGCCAACAAATCCGCGGAGGATTTCCACGAGAAGGTGGCGGAGTCGCTGCAGCTGTTTGAGGGCTGTGTGCTGGATTTCTCCCTGCGAGCCTGTGTCTACAACAACACCCTCAACAATGCCATGCCTGTACGTATTCCCTACCACTTCTGGCTCCTCGCTGCTCCAACCTGCTGGAAATGTTGTCCAGACAAAATCCCCTGAAATCAAAACTTTCTCTCTCTTCATTTGTTTGTGGAGGATGTAAATATAAATGTAAGAGATGGTGTGGGGGCCCAGCTGTCTCCTCAGTCTGTTCCCTGGTGGATGCCAACAGGGATAACACAGCCTTGCTATTGTGCAAGTGCATGGAGAGCATTTTAGTGAAGATTACAATTTAATGTGCTTTTTGCAGATGTCTTCAAAAAAGTAGTTCTGGCAAAGATCTTTGTGGTACCAAATAGCCTCAAAATCAGAATAAATTATGTGTTCTTTTGTAAGGGAAGGCTACCAATAACTAGATAAGTTTTTTTTCCTTTTTTTTTTTTTTTTTTTAATTGTGCATGCCAGAAAATTATACAAGAGAACACAGAAACTGCTGGCAGGGGAATGGATAAGTATTACGAAGTATTACAGGCTTAGGATTCCAAAATTCACAATTTTAGCGTAGAGCTGACTTCATATTTTGCTCAAGGGCAGAGAATAATACGGAAGAGATTGACTTGAAGCATCACATCTGGCCAGTTTGCCATTCAATCCTCTTTTATTTGCTCAGGCTGTAAAGGATTCAGAGGGAACAGTTCCCTCCTTTGCCTCTGGGGTGAAGCTATTGCCTCTTCCACTGGGTAAAATAACAGTGCAAGAGTATTCCATGGGCTGGAGCCCTGCAGCAGCAGAGCAAACAGGACCCTGCTCTCTCTTACCAGGTAGACTGGAGCTGCTCATCCCTGAGTGCAGCCCCCAGGACTTCCTCACACACCAGCTGCTGCTGGGCAGCATCACAGAATTTTCCAGCCATCTGCTTGCACAAATGTATTCCTTCCAGTGTGGCAGAGAAAGGCAGAGAGAGAACCAGAAGGGAAGATTTTCCTCTTCTGTTCATCCTCAGGGTGCAGAACCCATCTCTGTTTGTTGTCTCCGGCAGCCCTCTTGAAGAAGATGCTTTTGGAAACGAGCAGAGGAGGCTCTTTCCTTCCATAGAGCCACAAGCAGGTGTTTGGAATAAAACCCACATGCCAACTGTGCTCCTCAGTGGCCTTTTTTAGCTTCTTCTTCAGCCAAGTTGCTAAATCTGTTGTGTTCGTGGTTTGCTGTGCATTGAAAAAAGTGAGGATTGCTGTCCCTGGCGAGCTCATTAGGTTGCTAATTCTGTGACTGTGCCAGGAAAAAAAGGGATTTGCTATTTGCTAATATGTTTCTGAAACCAGAGAGGTGTCCTAGGCATCGTGGCTGCTAAGGGGACAGAAAGGGGTGTTTGGCACCTGGAATCAATGGGAAGAACATTACCCAGAGAAAGGCACAGTGAGCAGGGTGATGCCAACTGTGGCCTGCCAGCACCTGAAGGAGTGTGCAAGGAAGATGGAGAAACTATTTACAAGAGGCTGAAGTAAGAAAAGAAATATTAAACCACAAGTTAATGCCCCAGTGCTGAGTGGAACGAGGCATTGGCTGAGGGCTGGGGTGCTGCCCTGCCAGAATTATCCCATCTTAGCCTGGTGTCTCAATCAAATAAGAAGTTCCAGATTTTGGTGTAGCACATCTATAAAGAAATCTCCTAAATATGGAGATTTACATTATAAACAGCCAAAGACACACATCCAAATCACACAGGATAATAATAATTCAGCAATAATTCAAAATATGGTTTTTTTAGAGGAATTTAGGTATCAGTGTAGCTCATGGGGCAGTGTCAGTGAAAGGGGCTGTTGTCTCACTTCATGGGCTCTGTGGTAATGCGAGCTGAAGATGTCAAGCCTCTTTTGTGAAAGATGCTTAAGACTTTGGATTCATGTTCCTCTCCTCTGAGCCTGAAGGGATTTAGAAAAATATTTATAAGCACGGTTGGAGGCTGGACTTTTTAAGAACACCAAGGGTACTCTTTTTATGTTTCAACTTGTTATGTAAAATTGAGGAGGGAAGAAAAACAGAGATAAGGGCAGGAGAGGTGAAAATCTGCCTTTCCCCCTCTCTGGTCTGACAGAGTCTGGCTCAGACAAGGCACCACCAATGCTGCTGCACCTGAGACCCATGGCTGATGCAGCAAGTGCAGCTTGGTAAAATGACATCTCTCACCAGCAGAAAAGCTATTTGCAAAGATTTCTTTAAGAGGTTCAGAAAACAAGAGGCAAATTGAAAAATATTCGCATACTTTCTTTCTGTCATTCCTCAAAAGCACATATTTGGGATTTTTTGCCCAGATGACAGAGGTGAATGTTGGTTTTTTACAGCTAGAAGTGTTGCAAGGTGAACTAATTTGGGTTTTTTTGTACTTACAGGTGAGGTTACAGGTAGGGCTCTATGTTGTGTATCTCCTGGACTGGCTGACAGTTTTTAACAAAGATCAGATCCTTGTTCTTCGCCTGGAGGACCATGCATCAAACATGAGGTACACCATGCACATGGTGTTCCAGTTCCTGGATCTGGGTAGGTGCTTGCTGCCTGGTTTAAGTGTGCAAAATCATTATTATCCTTCTCCTTTTAGGTTGGTTTTGCTTTATTAAGAGACAAAAAGAGAAGCAAAGGAATCTGGCTTGAAGGATGCATTAATCTCATTGCCTGGAGTCAGGCAAAATTAAATTCTCAAATGCCTGGTGTTAGAAGATCTTAGTGAGACTATATAAATAAAAAAAAACTGCAGGCCACTCATAATGCAGGGATTTATCTCCCATACAGAAGGCAGCCCTGCTTCTGAAGGCACTCAGGGCTTGTTTGCCACAGTCTTATGGAGAAGCAAAGTTTATCCCCCACAGTTTTAACAAACTGAAGGGCTACCAGCCCAGAACCTAAATCTGAGCACGATGAGAGGTTGTGTTTGTAGCTGAGGAGAGGAGAAGGGGGAAATTGTGTTTTTGCTGCGTTGATTGAGACATCTGTTGCTAATCCTCGGAAGAAACGCCGGCAGACAAAACGCTGCCCAATGTTGATTTGACAGTAGCAAGAGAATGAAAATGTGGCTGAAAAATCGTCTGTCTGGTCCAAAGATTGGTCTAGATGATGAGAAAAGCTTGGATGTAGCAGGCTGAACAGATGAAAAGCTTGGCACCTGCTTCCTGAATATGGCTTGTGCTGGAAAACCCTGTAGGTTTTTATCTTGCTGATGCACATTTATTCCCAAAGTGGGGGCATCACTGCACCTGTGTCCACTTTGATCCCACTGCCAGCCTCCAAAATAAACAAAACAAAAAGGCTTCTCTGAGTGCTGAGTGAAGCTCCTAGAGTTTCTGTTGGGTATGAGTCAACTCACACCATGAAATGAAACAGCATAAAATACCTGCAGCTCCAGAATGGATGGGAAGTTGTATTCAATCATTGTCATTTTCTCTGAAAACATATTTTCTTCCAAAAGTGATTTATGCTGCTTTTTATAGAGATGATTAATTGATGGGAGAGGAATATGTATTATTTCCATATTTACCAGTAGTGATTTATTTTACTGATCTAAACCTATATTCAATATTCTGAATTTTGTAGCTGCTAACAAAAATTCCATTTTTCCCCCCATGGCAAAACTTCTGATTTAGCAATTCGATTTCTTTAGGATGGGCATTTTTTGGGGGGAAGTATTTGAAGATAATATTCTCTTTTTCCACAGGACCTCTGAGTGAGAAGCAAGAAGCTCTGATTACCAAGAGTCCTGCCTCAAACACCCGAAGACCTGAAGACAGAAGCCTGGGCCCGATGCTGCCAAGCACCAAGGCGATTTTAAGAGATTTCTATCGGCCTTTTAATACAAAACTGGCACAAGTTCTTTTTGATGATGCTTTTTTATGGAAGAGGACATAACCTGTACATTTCTTGCCATGACTACAGTGCTTAAAGGAGTTTTTATTTTTTTAAATTCTATTTTTGTGCGTGGATATTTGACTTCTTTTTTTTTTTTTTCCCCCCATTCCAAAGAGCAGCTGATGGATGAGCTGAGAGTCTCACCTTCAGCCAGCACACGTCTCAACAGCTCTACCACGTTTTCCTTGGGAGAATGGAAAGCATCTTGCTTTAATCAGTTTATTGCAACTTCTTTCACCCCAGCAAAAGAGTGGACAAGCACTGGGACAATGTTGTCTAACACTCTTCCACAGGGGTGTTGAAGTGTAACCTTCTCTGAGATGCTGCAAGACAGAGTTAGCATCAGTTTCCTACAATTACACTTATAATCTCTCATTTTCAATATATGTTATTCACTCATTTTTTTTCAAGCAATCAATGTCATTTAGTCATTAAAATTTTTAATTGAAATCAACCTAAAATTCTGTTTCTTTTTGTCAGCCTGTTTTCAAATGGTCTTCACTAACACGGAATGTTTCCTTAATTCTGAAAGAAAGATGAAGTGCATTCACATAAATTTCCAAGTCTCATTTATATCTTCCAAGATAAATGGACTTTCCTAGCCACAGTTCTTGTAAAAGAAAATTCTGTAATCCAGGTAAGAATGGATGGCTGAAACCTAAACAGGCCAATTTGGTGTGTAGCATAACAAATTCATTGCCTTCCATATTTTGTTTATGTAAGTATGAATGTGTATAAATTAATTCATACTACTCACACATTTTGCCAGGAAACCACTTTTATTGAAAGTCCATTCCTGGCCATGGAATTTCTGCTAAATTCTGCAGGATTGGTCTTCTCCATTCTGAATGAATACTCATTGTAAAAGCCATATGGAATTTTGCTATTAAAATCATAAATGAGCAGGATTCTCAGTACCTTACAGAAGAATTGGGTTATGTGTTTCCCTCTTCAGGAAAAATATCTATATTTAGTTAAAGAAGTTGAGATACAGACTTGAGGAAAAAACCCCAACAGTTTGGAAGTTATGGAGAAACTTGGGACTACCTGAAAGTTTTTATTTGACAAAAAAGATCAGATTTTTCTACAGATGTGCAGCAATTCAGACACATGTGCTTAGGTCACTGTCAGCTACAGTCTGCAGCCTTCTGCATGTAGAAGTCCCACCCAAGTAAAGGATTTTTTACGAGATTTTTAAATATAAATGCTACCTATTGATCATTTCCTCTCATGGGCTCAGCTATTTCCTCCCTGAATGTGCTGAGTGGGTGAAAGGAAGCTCCTGTCCAGCTCTCAAACCCCCAGGGAATCCTCTCTGATTGGCTTCATGTGTCCTTCCAGCCTTGATGCTGGACCCCACAATGCAGTTTTACTGACAGATTCACAAGCACATTCACAAATATTAAAGGTAACCTTTCCCCATCCCCCTCCATGGGGACATTATTCACTTCATGTGTTTCTAAATTGAGAATTAATGCGGAAAACTTGATGAATCCTGAACGTTTCACACGGGAATAGGATTGGTGACATGTGAGATGTTTTGCAACAGAAGACTGTTCCTAGGTTCTTTGCCAACTGGTAATGTGCTGTTTAAAAAAGGATTCAGGCTGGGGTTTGAAAAGCCTGAAATAAATAATTTAGTGAAGTATTTTAGACAAGCAGAACAGATTAGTTCTAGTTCAGAAATGCTCACAGACCAAGAATGGTTGGAGAGCTGAGAACAGACTACTTTAGCAGCACAGATATAAAGTATCATGGGACTGTGAAACAGAAAATCAGAATGAATTTGCCACCGTTTGCAGTTGCTAAAAATTTAATCAACAACTTATTTACACCAAAGAGGTCACCCAGCTGTGCTTTGATTTGGAATCAACACTGTGTGGTCAGGATAACTCTATACAGATGTTTCCTAACCCGGAAACATGGTCAGATATTTTCATTGAGTTGTCAATTACAGCCATGAGCTAATACTATTTTACCAGCCCTAAAAGCTGATTAATACATCTGTCCCTATCATTACCTTGAGCACTGAACAGCTCACACACTCTGGTTTGTGCCTGTGGTCCTTCTGAAAGTGAAATCTTCATTGAGGCTGCTTTTATGTCTCCATCTCCTTCATGAGCTCCAAAATAGGATCTCCTGATTTTCACACATTGCAGCCCTATGCTGCATGATTAAGAATAAAACAGCAGCAAATATTGGTCAGAACTGATTCTGGAGGTAAGGATATCACTCTAGCTCAGGCTGTAAAGATAAAATTGACCTGCTGACTCAGAATGAAGTTAAACAGCATTTCCTCAGGTGATGTGGCAGTGCTGGTGTCAGAGCCAGAGTCAGTGGCTTCATAGCAAATCTCTACAGAGGCTCACCCAAGTCCTTCCAGGTCCCTTCACCTTTCTGCTGACAATTCTAGCTGTGAAAAAAATGCAATTTTACTGTTATTAGTCACTGTAGAGCTGAGGTGACCCACATCCCCAAAAGAGCAACTTGCCAAGAAGTTGGAATTAATATCAAGACAATATGTTTTCATTTTTGGTATTTTGTGCCAAAGCATAGCAGTGGCTCCTTGCAGAGACCTCAGAAAATCCATGTCTCATGCTGTGCTTTTGCTCTTATCTCTGCTGAACAAAACTAATCAAAGATGCAGCTTTCCTGAGTGCAAAGGCACTGAGGAAAGGCTTCTTTCCAAATCTTCTCACTGCTGCTGCAGAGCCATGTGAAGTGTGTTTTCTGTAAGGCCTTGAGTGTTTGGGCCAAGCGCCTTGGCTGTCTGGAAGGAATACAATAAAAACAAAGGATCTCCTGCAAAGGAAAACAGGCACTGGAGGATGTGGAAAAGGATGTGTCATAATCTGTTATCTGTTATAATATCTGGGCTTCAGCTTGGCAAAATGAGGATAAATGGTGAAGTTGTTGCAGTTCTGAATGCAACTTTCTGCCAAGAAATTAAACCATTTTCCAGCTAAGCCAAATGTTCTTTTGTTAAAGACAAGGCACAACAGTGTCATAAAAAGTCATTCCTGCTGGATCCCATCACACAGGTGAGGGGGACATTGGATAGGAGCAGGGGATACAGCTTCAATTTGCATCAGGGGAGATTTAGGTTGGATTTTAGGAAAAAAAATCTTCACTGGAAGGGTTGTCAAGCATGGAACAAGCTGTCCAGGGCAGTGAAGTCAGCACCTGCAGAGGGATTTAGAGGAGCTGGGGATGTGGAGCTTGGGGACAGGGGTGAGTGCTGGCCTTGGCAGTGCTGGGGGACACTCTGAGATCTTGGAGGGCTTTTCCAACATTAACAATTCCATGTGTTTCCAACAGGAATTCTGGTCTTGCAGTACCATCTTGTGGCCAGCCCCAGCACTGCTTGGTGCCATGAACATGGGATTTTCCTGCTCTGGGTAAAGAAGAGGCAGGTGCAAAAGGAAAAAATAATTTCTACTTCTTTTCAGATTCTCGCAGGAATAATATTTCCAGTGCAGCTCAGGAGCTGGTGAGCATGTGCAGAAATGCTGGCTTGGCACAGTGGAATCACAGAATTATTTAGGCTGGGAAATCCTCTGAGATATCAAGTCAGAGACCCCAGCACTGCCAAGGCCAGCACTGACCCATGTCCCCAAGTGTCACATCCATGTGGATTTTAAATCCCTCCAGGGATGAGGACTCCACCACTACCCTGGGTGGCTGTTTCAGGGCTGGACAAACCTTTCCATGAAGAATTTTCCCCTAAAATCCAGTCTAAACCTTTCCTGTTGCAAGCTGAGGCCATTTCCTCTTGTCCTGTCCCTTGGTACTTGGGAGAAGACACTGACCCTGTAAAGGTGGTAACTGCCCCACTTAATCAGTGGCTTGTCTTCATTTTCTTCTGCCTTCACTCAGACTCAGGATTAAAAACATGAAGGAGATGAATTTCTCATGTTCAGACTTGGTTGGTTATTAAATCTTATCTAAAGTACAGAGAGTTCTGCAACACTTCTAGCTCCCACCTAAAAGCAATCAAAAGGGAAACAGATCCAGCTAGTTACAAGGTCTTTAAAAGCTAAACAGTCCAAGAGAGAAATAACACCTATATTATTTATACTTTTGTCCCAACAAAATTCCTGTGACCCTCAGTGCAGCACTAACTCTTCAACCAGAAACTACCTGAAATCAGGAAGAGGAAAGAAGATAGAAAAAGACAACACCCAAAATTCTCCATTGTGTCCCATACCTATTACTATATTCTAAAACCTTCAAATCCAAAACTCTTCACTACTTGAAATCACACGCTTCTATTCTAACTAAACACCCATGACTTTACCTCCATCAGTCAAATTTGGAAGCTTTCTCCAAGGTCTCAGGTCAAAAGCAATGTTCTCCAGGGGGTCAGTGCCAGAAAGCACAGAAAGCCCCAAAATCCCAGGTTTCTGGGTTCCAACAGACCCCACCTCATCCAGGGGAAGATGTCAGCAGCAGCTGGGGCTGGGAGCTGCTCACCTCTGCTGAATTCATCCAGGTCCTGCTGGGCACAGAGGCTTTTAAGCTCCTGTGAAAACTCTGCACTGCCTCAGTCAATGGAAAGACCCTCGAAATGATTTCCAGCATGGCAGGGGCTTAATGGGCTGCCAGGCTGGAAGCTGCCATTAAAATTAGAGGCCTGCTGTGCATATATTAAGGCACAATTAGCAGAAAATAAGGTCTGAAAGAGAAACAAACAGTAATCACTGCATTGCAGTTCAGAGGAAAGATTTTCCCTCACCCTTGTCTTTTCTGATCATCCCTTTGCTGGGTGAAAACCTTCTTCCAGCAGGTGTTGATGTGATGGTGCCTCTGCTGGGCTGGCAGGGGTGTGGAAGATCTACTGAAAAAATGCTAAAAGTACAACTCAAGTGGTTTAAAATTGCAGTCACTGAAGGAGCAGCTGCTGTGTGACACTGACCAGCAGGGCAGCTGCACAGGACACCTTCCTTGAGGAAAATGGGGCAGATTTCCAGCTCTTCCCTCAGTCTGGGAATGTCTCTCACACTTAGAAAATTATTTCTTCCTCTATTAATGAATAGGAATGAGGGAAGGGAAAGGCTCTGCTGCTAGTCAGAACATTGCAGGAGATGAACAGCCTGAGAGCAGCTCCCAAAACTTCATTCAATTTAGGCTACAGAGGCTTAAGCCATAGATGATTTGCAAATAATTTGAAGTTAGCTTTTAAAGAAGCTGAAGCCAGAACATCCTGGTTATTGAACACATTGGGTGTCTCACAGACCAAAGATTTGGGGCTGGTGCTGCACTGTCTGGGTGGTTAATTGGGTCAACAGACATTATTTCCTCCTCTAGATTGTTGAAATCGTTGAAATCAGAGATAGAAAACAATGAAAACTTCTGTCCATCAATACAAGCTGGGAACTTCTACAGGACAAGGAGGCAAAGGCTTTGATAGAACAACTACAAAAAGGAATGGAGAAAGGGGGAAAATAAGAAAGAAATCCTGCAGCTGTGTCTAGTGAAATCCTGGAATGCTGAGAACAAACTGATGACACAAAATTGCATGGAAAAAAGTAAAGCCAAGCAAGGCAGCCAAAAAACCCAGAAGAAATAAGACAAAGAAATAAGCAGAAAGGAATGTGTGGCTGTAAGATGAAAAGGTGGATTTTTTTTACCATCTGAAAAGGCTTAGGAAAAGAAAATAATCATATCACCTGGGAAAGTGTGTTGGCTTGACTGGAAAGGCATCAGCTGAGCTCACTGCAGACTTTGCTTTTGTTGTTTATTGCACTGAGAGGTTTAAATTCAGCATCAGGGATGGGATCCATAGAAATGTGGGTTCTCACTTCCTCTGCCTGGCTTGTACAGGCTCAAATGCTTCTTTTAAACTTGGGAAGGAGCAAATACTGTGAAAGGGAATAGAACAATTATTGAGGAAAAAGTCTGAAAAAAGAACAGGAGGTGCTTGACTGGGTTAAGAGTCTGAAAAAGAGGCTAAAAGCTGCATTTCTGGCTAAAAAGAGGAAAGGATTGGCATTAGAGATTCCTCAGGAATCATCATCTGTCCCTGAGTGCTGGCTTTAGATGAGAGGAGCCATAAAAAGCCAGGATAACAGGTGGCAAAAATACAACATGCCTTTTATTTTGGGCTCTGTCTGGGGAAAAACTCATTGAGTTTGGGTGCTGGGGTGTGCTGCAGGGTGGGGTGCAGCACTTTGCCACCACAGCCCTCCAGCTGCAGCTCTGAGGAGTCACCAGGCAATTCTTTATTTTCCAGCAGTGTAAAACCAGCAAGAAATAAGCATGACTGGGGCAGCAGCACACCACGAGAGGGCAGGGCATAGCTGGAAATCCAGAGCCAGATCCTTGTCCTGCAGCTCCAGCAAAGGACACCTGGAAGGTGGAAAAAGGGGGAAAAGGAGGGACATGTCTGATGGGCAAAAACCCCAGAGATTTCACCAGAACTGCAGGAAATGGTGGAGAGAAATTAATTCTCATGGTATGGAACATAAACATAGAACAATATAACTTGTATGTAACTCAATATAACTCATGCAAAACACAGCTGGGAGAGTTAGACAAAAGGGCTGAAACACACTCAGCAGTGTAATTTACACACAGTATACAATCATGGAATTGTTTATGTTGGAAAAAACCTTTTAAGGTCATGAAATCCACCCTGAGAGCATTGATGCTCCTCACACAGGGCCATTGGCAGCATAATCCCACTTCTCTCTCCTGCACGAGCCAACCAGAACTGGGGGAACTTAAACTCACTCTGATCCACGCTGCTGGTTCCAAACCCCTTCCCAAACCTCAGTGCAATTTTGAAGGTGCCAAATAAAAACCCCACTTCCTTGCTGTGAGTGGCAAACATAAGCCCAGAGTTTAGAATTTCAGTGCAATATTCAGTTTTCCAGTATCAGGATATATCAGGAAAAGGACACATGAACAATTCATCCTCACTGAAAATTCTTCCTGTGGCAGTGGCACACTCAGCAGTCAGCTCAGAATTAATTTAATTATTAACAGCATTTCCTAAGTGCTCTAGTGCCTCACAGTGATATTACCAAACCAAGCACTGTTGAAGTATTTTTTTGCTTCACTGGTACTATTAATCCATGAGAAAAGTTTCTTGGACTGAATAAAAATTTAAATAACACCTACCAAACTGGTAAATATGAGTCAGTCCTTGACAGTGCTGTCCTACAGTGTGAATCCTGAAACATTTGTTCCCAGCCCAAAGCCAAATACGCAGGATGCTTGACCTATTCCAATGGTTAATATGTGCCTTCCTAAAACTGGATTGAAAATTATTTCACTTCAGCAGGTGGTGCTGCAGAGCAGTCCTGTCATTCCAACCATGCCTGAGCTTTTGTGCTGCTGCATTTGAGAAATGAATTTATACATTCACACTGGGCTGCTCTCAGTAGTTTCCCTTTCTTCTGCTCGTGCTACAGAAGTGAATATTACCTAATGAACACCCCAGTAGGTCCCTCTTGCTCTGAATTACAGGCTGGGGAGTGAAGGCAGCACAGCAGGAGCTAAGGCAGGTGTTTGAAACAGAACAATTCAGCAAGAAATCAAACCCCTGAGCTTCTGATGCCAGGAGGTTCAAAGCACTTGGACTAGCAGAAGTGAATGGTAAAACCTCAGGAGGCAGGAGCTGTAGGTGTCCAGCTCTGCAGGAGGCAGGGTTTGCTGGAGTTAACTGCTGCCAGAGGCAGGAAATTGGGAATTTTAGCACTTCAGTTGAGGAACTGGTGTGCAGAACTGAAGAACTCAGGGCAGAGAGGGATGAAAGGCTCCAAGGGCAGCCCTGGTGAGGGTGAGCTGATTAATTTCAGAGAAACTGAGGCTTGGCCAGAGTGATTTGCTCCTTCAGCTGCAAAGAGAACCAGCTAACAAGAGATGTTTGCTCACTGCTGTCTTTTCAGACATTTTAAACTATAAATCTTTAAAACTTGAATTTCTGAACACCTTCACCTGGGTGTTCAGAAATCTATTACTGCTCCAGGGACTACTTTTTTTAAGATCCACCTATTCTTCATTTTTCATGTCTTCTGCATTTTCTTTACTTCCAGAAATGCTGCACCAAGGATTTTCCCACAGACCATAATACACTCAGCTCATGGTTGTAGTCACCAAACCTGAAGGAAAGGAAGATGATCTTGCAGCTACTCCCTGCTTCCCTGGGATTCAGGAGGCCTTAAGGACCTTGTCATCCCCAGATTCTCCTCAAACCTCAAGGAAGCCTCAAACAACAGCCCTGGGCTCACCTTGCCTTCCCCTCAAGGCTGGCAAACCTCAGGAGCTGGCTTGTCTTTACACCTAAACTGATATTCTCCTGGGAGTAAAATAGCACCAAAAATTCCTTATCTCATGAGATAACCTGGGTGGGGGGAAAAAAAAAAAAAAAGTAACTTAGGCAACCCAACCTACCCACACATGGCTCCAGGTGAGAAGACTGAAGGACAGTGGAGAGAATTTGGTCAGGTTTGCATCCAGGCATGGGGGAAATTCCTCTGCTGCAGGGAACCAGCCCAGGTTTGCTTTCTGGTTGGTTTAAAAGGACAAGGCAAAAGGGGATATGTGGAGTGTAACTGATTACAATAAGGAGCTCGAACAATATCCTGAGATTGTTTTGATGCACGGAGCTGTTCACAAAGCTTCGTGAGGGTAGCCAAGAACTGGTTGTCATTAAGTCCATGAACCAAGAAAACAATGATTTTTTTTAAAATATGAAATTATTTTATATACTTTAAAACATGCATACTGTTATTAAACCCCATCCAGGCCTGTGTTTCCTAATATATTTATCCTGCTTTTCCCCAGAGCAGCCCATTTCCACACACATGCTGCAGATTTTCTGCTTTGCCATTGAAACCATTTCCCAGAATAAGCTGGGCTGGTTCCTGATTGTCCTTGAAGCATTTCCACATCAGCCCAGTTTTTAAGGAGCAGATGCAACACAAAAGGCTCAGCTTTGCAAGTCAGGTAGATGCAAACACTTGCATAATGCCAAAGTTTTTTCATGGAACCACAGAACCACAAAGTGGAAGGGACCTCAAAAAACCATCAAGTTTCAACCCCCCACTGTGATTTGGGACCCTGCCCATGTTACACCTGCATTTCAAAACCCATCAGGAAGAATATTGAAGCAGAAATATATTTTTCCCTGAACTACAATCTCTCAAAGTTACTCCATGTTAAGGATATGGAAAATGCACACATTGACATGCAAAGCCCTGAGAATATTATTCAAAAAAAGCATTTCTAGGTGAGTCACAATAGGAAAGGCAGATGCCCAAAATGTATATGCAGTGCTGTTCATTGCACTTTAGAAATCATTTTACATGTTTAAAGTCAATTTGAATTGACTGTAAGGGGCAACAGCACCAATTTCCAGCATCTACAATTTTGTTTCTGTATTTTATTGAATATATTTGGGAAAAGAATTGCTTTGCCTTGCTCCAGCATGAAAATGAAATGAAACTCACCCTTGCACAGCAGAGCAGAAGCCTGGGTGCCACAAGTCTCATGCTGGACAGGAGATGATGCCACCACGTCCTCATCAGCAGGGACATCCCTCCCTCCTGCAGACAAATCTAGGTGTGCACTGCAGGGAATGTGGGATGGCTGCAGAGGGTGGGACAATAGCAAAGGCACCTGTGGAGAGAACAACAGTCTTGGGTGGCAATACAGGATGTGGCCAGAAATGTGGATTCTGTCACCATCCGTTAAAACCGGGTGGGGCAGTGACCCTGATCTCCTGGCACATATTCTCTGCTAATGGGCCATCTTTAAACCAGCTGGGGCAATC
>JAOTQP010000304.1:31870696-31889090 GCA_026413545.1 Cichladusa arquata | reverse complement strand
GTAAAGAACTGTTATTCCTAATTCCCATATCTTTGCCTGAGAGCCCCTTAATTTCAAAATTATAATAATTTGGAGGAGGGGGGTTTACATTCTCCATTTCAAAGAGAAGCTACTGCCTTTATTGGCAAACACCTGTCCTTCAAACCTGGACAAACACAAGTTCTCCAAAGCACTGGGCCTCCTCTGGGTGCTTCTTTTGGTGAAAAGACATTTCCTTACTTCCTTTCTTCTCCACTGACGTGGGAGGGCAGGACAGCACAAATCCTGCTTTGCAGTCCCTGCTGGGGGAGGCTTTTCTCCAGTGTTTGTTCCACCCAGGGCAGGTCACAGCTCAGCAGGTCCTGGGCAAACAGATCTGCACCTGCTGAGTGCTGGGAAGGAGCACACCTGCTGGGAAACAGCTGGGAAGGAGCTTGGCTGGAGGGGCATTTCTCACACCAGGGATTTGTTCTGACCAGCAAATCCAAGCTCCAAGCATGGGCTCCTGTCTTGGCTGTGTGAGTCAGAAGGCTGGAGTGGCCCAGTTTTAGTAAAAGAGGCACTTTGGGGTGAAATGTTCAATTTTCTCATCCCTGGAAGAAAATGCCTCATCAAAATTTTATACAGCCTTGGGATCTTGGTGTTTCATCAACAAGGCCTTTCCAGATGCATAAATAAAAAAAGACTGGAATATCAAAAATTGCTTGCTTGCCCAGAGAAAAAAATGAAAAGTAGATTTAACAAGACAAAAAAAAAAATCAGGCACTTACTCAAAATTTATGGACATTTATGTACACATTTGGGAGTTTTATCCAACAGCAGCACTGTTGCTCTTGCAGGGAATGAAAATAACTGGAAATTTCCTACATCACTCCTTTCTCCCTGGGGTTCTTCATACCAGGACCTTTGAGCTGAGCTCCTGAATGTGTTTCTGGGATAAGTGGTGCAGGGTGTGGGGGATAGGTCACCTCAAATGAGGTTTTAGGGACCCTTCTAAACTGAGCATCCTTTTATATGGCAACCTTTCACATCATGGGATGGGATCATGGGAGTTGATGACCCAAGTGGTCTTTTCCAGCTTGTTATATAATAAAATTAGTGAAAGAAATGTTTTCTGTTCTGGAGCTCTTTTTAATTGCTAGGATGAAGCTTTCATATAATAAAGAGAAGATTTTAATTGGTCATAATAATGTAAAAGAAGGTTTGATCTTTTTGTACTCATCATCCACCTCCCTAGTGAAAATAATGGGTTTTTTCTTTACAAGAGCAATAGACAAAAATTACTGTATGTAGTGAGGTTTTTTCAGCCTAGCTATACAGAAAGTCCAGTCCTTGGGGAGGATTAGAGTGAAACAGCACTGAATGATCAATGTTTGTAAATATGAAGAGTTTAAATATGTAAATATGGAGAGTTTATTGGAGAAAAATGGGGTTGCACAGGAAAATGGGTACAGAGCTGTTTTGGTTGTTATTAGCCATAGGAATATGACAATATAAAAGGATAAAAATATCGCTTGAGAAAATGTAGAAGAAGGAATGAGAATAGGAAGATCTCACCACCCATAATGAGATTTGTTGGAATTTTGATGAGTTGCAGTCTGGATCCATGGGGTAGTGGGAGAAATCCCAAAGAAGCAGAGGGCAGAAAGCCCCAGGAGCATCTGTTGGGTTTCTATCGCTCAGGTTAAATGGGTTAAACACCCAGGTTCCTCCCCTGGGGCAGGGAGTTTCCCCTGGAGGAGGGGATGTTGTGGTTCTGGCACTTCAGGAGCCTTTGGCACCTTCTGAGGTGGCACAGCTGGCACCACATCAGTGCAGTTGGGTCAGCTGTGGCCCAAAGCAGAGGGGAACCTTCAGGCCATGTGTGAACTTAGCACAGCTGAGTTCACTGATAAGGACAAAGAATCAGGTCCTGCCTCCAGGGTTCTCCTTTATCTCATTCATCACCAGCTCCAGTCTGACTGGGCTGTGCTCTGCTCCATTCTGCAAAGGATGGGATGCAGCCAAAGCATCCCTAGGACATTCATACTGCAC
This sequence comes from Cichladusa arquata, assembly GCA_026413545.1. NCBI lineage: Eukaryota > Metazoa > Chordata > Aves > Passeriformes > Muscicapidae > Cichladusa > Cichladusa arquata. The sequence goes on along the minus strand of JAOTQP010000304.1, from coordinate 31,887,077 downwards.
AGGTACCAATTAATGTCGGTTTTACTGAGCACTCCTGAAAAAGGTTCCTTGTTCTTGGACCATGGTGTGTCTACAAGGCAAAAGAAAATCTGTAAAAATGTAAAAACCATTTGGGCACATAAGAAATTCTATACTTTCAGATCATTCCGGTTTAATTAAATGAAAAAAATATTGTATAAAACATGTGAGCTGCTGCTAATGCCATGTATTGAAAAATGCAAAGTCCAAACCCAGGAAATATGAGATTTATTAAAATAAAATGTTAGTGCTTTTTCTGAAACTTGCATTTTCCTGTTTCCTACTTCATTTTCATGTTTGCCTTCCCAGCCACGTTGGCTAGAAATGAACCTCTCTGTAAAAGAAAGTTGAGACTCTTCCACATTAAATAAGTTCAGCTGATGGAGCCCTAAAGAAAATATTAATTACCAGGTGAGTTGTAATAAAATCTGCCATGGCTGGCACAGGCTGCTCTCCAGGCTGGCTCCTGGGAGTTTCTCCTGGTGCCTGGCTGATCTCCAGCCCTCTGCCAGGTCAAGGCAAGCAGTGAACAAACTCCATGGATTGGCCCCATTATTGCCTCATTATTTACCCCATTATTGCTGCAGGTGATTGGGTTACTCAGGTAGAGCTCCTCAAAGCCAAGCATTTGCATTCATCCATTTTCACAGGATTCTGTTCACACTTTTGACCCTAAACCAACACATTTCTGTGCTTTTACCATGACAAACACTACATCAATAAAAAATGCATTTTCTCTTCTAACACCTGAGACTCTCAGGAAATACCAAATCTAGGCTGAGCTAAAGGAGGAGGAAGTGCCAACACAGGAAAATAGAGCAGGCCTTGAATCAATTAGCACCACATGGTTTTATTTAATGCATTTATTATGGTTTCTACTCAAAAGCCAGCCCTTGCCCAGTTACATAAAGCTATCATTTTTTGGATGGCAGGACTGGAACTGCCTTTACAAAATCTGATATTATTTTGGTCCATTATTCCAAGAAAAGTTACTCTTTATTTTTTTTTTTGTTAAGCTCAAGGAAGTGGGATAAGGCTGACACTGATAGTTTGGAAGAAAACAGGCACGAATTTTGTAAAGTAGTGATGTATGGGCAAAGTGAAATGTACAGAGAGACACTGTCACAATTCCAGGTGCCAGCATGTTGAGCTGGACACCATTCATGGAGAAAGTGGGACAAATACACAAATCAAGTGACTTTGCAGCTCCTCAGGGAGCAGCACTGGCCTGGGGTCTTAAATCCATTCAACCCCAATCCTTAACTTTCATCATTCTCCTTCCCAGTCCCTCCTGAAGGGTTTTTGAGCTGGTGAGGGACTGAGAGTCTGGGAGGGAAATCCTGAGTTATCAGAGTTGACATTGAGGAGCTGATATCAATGTTCAGCCACAGATTTGTGTCAGCTGGAGATGCAGGCTTGGGGATGTTCCAAGATTATAATGGAGCTCATTGTGTTCCTGCCCTTCTCTTCTCATTTCCTCCAACTCCTCCTTACTTATCCAAATATTTTGTTGCCATTTCTCCTGTTCTTTTAACTCCAATTCCCATAATCAGTTGCATCAGATTTATTTTGGGGTTTGGATTGCCCATAGAATCTCAGAATATGCATTTCCATATATTTTCTGTATAAAATGCCATCTACTTCTCAAAACTTTGGCTTACATGAAGAATAAAATGAGTAAACTCAGATGGTTAGAAATTTTGAAGTTAGGTTTAAAAATAATAGGAAGAGTGCACATATTTAAAGTAAAAAGGAAAAAAATCAACATTTGAAGACATCCTCCTGAAATCTTGTGTCTCCTTGCTCTGGTTCATGGTTGAACTGTCAAAACTCTCTACAAAATGATCTGTGGATCTACTTTCTTTGCAGAGCTGACATTTTGCAGCTGGCATCAAGCACAGAAACAGCAGTTTGTGTTGCTGTTGAATATAGGACCAGTTTCATTGATTTCCAAGATGTTACCCAAGCAATATGTGACTTTTTTGATATAATTTTTAAAGAAAAAGTGGAAAATTCAAATTAAAAGCTGAACTGAAATCTATTTTCTAATGAAAAAGGCCTGACCCCACTCTGCCTCATGCCTGACAGTGCTACAGACTGAGACCTTATAACTGAGAAATTGTATGTTTAAATCACCACAAAATCACAAATAACTGCAAATAAAGTACTTGAAGTTTTCAACTGCTCAGGACCAGAACTCCAACCACAATGGCCTGAGTTTTGAGTCCATGGTTTTACTCTGAGTTAGTAAAACAGAACATGAATTAGTTAAACAGAACAGTGGGGTTTTGAGGATATTTTCTTTGGGAATTCCTGCAGTAGTTACTGTGGAATAGCACATAACATAATCACAGCCTTACACGTGTTAATTGTTCTAAAAAGCAGGATAAAGATTATACTCCTGACATGCAGCCAACTCAAAAATTACCCTCTTATTAAATCTCTAACCCGAGAAGAAAAAACCTGTGACTCAGGACTCATGAGAACATTAAGAAATATAGCAGGATCTTTTCTACATTTTGTTCCCTCTTTCCTTCAGGGATAACAATAATAGCAATAACAACAACACAGGTTCTACCATTTTTAAAACTGAATATGTTTCCTTGGTTGCAATATAACGACTTTGCTTAGCTTGCCTGGACTCAACATGTCCCTTTATAATGAGCTTTTTTATTACTGTTTAAGGCTAATCTCGTTTTTTTTTTTTTTTTTTAATCAGAAAATTTGATTAATTTTACTTCTTTGTGATGAAAATCCAGATGAAATCAGTGGCACATATCACTGACTGTAGCACTGTAACACCTCAGGATGCTGCATCACCCCATGGGCTTGTTCTCCACAGAGAGCAGCATCTTCTGCTGGGCACCTCAGAGACTGCAGGGGTCAAACTGAGGAAGGCCTTGGTTCCTTTTTTTGGGGGAGCCAACCAGGATGAGGATTCAAACCTGTACAGATTGAGGAATGCCACTGAAACCTCTCTGCTGGGCTGAACTTATTTGTTTTTCTTCACTTAAAGAACAAACCTGGATGTGCTTTTTTCTCTGGATAGCCTACACTGACTGCAAGCAACAAACCATATTTTATTAATGTACCATGGGTTATTACCAAGAAATGGTAGCAAATTCAGAAAAATCTGTTCTTATTTAAAGAAAATAAACGAGCCAGGTTTGAGATTTGCAAAAGCTTTTTAATAATATTTCTGTCTCAGAACGTGCATTTTTCTCATGCTGATAGATATGATGAAGAATAATCTTATGGAAGTTGCTGGAGAAAAATGAACATAGGGGGAGAACTAAGGAAAGGAATCTGAAGCAGAAACCACAGTCTCATGGTGAGGGAAAAAGGGAAGTGACTGTTGTATGTTGTAAGTGAAATTTATCTGTTACACTGACATTTTGAGGCTGTAGTTTGGGGTCCTTTGAAAGTAAATATTATTGCTCAAAGAAAAAGAAATTGTAGGGTCCTGACAACAGGAGTTGCCAGCAATTTGATTCATTGCCTCCAGTAATTCCTGCATGTAAACAGAAGCCCCCAAACCCACTCCCACACACTGCTGAGGACGCTCTGAGTTTTGTTTTGTCAGCTGGATGAAAAGCCATGCCACAGTTTGTTTAAAGAAAAAGCTTTTTATTTCACAAAACATACTCCTCAGGAAGCCACCAGAGACCAGGCTGTAGAGCAGAAAGTACAACAAACAGATCCAGGGTAATCCTTACCCTGAGAATACCAGGGTAAGCAAAATACATTTTCTAATGTAAAAAAATCTCTGCCTTCCTTGGACATATTGTGTGATGAAGCCACCATGGATTTACCTTCTGAAATATGAACAGGGATCTTCAAAAAAAAGAAATTTTAATTACTGTTTATCCTCTTGAGTGTGTTCTGGGGGTGTTATTGATTAGCTGTGTTTTTGTATCCACACCAAGAGTGTTTGAATTCACAAATCTTCCTTTTGTGACAATTCTAGATACAGAATCACAGAATGGTTTAGGTTGGAAGAGACCTTAAAGTCCATCCAGTGCCACCCCTGCCATGGCAGGGACACCTTCCACTGTCCCAGGGTGATCCAACACCAATGTCCAACCTGGCCTTGGGCACAGCCAGGGATCCAGGGGCAGCCACAGCAAATCTGGGCACCCAATTCCATTGGAAAAACCTTGTCATTAATGTACTGGTGACATTTTCCTGGTGAATTGTGATATCTTTGCCTTTAAATGCTCCCCAGTCCACATATTTGTGTTCCCATCCTGGTTGGGATCTGCCAGGCACATTTCAGACTCATCCTTTACTGCTCAGTGGGGAGGGTAAAGAAAAGTCAAACCAGCCAGAAAATTCCAGCTCCTCCAAGAGAACAGTAAATAGGACACCCTTGGATTACCCTGTTGGGTTTTGGGAACATTTTGAATACTTCTGGCTTGGTGTTGTCCCAAAAAGTCGAAACTGTTCAGACACATTAATTAAAAAAAAATAGAGAACAATCCATTTCATTTCTAACTGGAGCAGATCAAAAACACTGTTGCATCTATTTTTCTTGTCCAAGTCCCAGACAACATCCCTCAACTTTGTGTTCTTAGTTCTGTGAGACTGAAATCAGACAAAGAGTGAAAAGCAGCCAAATATGGAATAAACATTTTTCAGGGAAGGCAACTTTGAGAGTCAACCCATGATAACTTCCTGAATTACCGTCTTCTTAAACTCAGAGGAAAATTTTGTTACATAGTAATTTTCTACAATAATAGTTCATTGTATTTGTTCATAGTAATTTTTCTATAAAGCCAGTGAACATCATCCTTCGATAATTTTAATCCAAATTCTGTAATTTGTAAATATGTTTTTGATCCACTCTAGAAGTGGAATCATGTGAGTAACCTCTTATTTAATTAAAATATTATTTTTATTAAAAATGGGTGTTTCCATTAAATTTTTTTAGTTTTTTCTCTCTTTTTACAATTGGCTCAAAGTCTGTAAAGGCAACTCTGCATGTGGGCTGCATGGGCTTTGCCCAAGACAGAGTTTGGCCAGTTTATCATTCCAGTAAAGAATTTATATTGGAATATAAGGTACAGACTGGCCAAAAGAACTTCATTTTGATGTTTCTGTAGGAAAAAAAAAAAAAAAATTCGGATGACAAGTCATCCAGGCTAAAGAACAATGACCAGACTGAAAGGAAAAGTTTCTCCTTGTTTCACCCAGGTAAAAGCCCAAACTGGGGAGGATTGCATTCAGCAGTTTCAAAGCATGCTCATTTTGGTTGGGTATTTTTGCAGAAAAGCCTGAATGTTCTGCAGAGAGATTGAAGTCAGCATCTCACTGAGCCTTTTTCAGCAGTGGTCTTTGCCACCATCTACTGAGGGGGATTTTCATTGCCAGGGAGAGCAGAGATTGCAGCTCAAACACAGCTCTCCACAAAGGCAGCTGTGATTCCTCCCCTCATTTCTCAACCTCAGATTGATCCATTTTCCTCTCATTTGACCAGTGGAAAAATCTGACTTCTGTAATTAAAGCATTTTAACCAGACGATGGGAGAGAGAAGAAAGCAGAGGCAGAGGAGGTAAAACACTTGGCCTAACCTTTATTCCTTAATTCAGATGGAGACATCAGAGCCCCTTCCAGCTCCTAAAGGAGCTGAAAAAAGCTGGAGAGGGACTTTGGACAGTGACAGGACAAGAGGAATGGTTTTAAACAGGCAAGGGCCAGGTTTAGATGGAATATTGGGAGAAATTCTTGGCTGTGAGGGTGGGCAGGCTCTGGCACAAGTGCCCAGAGCAGCTGTGGCTGCCCCTGGATCCCTGGAAGTGTCCAAGGCCAGGTTGGATATTGGGGCTTGGAGCAGCCTGGGACAGTGGGAGCTGTCCCTGCCATGGCAAGGGGTTGAAACTAAATGAGCTTAAGGTCCCTTCCAACCCAAACCATTCTGTGATTATATAATTCTACGTCATAACATAAACAATATAATTCTATATAATTCCTACTTTCCCACCACAAGTTTCAGCAAGATCCCAGCATTTCTCCCAAACCACATCAAAGCATCTTCCAACCCAACAATGTCAGCACACAGAGCCCTCTCCTCCATCTGTGTCACCTCCACAAAGCTCCTGTGGGGGGACAACCTGCTTGGTTTTATTCTTCACCTTTGTGACACTCAGGAGGACAAAAATGCACAAGCCAAAAGTCTGGGAATTCCTCTGAGTGCAAGTGGGGAAGTCATCAGGGAAAATCATCTCAGATCAACACCTGAATCCCTTGGCATGGGAGAGGCATTTCCTGGCATTCCATGGAATTTCCTGGCATTCCATGGAATTTCATGGCATTTCTTGACATTCCATGGCATTCCATGGCATTTCCTGGCACAGCTGGCTGATAGTGGAGACCAGAGCAGCACAAGGCTGACCATGGATATAAAGAACTGTTCCCTGCACGTTTCAAAACCTGTGCCACTTAGACAAAAATTGCTGTTTTCTTTCCCACTGACTGATTCCAGAGAGTCCCTGGAGCCTGCTGGGTCCCCAAGCTGGTGAGCTCATGATACTTTTAATAATCAGCATTTATTTCCATGTGGCTGGGCTGATAGACAGACTGACAGGATTTCCCTTCAGGGCAGAATTGCTCTGAAACTGTAACAGCAGCATGCAGGGGTTGATGGTGAGAGGTGCTGGTTCTCATTCTGCAGGGGCAGGATTGTTCTGTGCCAGGGCAGGATGAGAGGTGGGATGAGAAACTGAGCTAGAAACAAACCCAGTGTTTCTATTTTCATGAACACCCATCACAAGGCTGTTTTCTCCATCCCCTCTGCCTTTGTGCCCAGCCCTTCCTGCTGGAAGCAAAAAATTTCCTTTCCTCAATTTGCTCCTTCTAATTGCCACTATTTTCAACACGAGGGTTTTAGTGTTAATTTGATTTTTGCTTCAGCCTCGCTGTTTTCTTCTTATCCTCTGAATTCCCTGAGCTTTCCATGCTAGCAGGGATGTTGGATGCTTTGTTTCTGCTGGTAAGTCTAAATTATATTTCCTAACCCCATTTGTATGGAAGATTAGTAGCAAAACAGGCTGAGGAGAGGGGGGATAAGTCAATCAATGAATTAACCTCTTGGCTGAATGCCACAACATGTGACAGGACAAATGCATCATGGTTTAGAAATGCAAATTTCAACAAGGGGGATTAGTGCAGTTTATAATGACCAGAATGTTTGCCTTTAAAAAACGATGCCCCAGATGGATTCAGCCTCTGGAGCTTCAGCAATGAGCCTGCCACATGAAAAATGTGCTCCCGAAAGTGGAGACTCCAGGCTCAGTATTGATTGAAATTTATCAGCATATTTCAGAGGCAGCAGAGGGTTTATTCAGTGCAGACAACTGCCTGAAAACAATATTTAGTTGATTCCCAGGGCTGAGCAGAGAGGTGTGTGGGCAAAACTGAGCATGCAAAGCTGGGCAAGGGGGAAAAGCAAATCCTTCCTTCCAAGCCATAGAGAAGGCAGATCACTCCTCAGCCTGAAGGAGCAGCTCTGGCGCAGGGGATTTGATTTGTGTCCACCTGTGGAATTGGGAAATCAGCCATGGCACAGCTGGAGTCTGGGAAACCAGTTCTGCATCTGGGGGCAGAGAAGCTGCTGATCCCTGGGAGTTTCTTGTTCATTAATGAGAGGGGAGCAGCCTGTGCCTTTCCTGGCACTCTGGAAGAAGGGACATGAAGAGAATGATGGGTGAGGATCAAAGATTTGCTGTAAAATGTCCCCATTTCCCTGTGGATTGGCCAGCTGGGGCCAGGAACTGTTTCTGAGGACACACAATTCCAGATTTTCCATCTTGGATTGTCTCCTGCATCCCCTTTGGCAGGCCCACACTTTTTCTTTAGCTGTGTTTAAACTGTCTCACCAGTCAATGAAACAAGAAATTGGGTTGAGGGAAACCTCCAGCTTGCAGAAAAACCCCTTAGGATTTTGTTATTCATTGACTGGCACAGACTTATTTCCATTTTAAAATGGAATTTTTGTCAATTAAATATTTTTGCAACTCAGAAAACATTGACTAAAATTATTCTTCTGGTCTGAGTAGAAATAAAGCACTTTATTAGAAAAGCTGCACTCAAGTTCTGCTTTAGAGTGTTACCTGTCCTATGTGTGAGAAAAACTTCAACCATCTATAGATTTTTCAGAGACAAAATGTGGCAGAAAATACAAGATAAAACTCATAGTTTAGATTTACACTGAGATACAGCATCTGGTGATTTAATCTAAATTAAAGCTTTTGGAAAAATAGAGCAGGACAATGACTTTTTTCATATTTTCAAAATAATTTCATTAATCAATTATAATACAATCAAGATTATCTCAATAATTTAGCAACTATTTATTTCCACTACTTAAAATATGGAAAATAAAAATCTGGCCTCTTTCTAAAGTCATATTTTCTTGTAGCAAATGCATCTGTAGTTCACACAGACTAAAGGAGCAGACAAAATTGAGATTAAAAACACAAAATAAAAAAATTAAGCTTGCTACTTAACAACTTCATAATAAAGGTGCTTGCTGCTCATATGACCCTCACTATTAAATATAAAATGTGTTTTAAATTGGGACCTTTCTCCTCACCTGGGAAGTGTTACAACATGAACTGAACTGAACTGAACTCTGCAGACATACCCATGTTATGTACTCCACTCTGTTTTGCAAACAGACCCTGAAGAAAGAATTTCTCACTTAAAGGGAGACTAATTATATGACCTTTGCATTTTGAGGATCCATCTGGAGAATTTTAATCACTCAGACAGCATGAATGGTTCAAGTCAGCTCTGCTTACAGTCAATTACAGCACATAAGCAGTTTTATCATTTGCACAAGCCAGAAAAGAGGCACCTTGATAGAAAAAATGGTGTTTACATTCATACTGTAATACATCTTAAAATTTATCTTTTCCCTGATGGTAATCAGATCAGGACACCAGCTCTGATCAATATAGAGTAGCAGGAACAATGTTTGGACAAGGTGGGTGAGAAGCAGTGCCACACATTTTCTAGTTCAAGGAGAAAGACTTCTACTGACTTTGGAAAAAGAAAAAGAAATAGTGGGATATGATGCACTGTGCTCTTTTACACAGCAGTGCAGAGCCATGAAATTCCCATAGTAAAATCATCCTGATGCATCCTCAGAAACACTGTGCCTTTGGACAGAGAAATGAGCCAGGTGGGAAAGGCAAAGAAGGGGATGGGATGCATAAAAGAGAGGAGAAAGTGGGGTTGGGATGGCAATAGAAAAGGAACGAAAAACACCCGTGCAAGTGTTCTGAAATGCTTGTGCTTCCTCAGCTCGGTGCAGGTTTCAGAAGTGCAATTCTCACAGCCATTAACAGCCATCAGGCTCTGGAGAAAAGCTGCATGTTTTTCCTTGGATGTGACAGCTGAAGAGCCCAGTAGGATCACGTCTCCCCTTTCAAAATGTAGATTAGATCAGAGATAACTTGATTATCTCTGCAACTTGCAAAGATGTTTCCAATGCAAACAAGAGGCTCTCTATCTTCACTTTGTTAAGCAGAACAAATGTGAAGTTTCTCATTATAAGGCATCTCTTCTAGGCTTTAAATTCTGTATTGCTTTTTAAAAGTTCTGCTTCATTTCCTTCTCTGTCAAATTTACATTTTTCTATGGAACATCGTATTGCCAATTCCCATTAAAGTTAGGGCATCAAACTACCACCGAAGATCCTGGCTGAAGAGTTTACAGGTTTCACCAGTGATTGTCACAGTTCTTTGCAATCATCTTTATCTTCTGACACCTCACATTTGATAATATCCAGCTGCCTCAGCCACGTGGGCTGATATTCACTGAATTTTAACTGTTAAGCTTATTAAAAGATATCACTGCTATGGCTACTGCTCAACAATGGTTAGTGTGGGTTTCTCTGCCATTGCTGTGTCAGTAAAGTTGTTTCTTATTAAAACACTGCAAGTGAGGATGTGTAGAAGGCAAAGAGCCTTTTACAGCACCAGAAATGCAAACAAGCTGCATTCTTTAGTTTTGGAGCAGTTCAGTAATTTTCCCCAAAATACTAACTCAGCCTCCTTGTATCTATAAAGATGAATAGATTTTACTGCTCATTATCAGAGAAGCAAGTACTGACTCAGTACTGTCCCACAGATTAGCAAACATTGCAAAAGGACAAATCAAATTGTTGGCATTATTGGGAGTTTCAGACATAGAAACTCTTGCTATTGCACTAATGACAAATATCAGTCTCAGGTCTGTATCTCCAGACTGAATCAACTGAATATTGCAATAGGAAATTGAGCTCAGCTCAGAAATGAGAGTTATCTCACCTTTGGGACATGGCAGATCCTTAAACCTGGGCTCATGTGGTGTCTTTGCTTCCCAGAGGAATCCAAGACCAAAGGGAATGTGTTCTGTGACTCCTCTTGGACCCCAGGTCATGAATCAAATTAATAGCTCATCCTTGAGCTTTTAGTAGAAGATTTTATATATATGCATATTACCACCTGTTTTTTGCCACAGGTGCTTTGTTATTTTCTTAAATATTATTCATTCATATAAATATTAGGAAAACATTTGGGAGATTTTATTTCAAGACTTGGTTTTCACCCCCATATCTGAAGCTGAACAAAACCATTTCCCTTAATTGCAAATCCACATCAAGATATTCCATCACACTTTGGACAAACTGACCCAGAGCCTGTCAAAGTCTCTACCTCTCCATGATTTTTCTGTTTTCTGCTGAGAACATGAGGAGGCAGGACACAGATACCTCCAGATGATCCCTGAAAATTCCTGTGGAAGTGATCTAAAAGATCACCTGCCCACTGTCCCCTTTGCTGTAGGAATTTTCTGTAGCACATTACAAAGCTTTTTCCACCTCTGTCATGGTGCTGGTGACCTGTAGTGGCCGTGGAGCCTGAACATCTGTGGACTCTGTGGGGTGGAAGTCTCTGGGGATACCTGGTGCCAGGTATCTGCATAAATATGGAAACACCAGCAGCAAAAATTGGGTGGGATATTCCCTAGTACAGAGCACCAAACCTGTTCAAATTTCAGGATATGAACACTTCCCCTTACTGAACCAGCAACTTTGATTTGATCAGCTTCTGCATCCAAACCTGAAACCAGGAATTCCCATGATGGGCTTAGGGAAATCTATAGTAGGAATGAAAAATAGTAACACAGTGCTGATGTGAAATGCATTATGGTTTTATTTGCAGAGACAGCCTCTGCTATCAGATGATAACAGACATGAGTGCAGCCAGCAGGTGGTTAAAAGGGACATTTATGGGATAAACATCACCCAGGCCTTCTGCCCCTATGTGGGAAACACGCTGCTAGGGCTGGGGGCCTGACAGAATTTTTAGTTCTATATTCCTGTATGGGAGGAAATTAAATATTTTTCTGTTGTGACAGCTGTAGAAAATGCTTAGATGTACCCTTTAATTTCCTTCATCGATCAGTTCAGATTGTTTTTAAATGGGGATCATAGGGGAGCCATATGCTCAGAGACATTCCCAGCACTTTGTTCAGTTGAACAGAGCTGCACTTGCTCCTTAGCAGGCTAATTTTTCACTCTAATGCTGCTTTCTGATGGAGTTTCCCAGCAGTTGGTGGCCTGCTCATTGTGCAAGGGCCATTTCAGTGAACCCCAAGCTCATATGGCAGAACCCTTCCCGCTTCCTTCTAATTGCTGCAGACCTCTCCAAACGCAGGTTTTGAGCAGTGACAAGTGCAGCTGAGCAGATCAAAGCACAAGATTGTTGTGAGGTGCTGTATTCATTATTTGAAGAAGTCTTTCCTTTGTCACAAGGCTCAAACGTGGCTGGATCTGCCTTTTTCTCCCAGAGGGACAATGGGTCCTTCTCACCCCTCTGAGCACTCGGTGAAGTCTGTGAGCTCCTCTCAACCTTTCCCTTTAATCTGTAAGGTTTTCTCAGTGGGATTCAAGCTTTGCAGAATTCAGAACATGAGAAGATCCTGCCTCAGATCCCTTTGTGTGTGAAGATCCTTTTTTTTTTTTTCCAGAAGGAGCAGTTAGCTCTGAGAAGTTGCTGGGACTGAAGTGCCCACATTTGTTATGAGAAATAAATACTCACAAATGCCATTTTTTTCTTGTTTTCCTCTCCCCAGATTTTTATTGCTTATGAAGGAGATGCTGGAAACAAAAGGATGGTCAATTAAGATGAGATAAAATGATTAAAATTAGATAAGGATGAAGTTTTTTTTACAATGAAGGTGGTGAGGCTCTGGAACAGCTTCCCTCATCCCTGGAGACATTCAGGTAGGATGGGGCTCTGAACAACCTGGTCTAGTGGAAGGTGTCCCTGCCCTTGGCAGGAGGGTCAAAACAAGAGAATCATTAAGGTTCCTTCCAGCACAAAGCATTCTGTGATTCCATAAACCTGCTCATTTTCAGGGATGTGCAGTCAGACTCTGTTCCCTGGGCTCCTTCTCTTGAAAAGGAACAGATTTCTGCAGGAGGCTCAGCCCAGTGCCCAGGGTCTAAAAGGTGGCATCACCTCCAAGGAAGAGAAGAAATAGTAGTTTTTAAAGCCTTAATGGAAATGCCAGCACAGGCATTGCATAAATATCACCTGCTGCTTTCTGGGTGTGTAAATCACGTCTGGATCCATTCTGAGTAAGAGATAAAATGTTATAAAGTGCTGTACCTGGAAGGAAAACCTGAGAACTCTGTTTCTTTTGCTCTCTGCAGCCTGTAGTAACAGCCCCCAGCATGGGAGATATTTCAAAGAACAACATCTGGTTACAGAGTGCAAACAAACCAACAATTTACACAGGGGCATGTGAAAAGGTTTGACATATGGTATTTATTTATGAAATTCAAAGAGCTGCCTGTATTCAGTTTACATTCAAATACTCCCTATGTCCCACAAAGAGACCCCATGTGTAGGCTGGAATAATTTCACTGTATTTACTCATGATGCTGAGCTAAGTAACCTCTAATTGGCAGACTCAGATTATACAGATATCAATCACAGTTTTCCCCATAGAATAGATGGATACAGTAATGTTTTCTACAATAAATATCAGCAACAAATTCAGAACTGAGAAAAAAAATTTCACTCCACAAAAATGTGAAAATTCCATGGACAGCATTTGCATCAAAACAAATTTCTAGAACACCAGCATATAAAATGCAACAATTAAAATAATATTAACCACCCCAATCCTCAACTTTTAACATTTGTCATAGGGGAAACAGAAGCTGTAAATTTGGAATGGATTGTTATGATAATCCACTTTGATCTACTACATAATACTGTGTAGAAGGACTGTTTTATTAGGTTATTTCTACAGCAAAATTCACTTTTAAAGACATTCTCACTTCTCTATCACATCAGTCAGCAGCTGAGCTGTTCCAATAAAGTTTAGCCTTGCTGTTTAAATTCACAGCTCATTTCTGTTCTGCTTTCAATTTGTTTTATCAGTTTTTTTCAGCTACTAGGGCTCACAATTCCATCCTTTGCTAAGCCAAAAGAGCCCTCTGCTGTTGGAGACCTACTTCCACCCAGGGGACTTCTAACCCACAGCCAAGAGTCCAGTTGCATAGTGCAGAAAAACAAGTTTTTAAGCTTCTGGAAGGCAGAATTTCTTATGCTGGCAACCTTCTCGTAGCTTGTTCTGAAACATTTCTAAAAGCTGCCAAGAGGTGTGTGGGTTGCCACTGCAAACACTGGCATTTCAGCTGTGGTGGGATTCAAAAATACCTTCTCCCCTTCTGCCTTCCTTTTGAACTCTCAGATTTCACCTGGAACTCATTGTTCTTCAAAACAATATTGAGAAGAAATGGCTCAAGGTGAGATGTTGTGTTTAGTGAGAACCAGGCAGCCACAAGGTGTGGATTTGACACTCAGAGGGAAGGCAAATTCTCTGGTGTGTTGGTTCTGTTTTGGATTGTGTGTCACAGCAACACCATTCAGAGCAGGAGAAAGACATGAAGTTTCAAAAATGTAAAATTACAGTGCCTGCAAATGCCACCAAAGCTGGAAACAGTCCAAAGGCTGAAGCTTTCTGACTGATTTTCAGGCTCTCATTAAAAATGTGGCAACAGGCCTTCCACAAAAGCTCTGCTACTGCAAAGTGGAAGCAATGTGCTGGTGGAAACTCCAGGTTTCTGTTCTGTGAACATTAACTGTGAGGGTTTTTTTCTATTCTGGCTGCCGCTCCCCTCACCCTGATGGACCTGGATCCCCAAGGGCTTTTCCTGGGGCTGCTGAATCCTGCAGAAAAATCCATGGTGAAGAACAGGGGCACAGGGAGTGTCCCTCTGACTGGCACAGCCATTTAGTGAGTAAGAAAAGTAAGTAAGAAAAGGAGTGGACAGGGCAAACTGGCTGCAGACACATCATTAAAGACAGTCCTTGGAGAGTAAATTCGTGTTTTGGAAGCCAGGACTGGGTCATCTATTCCAGCCAGAATGAAATGCTCATTTTCCAGATTTACAGCCATTCTGCACGTGCTCCAGTCTGGCAGGATCAGCTGAAAGCAGCAGCCCAGAGCACTCAGCTGTGGCAGCAGAGAGGGGGCTCACCATGAGCCACCTTGGGGGCTGGATAAACGAACAGGGATGCTCCTGGCAGCTGCTTTTTAATTATTTATTATTATATTATGTGGGCGTGGTGTTGGGGCTTTGCACCACTTACTAGTGGTTTGTCATTAGTTGTGTCTGTCTTCTTTCAGAGATAGGATTAACAGAAACATGAGGCATTTTTCTCTTGTTTGGGCTTGGTTGTTTATTATTTCTTATCAGAAAATACAGAAAGTAAGACAGCACTTCCAGCTCCCTGCTAGAAGCAGGGAAAAATGGCTACTACTGCAACTACTTCAAGGTCTTTTAAAGCTAAACAGTCCAATAGAGAATTAACAACTATATTATTTATACTTCTGGCCCAATACCTAAATTTCCATGACCCTTAGAGTGACACTGTCTGACCAACCAGAAACTACTACCTGAAACCCATGAAGAAAAAGGAAGGTGATGAAGAAAGAATGAGACACCACCCAAAATCTTCCATCTTGTCCCATACTTACCACTATACTGTAGAAACCTCAAATTTAAAACCTATCACCCTGTGAAAATACACACTTCTAATTCACTACACACTCGTGATTTCTAGCTCATTATTCATATTCAGAAGCCATCTCCAAGGCCTCAGGTCCAAAGCAGTGTTTTCCAGGGGGTCTGTGCCTGGAAGCACAGAAAGCTCAAAAACTCCAGATTTCTGGGACCCAACAATATTATATTATTATTTATTTATAATTAAGATTTCTGTGCAACCTCTTGTAAATGGCTCCATGGAAATTGTGATAGTTTCAAAGACACATTCAAGAAACTGAAAGTAAATAGGCTCCTCTGAGACAGAGGCCGACCTTGGCTCTGCCACTGCTACCAGTGGCACTGCAGAAATCTCTTTAGAGATTTCTAAAAACCTCTAAATTTTTTTTAGAGATTTCTAAACCTCTAAAAAAATTCAAAAAGTGGACTCTGCTTTAGAGGGCCTCCTGCACTAATTGATGCCCAGTTGAACTGAACTTTATCAGACCTCTCTCACCTTTTCCTGATGTTCAAAGGAGATTCCAGAGTCATAATCTCTTGGCCCAAATCATCACAGCATGTTGATTGCAGCCATGTAATTAACATTATTAGTGCTCTGGATGTGGTTACCAAATCCCAGTTTGATTCTCTAATTAGCCTGTCTTGTTCACTAATTAGGTTTTTATATCCATACTGTGAGGGCGTTTTCTCTAATAAACTTTTGTTTCAACTGGCCTGGCTTATTGGATTTTGACAGAGAATATGGAGGCTACAGAGATTTAAAATTACTGCTACAGATTTCCTTTCCCATATTCTTAATTTTATGAAATACAGATTATTGATGCTCTGGGTGTGGGACAGTCCATGGCTTCAACTGATTTGTTAACAGCCAATGCAGAATTTATGTGGGCAGATACATCATAAGTGGATCAGTCACCATAAAACATTATTAATTTTAAATTTTATTACATTGGGTAATTATGTAGTGTATATTATAGGTTTTGTTCTGATTTTGAGACAGATTTTTGGCTCCATATTTGAACGCAGCTGCTTCTTGTCTGCGCAATGATGCCCATGGATTTTAGGGAAAATCAGGATCAATGAGACAAATGTCCCTGGGAAGCTCCTAATCACCCCTGCCCACATGGTGAACCCACAAGAACATACAAAGAGAAGAAAGAAGAGTAAGAAAAGGAAAAAAACAGATCACAAAATGAGGGAAATGATGGAAAGCCAGAGGCCCTCAAAGCAGAGAGGGAATCACCCTCCTGCAGCTACTCTCCCAAGAAGATGCTCCCCAGGCTCACCCACTGTCTGTCT
>JAOTQP010000304.1:31858529-31870596 GCA_026413545.1 Cichladusa arquata | reverse complement strand
GTCTGGGGGATACAGTAATATTTGTCTGGGCATCTAAAAATTCCATTTACAGCTTAAATCAACACATCCAACCTGGGCTTGTCACAGGATATGTGCTGGGGGGATCTGGGACTCAAACAGGTCTGGGCAGGAGGAATGGCTTTTAGAATTATTATCAATACAAGCCAGAAGCAAGAAACTCCCTGAGAGAGCATCTCCCTGCACAGAGGGGAACACTCACACCAATCACACCCTTCCCCTAATTTAGGGGTATTATTTGTACTGAGCTCATTTGCATGTTGTACTTGAAGGTCAGCTCAGCTGCTGCTGCTGTTTATTTGGTGTTATGATCTGCATTTATTTAGAGATTAAACAGGAGCAATTTGAGCTAATCTGTGCTGACCACTATAATGCAAATAGAAGTGGTAATCATTAAGTACCCAGAGGCACTCAGAAAGAAGAGTTAATTAATTGTAGGCACACACACATATCAACCTTTTATATAAAAAAGCTGCATGATGACATCAGCTTTCGAGAATGTCAACAGACATTTTAAAGGGTTTCTGCTGCTTTTGTCCAAGAGCATTCAGCTCCCCAGAGCTTCTGGAAAGGGAGTTAAATATCCAATTATAACAATTTTTACCATCCAGATCATGAGCCTATTCTTCAGAATTAGCCTGAATTAATGCAAAGTGTGGAGAAAGGAGAAGTTACACATCATTACCAGCTGCATGTTTTTCTGTACAAACCCAAATCCCTGACCTCAGTTTAAAACCCTCATTAGCAGCATTTGCAGAGGAGTTCAGGCTGCTCCATACCCACCAGCACAGCTCCTGCTGCATCTCTTCCTCTGGACATCCCTCTGACATCCCAAAGGACACAGGGATTCATGGCCAGCACCACCAAAATCCAGCACTGACACAGCCAGCTAGGAGAAGCCCACAAATGTGATCCTCTAGGGGTACCAGCCCTAAATTCAGGAACTGTGGAGCTTTTTTGAAAAGTAACTAATCTACCTTTCTTTAAAAACATAGTCACGTATGCTTTATGCAAAAATTTATATTTAGAGTATACCTCAAATTTTTGCACACCAGATTTCCCCATTAGGGAAATGTTGGAATTTCAGTGAAAAGTATAAACAGTGGTTTTTTTGCCTCATTTTCTTTGGAAAGTATCTTTTTATTTGAATCAACTATAAACATAACTGGCATTTTAGGTGTTCTTTTTTTTTCCTTTTGTGGCAAAGGAAAAAAATGGTTATGCTTTATCACCAGTTTAAGCAGGAAATTTGGAGAAATGACACCTCAAAAGCTGCCTTAGCAGGAGGGAGGGTCTTGCAATTCCTTTTGTAAATGTGCCTGTAAAACTTATTGAGAGTTTACAGTTTATAGATTCTTCAAGACATTACAAAACAGAGTGAGTGCAGGTGACAGTATTGGAAAGATGCCAAGAATTTTCCTGTCTTCTCATTAGGATGGTGGAGCACCATTCACAATGAACTTATTAACTGTTACTCTTAATGTAAATTTTAAAAACCCTCAATAAAACCACAATTATCTGTGTTCAATATACAAATGCACATGAAAGAACAAGTGAATAATGCTGATAGGTCTCCTCAGCTCCATAAAAACACATTTTCCAAGGAGAATAAATGAAGGAAGTGAGTTACAGGAAGTTTAAGCAACATGGGGAGAGTTGAGAGCAACACTCTGCTGTTCCTCAGCTTTCAGTGCTCCTGGTTGGACCTTGTGTTGCTGCAGTGCAAAGAAAGGAAAATATGCAAAGATCCCTCCTGTGCCTGAGGGAAAGGGAGTAACTCATGGAAAAAGGGAAGTTTTCCTCTCTCTTGGGTCCTAAATCTGATGTTTAGAGAGTGCAGTATTGCTGCTTATCTGTTGAAAGATGAACTTGCATTCTTGGTTCTCCAGAATGAACAGTTTTTAATAGTTTATAGAAGTGCAATGCTGTCCACTGTGAAGAGACCATGATCACAACTGTGCCATTTTTAACCTTTCCTTGTAGCACAGATATTCGTTTTCTGACAAGGAGCTGAACAAGACTGACAGAGCAAGCAGAAATGTCTGTCTGTAAAGGCAGTGTTGCCTCAATAGATGCCTGTTTGGGCTGATAATAAAACCTCCTGGGTTTATCCTATTTCCTTAGAAAAACCAGCTAGTGGGAAAACCAGCACTGAGAACGCCAACACATAACAAATGGAACCAGGAACCACATGAAATGATGGCCACAGGCATGGAGACCCAAGCTACAGAATAACTGGGGTGTCTGGAAGGGAATGTGTGGGTGATTCAGATACCCTTTCAGGGCTCCCTGGAAAATCATCCCTTAGATCAGAAATCCTTCCTTGGAATGACTCACTCTAGAGAAATGTTCACCCCCCTGTAGACCCCGAGTTATCTTTAGCACCCTAATTGGTCCTTTTTTCCTTTTAGTAATTGGTCACTTTTGCCTAAAACCTTAAAGTAGTCAGATAATTTTCAATCTGTGATATTATTGGTCCATTTCTCAAGGTACCCCAACCCTATAAAACCCCTTTGATACTCCATGTGCTCGGATTGCTGCCGGATCCCTTTGTAGAAATAAAATTGCCTGTGGAACCTCTGTGCAGCCTTCCCAGATCTTTTTCTCTTGGCTGGCTTGCAGGTCCTGGAAGCAAAATGAAATCACAAAATTCAGAAATTGAATGAAATCACAAAATTAGAGCTGATAGCCCAAGCTTTAGGCTGGCTGGCATCTAAGGCCCTTGTGGCTGAGGTTGGCCTGGAACAACCAGGAAAAGCTGTTCCATTTGGAACATTTTATCTGGGTTTGTTGTGGCAGCCTGGGGCAAAACCCCCACCCTGGCAGCTCCAGGAATGGAGACAGAAACGCAGGCAATCCATCAGGAATTGAGGGGGCCTGAAGGAAGATTTTTGGGGCTGCTGGAGGCCGGAGCTGGCCGCAGGCCGCAGCTCTGCAGGCAGGGCTCTGTAAACACCATCTCATTCGAGCTTCCTGAGGGGAAAATCCACCAGGAATCAGAGCTGGGAGCGGGGTTTGCAGCCAGCACATCTCACATTCCCAGCAGATGATGGGAAGGATGAGTTTGGGGTTGAGTTTGAAGCCTGGTTTATGGCACTGCCTCGGCTGTGGCTGTGGCAGGTGAGTGAAGGCTGGGCCTTTCCTGCAGCAGGGAGGGCAGAAATGCTGAAAAGAATTGAAATACAGGAAGTTTAAATCAATAACAACAGACACCCGCTTCCAATAACCTTAAAAACGGCAAGGTTTTTTTTTTCTGGTTTAATGTTTATCTGTGGAATTTGGCTGTCTGTCTGGAATTTACTGTGTCTTGCTTTGCCTTTTGCTACCCTACTGGCATGTTTTAAGCTTCTGGGTATTTTAAACATTGCCTTTTAAGTATTTTTTTCTTTTGTGGCAGTCTTAGACAAGTAGGCAGGAGGAATTTGCACATGATTGGGCGAAATAGCAAGAAATAAATATTTTCCATTGCAATTACAAGGTTGCTCTCCTCCTGTAAATTATTTATGGAAAAATACACTTAATGCCATTACCCAGATTTTCCAAGATAAAGGGAGAAGAAGCTAAGGTTGCTGCACTGTAATCCATTAGTCTGGTATGTGTGATGGATCACAGTCAGAAGCAAACCATGTAGAAAATAGCTGTAAGTGATCCTCCAGCTGAACTTTTGGAGCTTATTTTCCACTACCAAGGTGTGGATACTTGAGGTAGAGCAGAAGAAAACTTTCTAGGCACATAACATCCTTCCTCCCTGCTGTGTTATTGGGAGGGAAGTTTCCTTCTCCCTTTGCACTTAGGGTGAATATATGTGGTTTAAATCAAACGTGCCTGTAAAGCTGAATTCCAAGTGCTGATGTGCTGCCTACATGTCTGGAAGCTCAGTCAGGAAGAGCTTTTGGCATTCTGCCCTCCTGCCCAGCCTGTCAGCCTTGGGAGGGCTGTGCAGATCACACGCCAGAGATGCTGGTGCAGTACCTAAAGGAGGCTTATAAAAAAGACCAAAAATGACCTTTTTACAAGGAAAGGTAACGATAGGACAAGGGGGAGCAGTTTCAAACTGACAGAGGGAAGATTTAGATGAGATATTAGGAAGGAATTGTTCCCTGTGAGGGTGGCAGGCCCTGGCACAGGTGCCCAGAGCAGCTGTGGCTGCCCCTGGATCCCTGGAAGTGTCCAAGGCCAGGTTGGACATTGAGGCTTGGAGCAGCCTGGGACGGTGGAAGGTGTCCCTGCCTATGGCAGGAGATGGAATAAGATGATTTTTGAGGTCCATTCCAACCCAAACCCTTCTTTTATTCTATGATTCTTCTCCAGGGACTCAATGCCGAGGGCTGCTCATCACACTGAGTTCAGTTTTTCTTCATATCTCCAATTCCCCTGCCATAATTGAGTACCTTTGGACTCTTCCACACCCTCAAATTGTCATTTTTGCAAGAGAATTCCTGAGCTTGGATTAGTCTGCAGCTGTCTGTTGAGAAATCAGCTAGCTAAAGAAAACAGAAAATTGTTAAATTCACCAACGCAGTTTTCCATCCCTGGGGTTATTAACTTGGCTGTGTTTTTGCTATTCAGCTAATTTTCATAACATGTGAAGGGAATTTATTTGCCATCTTGGTTTTTCCATTCAGTTCAAATGAAATCCATCAGGAATTCCAGCATCACTAGAGATGAGGGCACTGCAGATGGACAGACTTCTGGGAAAATGAGCGGACAGACAGCTTGGTGACAGGGCAACACAATGGGACAGGCATTTCCAAAGAAACTACTAAATAAATTATCTTCCATGGGGCTTGAGGGAATAAAAATGAAAAAATGATGCTTCTGTAACAGTTTGGATTTGTTGGAGATGATCCAGATGTGTAGGAAGGGTGTGGCATTTCTGTTAAGACTGGTTTTCAAAGGACTGTTCACAAGTGACTTCTGAAATTCATAAAACATTTTGACCTCATGTGACTGTAATCTCATCTAAAATACATGAAAAGTACCCTTAAAACCTGAAGCTGTCACTGCGCATTAAATAAAAATTTGTGAGTCCATGATGGAGTTCTCTGGAGAAAGAGGAGCCACGTTTTTATTTTCCCTTATTTCCCTGCAAAGAGGCCTTTGGTAACATTCCCTGCAAATGATGTGGAGCCTCACATGAGTTTCTTGTGAGTTTCTGCTGGGATTTTGTCTGAAGTGAATAAAATACAGATAATGGCTGCATTTGAAAATGCTTGGTTGTATTTAGAAAACACATCCTATTTATTACAGCTCCAAACCACCTGTGGAAGGAGATGGGGAAGATAATTATGGGATGGTGGTGGCCTTCACAAACACCAGGCTCAGCTCTGCAGACGTCCCATTCCCCAGGCTGCCAGCCTTGCAGGAGCTCTGCTGATCTCCTTCCCCAACCATTAAAAATCTGAAATCTCCCGTGGTGTGGAGCCCTGTGGTCACTGAGGAACAGAGAGGAGCCATAAATCCCACACAATCCCAAGTGTGGGGGAAGTCTCCATAGCAATATTTGTATGGAAATCTGGGAAAGTGGCACTGGGAGCCTCCTTGGCTCTATCACACCTCACCATGTGGAGGAGAGCCTTGGTTCAACCTCTGGGTTCAGCCTCCCCTTTGACACATGATGCTAAATATCATAGAATATCAAGAAGAGGAGGCCTTTCCCAAGGCAAATGTGTGGGGACCATGGGAAACAGAGAAAGAGAAGATCATAAACAATAAAAGCACGTAACAGCATCCATAAAATGCCAGGAAAACACTGAAATTGCTTCCTACCAGTTTTGCTATCAATCCAGTTATAGCAATAAAAAGGGAATAAGAAACTCCCTTGTCTAGGTGCTGATCAAAGGAGCCAGCAGCTCTTCTTCCTCTTAGTCACAAGTGGTTTCCTTTCAAAAATATTATCATTATTTCTCAGATAAAACCATTTAACTCCTGATGGATGGTTCTGGAAATTACTCCCCACTCTGCTGACAAGCTTATCTGGCCTCAAGTGAGGCCGAGGTATTTTGCTTGGACTGAGTTTGCCATAACCAGTAGGAAGCAAACAAAACCATATCTGAACTGCACTATGGGGTGCATTTGGCTAAATTTCAGTGTTTCCAAAACCAAATTGAGTAACCTAAATGATAATGACACCCTTTATGATAAAACTGTTGGACTCAATCGTATCCCTAACACTCTTGATCCCAATAATGAGTGGGATATACAACCACACTGTGAGAGATTTACTTTTAGAGATCTTATAGCTGAAACATACCAAGAAAGTTAATAAAGGGAGATGCTGATGTCCCAAAAATCTCTTTCAACCTAAGCTATCCTATGACTTTTGGAAACAAAATTACTTTGGCTAAATTTTAAAATGCAAGGTAATTTTTATACCCTGCTTTTTTTGGCAAAATTAGTGCCAAGTCCTGTGTGAAAAAATATATTAGTGCCTTTCAAACAGTGAAACTTTGTAATTTATGTTATGCCACCTATTAGTAAGAATCTGCATAGCATTAAAACTTCACTGTGCTTTTAAATCCTATCATTTCACCTCTCAGATAGCCTTGCCCAGCAAGCTGGCACAAGCCCTTTTGAAATGGCTACAAGTTAAGTTCAAACAAGTTTATTACACAGCTGTGAAATAATATTGGAATATCCAGTAATGTAAGTCTGACATGAATCTCTGTGTGAGGAGTGAAAACTCATTTCATTGCTTTCCTTTCACATTAATTCTTGCATTTTCTCTGTTTTCATAAGAGAATACACTATGGAAGGTACCTTCAGTATATTGTCAAAACTACATGATTGTGAAGATAAAATTTGATTTTCAAATATTGGCTTTAAATGTTACTAAATCAATTAGTTTGGGGCTGGAATTAAGCTATGCAGAGACATGGCTATCGTATGAAAATGTTGCATTACATTAAATATTTCTTCACCCAAAGTAATCCCAGCCATGAATACTGCTTGTACCTGAAAGGGATAATTCCTGGCTCTTCTCTCTTTAAAACACAATCTTTAAATACAGAATTTTAAGGGCTACTCTCCAGTGATGTGTTTGCCAGCTCTATCACATTGAGCATAACAAATATTTCTACATTTATGTGCCACCTTCAGTTCCCACTGCACTTTCATCCATGACTTCTCAAGCTACACTCAGGCTGTGGATATTGAAGAAATCCCAGGAAAAAATGACCTTTCAGACAAACTCCACACTGCATTTCCCTGCTGCTGCCTGGGATGTGTTAAACATGCTGCTCACACTCCACATGGCACATGTGCAGCAATTTCAGTCCAGGAAATACCAGACTGAAATGTGAGAGCCGTTACTTTTTGGGATTCGAATGTTGGCAGGTAGATGGTGTCCATGGGGACTTGCTGGAAGTGGCTGTTTTCATCCAAGTGAACCAAACAGGGACGTTCCAGACAGGCTGTGAGCACAGCAGGGGAATTTCATCCCATTTTCTCCAACTGTTCCATATAACCACTGTCATCCACTCATCTCTGCTGTCTCAATGCTGTCTCGGTTTCGCAGTTAAAATAAAATTTACACATTCAACTTGCCCATTTTTGGACAGTGCAGACAACTCTAGACCATTGACTGGTGCAGAACTACAGTCTTTCCAATGCTGATGAATCAACAAAATACAAATAGTATTAGAAAAAATAAAATATTAATTCTCCTTTTTGTAGTGCTAGAATTAGATAATTTTAATCCCAAGGCAGCCTCTCCAGTCCTTTTGCTAGTGATAATCTTGCTGGCTTTGGCCCAGCAGTGGCTGCCAAATGCCAGGGCAGTGTGCTGTTAACACAAAATCTAGAGACATTCTGGGGCATGAAGAAATGTATTTCCCATAATAATTAAAAAACACAAAAAATCCCAGGAAAACTATTACGTTCTTTCCAAAAATGTCAGAAATTCCTTTTTTGGCTTTGTTTATGTGACTGGTTAACTTTGCCTTTCTTAAAATTCTGTTTCTTCTCCTGTTTGGCACAGAAGGAAAAAGTAAAGAAAACTCTGGGGAAGTGTAGGTAGAGAATTTTCATTTCTCCAGCAGAATGGGGCTGATGCAGATGGATCTGATCTAAATATCCCCAAATAATGATGATGGTGGGTGCAGTCTCTGCTTGGCATTCACAACATTTGTGGCATGAACTGATCCATCACTTTGAGGTGCTCAAAACAGGAAAATCCCACAATTCCATTTCTGGCTCGGAAAAGGGTTCATATAGTGAAAATGATATCACAGCACAGAGAAGTGTAAGAGAACAAGGAACTTTTGTTTCCATGGCAATCCAAGCTCCTTCTCCAGACACAAAGGCAATATGCTGAATGATTATCTGAAGGTCATGTTGTTCTTAGAAGAAAAACTTAGGGAGAGTGCACTGGGATAAATTCCCCAGCCAGGATGCACACTGCATTTCTAACCAGTTCAAATAAACAACTGCTGAAGGAAATAATTGCCTTCATTAATGGCATAAGTTTATTTTAAAATCTGTTGGCCCAAAGGGAACAGCAGCCTGATCAGGAGGATATTTTGTATCATTATTTGATATGTTCAGAGACAAATGTTGAGATTCTGGGTATATTTCGCATCCCTCACCTGGTAAAATAATTATATTCCCTTTAAAGTTCAATGTATCTTAAAAATGAGTAAAATGTCTCCATGTAAGAGCTTGTTTATGTTTCCAGTCATTTTTTCTGTGGTAGGAACCACACTTTTAAGGATCTGCCTTATCAACAAGTGCAAACAGGGCTTTGAATGCCACGATACTCAGGTGAGCAGGTGAGTAGAACCTTAGTTAAAGTTATCTCTAAGTTATCTCTGCTAAACGTGTAAGAAACAGGCATCAAAGAACCATATAAATGTTCAATGCAGTTTCCTTTGTATTTCCCAGAGTCAGTTTTAGGTTTCCATTTCCTCTGAGATGGTTTGACCTTGTTGACAGCAGGGGTAAATGCTTTATGTGGCAAAGAAAATGACTTTAGAAAGTGTAATTCTCTTTCCTTGCTCCATTCTGTGCTTCATGATTTACTACAGAGCTGAAGTACAAAAGAACAGAAACTTCACTGCTGTTCAGGAGGAAAGTTATTTTTAGAGTCATTTTGTTGCCAAAGCATATAGAAACCTTATGTGCTACCTCAGAAAGTTACCCTGGAATGGCAAGGAAAGCAGAGATGCCTGGTTTTTTGTCTTTTTTTTTTTTTTTTTTTTTTTTTTTACAACCCCAAAACTTTGCTCCAACTAAGAAATGATTTTCCAAATGAGAAGTTGCAGGAGTCACTGAGCTGTTTGAAGTTGAATTAAACCTAAATGTGTGGTCACTGATTGTGTGGTATAAATACAAATTAGGATCCTCAGCAAGGACTGTGCTTACAGGTACAGCTTTACTTTCTCCTCAGTGAAATGCTTTCCTGCATCTGCACCTTCCAGAGGCTTTTAGGCTGGAAAAGATCTCCAAGATCATTAAGTCCATCCATTAACCCAGCCCTGCCAATCCCACACATCCCCAAGTGCCACATGCACACAGCTTTTAAATAATTGCAGGGGACTCCATCACTGCTCTGGGCAGCCTGCTCCAATACTTGATCACCTTTTCCATGATGAAACCTCCCCTAAAATCCACTCTAAACCTCCCAGAGCAAGGAAGAGCTGGGAGTGACTCCTTTTCCACAGGTGTTGTTGAAATTAGCTCAAAATGCGTGGCTTGAGAAGCACTAACCCAGCTGAGAGAGCAAACCATCATCTTCCAAATAAATCCTTCTTGGGAAGAGAGGGGAAAACCCCACTCATGTGCAGACCACAGCATTTCATGTCTCACTGCAGCAGGAGAACATTCAAAGCAAAGTGCAGAATGACTTCTACACTCTCACTGGAATCATTTCAGGGGGGAGGGTGATGCCAGTTACAGCTCTTTTCTACAAAAATCTCAGTTTGCTTTATCTCCTTCCACATCAACAGCAGGTTTTTACAAGCTTTTGTGATACTTCCCTGGCAAAAGAAAAGAAACAGCCCTTAGGCCCAAAACATCTGAGCCCTCAGTGATCTTAATATTTCTGTACCACTCTTAGGAGAAAAAGCTCCTTTCTTGTAAGTTGTTTCCAGGATTCTGACAGATAAAGAAGAAGTAGTGAAAACATTTTATGGTGAAGTAGATCAAAATTGTGCCTAGAGACAGATGTTTGTGTGGTCTCAGCTGGCTGAATTAATGCACATCCCAAAAAGAGAGGTGGGTGTGGAAGGGGAAGCAGTGAATCCATACCCACACCCACAGAAAGTATTAAAACCCTGAAAAAGAAATACAGGGAGCTGGTTATTTGCACAGGTTGATACTCAGAAATATCTATTGATGAGTGTTTGGATGAATTAATCTTTCTGAAGAAAGAAAGGGAGATATTTGTGCTGACTGCAGGAAGAGGAGCAATGGGCTTAGTGCTGCTTGATGTCCTGCTAAATTCTACCCAGTGGAATGCAAAATTTCCCCAAATCACATTCCTCAGGTCTTTAATTGAAGTACACTCAACTTTGAATTTTATGAAAATGCTTCTTGTTATGCTTGAAAATGTCAATACTCATCTCTGTGTCCATCTTGAAACACTAGAGTGAGTTAAAGCTCCTTTAGTTACCAAAAAGCCAAGTCCTTAATGACATCATGGAAAAGTTTATTTTTCTACTACTTCTCTGGGTATGGGAGTGTTCATAATGTTTTCAGAGGACTGGCTGTGCTGCAAATGGCAGCAAAATTAAACACATTTTCTGTAGCTTGTGCTCTGCCCTCAGAAATTAGGACCAAGGCAGGAGGGGACTGGGTACTCTGGAAAGGGGAAACAAAGTAAGAATATTTGTGAAATCACTAAGAGGGGATTACCAGGATATTCAGCCTGCTCCCACACTGCTCCCAGAGGCAGAAGTGACAAAGCCATCTATTACAGATAAAAGGGTCTGAAAGTTTGATGGGAAGCAGCTTTTCATCAAATAAAGTTTATTTATGTATATATGTATAATTCAGAAAAGCAGTGAAAAAGTACATATTATTCTAGTTTAAAAAAAAAAAATCCTATATTTAAAATAGAAAGATGCCTAGTTTTCAGATCTAAAGGGAAAAAAAGAGTAAAAGTTCAGGATAAAAATACAGCTGCATTTTTATAAAAGGAAGAACAGACACAACATAATCACTACATTCCTTTTGGGATAGCAACTAAGAAAGCAAGGATGATCATTGCATAGATGGGACAGGATCTCCCACAGCCTGGAAACCAAATATATCAACAGATACAGGTACCAGGACATGGAATGATGCTTATTATGGTATTAAAATTATGAGAAACACACCAAAAATGTGAGCACAAAGCCAGAATAAAGACTGGGGTAACAGATGCAATGCTTTCTCCCAGCTGACTGGACCGTGGCAAGAAATACAATATACATGATGAAAATATAAGCTGGTATTTTCAACACAGGAATAAGAATTCATATTTCATCTGAGCCAACTGTTGCACATTTCCTTCAGCACTGGAGGTTATTTTAGAGGTATGAAAAAGATGAAAGATAAGATTTTGCTCTCAGACAAATTGATTTCATTAACAACACTGCCTTGCGTGTGTGGAGCACAAAACATCCTGGTCTGCTGGGAAGATGGTTCAGGGAGAACAAATATCAGGATTATCCCACAAAGGGTGAGGAAAAGGGCCACAGATGAACCTACTCTTCCTGGTTTTCAGCTGGGCTGAATCCAGGGAGCTGCCACGTACCCCAGGAGAAGCCCCTTATAACTTGGCACATGATATGTGTTGAGTTGTATTAGTTATAGGTAACTTCCTATAAGTTGCTATAAAATAATAAGCTATTTATTTAAACAATAATCTATACATTACTATAAACTTTGTATATATAAAATATTGTTCTATATCTATAATTAAAATATAGTTCTATATCTATAAATTATATAGAATATTTTTTTGTTGCATGTAAACTAATATAAATTATAACTTGGCATATGATATGTGTTGAGTTGTATTAGTTATAGATAACTTGCTACAAAATAATAAGCTACTGCAAAGTATATT